>CM032448.1:2665716-2818216 GCA_019049505.1 Pachyrhynchus sulphureomaculatus
AAGAAACTGAAATCGGGGAATGTCCTGCTAAATTTAGTGAAAATGAAATAAGAAATGCATTTGACATTGTGCGAACTACTCTCAGGGGCCAGGAAAGTGTACCTGATCAAATCTTTATGCATTTGAATAAATGCGAGAATTTTGTTGAGCAACAATTATTTTTCAAAAGTAATGTTCAAAAGAAAATAACTGATTATTTTTCCTAGTACGTATGTACGTAGTATGTACATATGTATTAACAGATTTTGTATTATTCTTTTTATTTCGTATGTAGTACATACATACATAAAGTCCGTACGTTATATCTTTACACGTGCGTCATAGTTTTCAGGCAAATATCCCAGACAACTATTATATTTTTTGTCTCTTTTTACCAATACCTACGATTTATTGGTGAAAAAAGAGACAAATAATATAATAGTCCGTTGTTATATGGCCTGAAAACTATGACGCACAGGTAAAGATATAACGTACGGACTTTATGTATGTATTTAGCCCTGTACATGCTATGTACTATTTAAACTTTCAAATTTTTAATAAAATCTTTTCTAATAATTCAATTTTGCAATTTTTTTGTTGCTTGTACCTTATAAAATACAAGTAAATGATTACCAATATAAAATACATACATAGCAATATATACGGATTTTTTCTTTATATAGTGAAAAACTTTCTATAGTGAAATTTCGGTCAACATTTTGGTCTTTCACTATATAGAGTGTCATATGTATATGTATATATATATGTATATGTATATGTTATGTATATGTATATGTATATATATATATATATATATATATATATATATATATATATATATATATATATATATATATATATATATATAATATAATAAAAAGGAACAATAATTAATAAAAAACTAATTAAACAAGTTTAAAAAAAAACCATCTTTAAGGATTTCGCGATGAGAAGCGTGGCAACGTTGCGTAATATGCATCCTGGGTTGCACGAACGCCCTTGGATGACTGCGAATCTCGGTGGTACGTAAGGGGTTCACCAACCTACATTAAATACGCAGAAAGTCGCGGGCGCAATACTTTAGTAAAGTAAAAGCCTGTTTCATGAAATAGGTTATGGCAAAAACAGGGAAATATGAACGATGTCACACTGCTTATTCCGTCATAATTTTTTTTACACAAAAAGGTTCAAAATTAAAACAGTATTTACAAAAAGAATAAAATTAGCAGACCTTGAAATGACTCTATTTTGTTGAGTGTTCCTGGGTATATATATATCTGCATTAAAAATTATTACATTTATTAGATAATCGATGTGAGTCTCTTGAAATATCTGGTAATTATCAAGGAAGGTGTTGCATATACACATGCACTCAGTTCAAAAAGTTCCATATACTACCTGCTTTCTAAACTGTTATGTTTAACTAATTAATTGGAACTATGAGACTACATGTTTAAATTAATATCTGAAACTTAACCAACGAGGATTAGTATTAAAAACAACTACGGAACATTTTATTTAGAAGTTACATCATCGTTATAAAACTGTAAGCAAAATTAATGTCAAAAGAGTCTCCATACACTCAGCAATTATCAATAACACTTTGACGGAGTTTAACGGAAAATAACAACTTCGTTTAAACCAGGGGTGCTCAAACTTGAACTGCTGGCGATATACCTCAATATTGTTAGACTACGATCGATCGACTCTGAGAGGCTGCAAGTAAGTGTGATGCAGGATTGTCATCTAGGTAGGATGTATCGTGGAATAGATATTAGTTTTCCGCACAATATGCATTTTTTTAGTCAAGGTAAGTGTAGGTCTGCTCTAAAATGTCAATGAAAAAAACTCATAATTATTCAAAATTGCGGGTTTATTGGTTCTTACAAAACAAACGAATTCTAGTGTCCAAACTTAACTAAAGAGTGACTTTGGATGTTGAGCGTGGCACTGCATGTCCTCAGCATACTTTTCATAAGATGGTACGTAATTACCGAGTGCTAATCGCAAGCATGATGACATATGTTCGTCAGTTAGTCGATTGCGATATTTTGACTCGCACGAGTAAGTTGACCCAAACATTGCCGTCAGTTGAAGGGCGATTTGCCTTAGATTCGGATATTTATCTTCAGATATAAAACACCAGAATTTTGTATCAGATGCTGTGGCTTTGAGATGTATATCTGATATAATCTGCACTAACTCATTTTCAACAGAACATGAGTCCATGTTAAACTGACTTGCTATTTCAGTAGCTAATTCCTCAATGTTTTTACACGAAAAAAGATAACTCATAAATGACGCGATATTTGCCCAATTTACTGAAATCATAAAAACGTATTTCGAATTGGCCCAAAATATTTGATAATTCTGCCTCATAAATATCATAATTCAACTGAGGAATCCTTGCTTTCAAAGACGAAAAATTTTTCAGATCCTTTCTTTTCAGTTGATCTATAAGTTGCAATTTACTTCTGAATGCGTTTATTACGCTAATCATCTCAATAATAGTTTTTCCTTTACCTTGAAGCTCCAAATTAATGATGTTTAAATGCGTTGTGATGTCTGTCAAAAATGCCAAATCAGTCAGCCATTTTCCGTTTTTCAGCATCTGAGTGTCATTACCTCTTTCGTCCAGAAAAGCTGTTATTTTGGGCAATTCTTGAAACCTTTCTAGGAATTTTCCGCGACTCAACCATCTGAGGTCCGTGTGAAGAACTAAATCAGTGTGTTCAGCTGACTCACTATCTTCCAACTGCAATTTAAAGAGCCGTCGTTGTAAGCTACGTGCACGGATAGAATTCACAATTTTTATTGCAATGCCCATAATCTCCTCCAACTTTTGAACACAAAACTTGTTGACGTATAATGCAATGGAAGGAGAAAAATGAAGGGAAATCATCATTAGCTCGACACAATGCCACAAAAACCGTTTTTGTTTCCAGTCATTGCTGGTGCTCCATCGGTTGTAATGCACACTAGTTTATATATTGGTAGCTTGTAGTTTGTTACAAAATTGAAGGAAACGTCATATATATCTTCGCCACGGGTCTTTCCTTTCAGAGGAATCATTGTCAAAAACTCTTCCTTAGCCGACATGTTATTGAATACCATTCGAATAAAAATACACAGCTGGGTAGTGTCTGTCATATCGGTGGATTCGTCGAACTGTAAAGAAAAGTATGTACATTCCATGATATCATGTTTTAGTTTATCTGCTATGTCCTGACTGATGACTTCAACACGCCTTGTGACAGTCGGACGAGATAACTGAAGTTCTCTAATAGCAGACATAATCTCTGTTTTTATTTTTAAAATCTCCAAATAAAGTCTCACCCGCTTCAATAAATGCTTCCTTCACAACCAATCCATCATCAAATGGTTTATTGTGTTTCTCCAATATATGAGATATTTTAAATGACGCGATCGTTGCAGCTTTTGATTGTTTGGCTGGTCTTGTGAACATGGTTTGTTCTTTTTTCAAACAAGTTATCAAATCACGTACTTTTCGTTTTCTTAATTCGCTCTGTGACGGAAAATCCTTTTCATAGTTTTTATGAACCGTTTTATGATGCCTCTCTAAGTTCCCACGCTTAGGTATTGCAACTGACGCACGGCAAATGAGACAAATGCACTTATCCTTTACCATACAAACGAAAAATTCTTCTTCCCAATAGTTATTAAAATGATAAGTTTTACTTTTCTTCGCCGCACTCATTTTGGACTATTTATTAATAAACTTTGTATCGATGTATCGCCTTCAAGTTACAACTCAAACCGACTCCTATTCCTGCAGGCGCAACATTTATATCGGCGCGAACGAAGTCTCGAATGTTCCCGTCAAACACGCCGCCCGAAGTTTTTAGAAAAATCGGCGGGAATCAAAAACGCGGCTTTTCTTTGACAAATACCGCGCGTTCCTTTGATAAAGCCACCTTTTGCCGCTAGCAAGGGGTTATTACGATAAAAGAAAGTGATGAGGGGATTATTCTGGCCTAATTCTGGATCGAATAAATTTTAGTAGTTTATTCATTACATTTTGTTTTAGTTACCTAAAACAAAATCTGTGAATAGTTCTATATCGGAATTTTTTTCTCGAGATCGATTCAAAAAGCACTCGCGATCGACCGTTTGAGCACCCCTGGTTTTAAACTAATATTTAGTGGGACCGCCGCACAATGGGGCGAATGCGTTATTTTTCAGTCATTTGCTTATAACTTCCACATTTGTTATTGGAATGACTTCAAACTTAATACACAGAATGTACGATTAATATATGTTCAGTATATGAAATACAAATCATACTATATACTGTTATCGCGTGCGCGATAAAGCTTAAAGATGATTATTTCAAAATACTAGACAACAAATTGAAAAATTTTTCGATTACATGAGTGCGAATAGTCATTTTCAATGTATTTTTGCCTGCTGAACACGAATCCGTTGTCCAAATTTGGCGACCGCGTCGTAATTTTGAGAAAAAATGACGGAAATTTGCAAAAAAAAAACGACGGTTTCAAGGATTTTCATGACATAACACAGGCACAAATATTTTTCTCATACATTTCGTTAATACTACGCGTAAGTATCAACATTTAGCTTTAAAATGCCTTTTGCCGATGCATCGTTTATAATCTGCTGAATAGTTTTGATTCTGTGAATAATTATCTTTACATGAATTACTTTCACGCTTTATCTTGCTCGTGATAATAAATTGTATGATTTTGATTTCATATTTCTGAAAATATATAAATCGTACATTATGTATATTAAATTGAAGTCATTCCATTGATAAATGTCGAAGTTATGAGCAAATGACCGAAAAAAAATGACGCATTTGTCTCACTATGGCGCGCGATGTAAGCAAACACTCGCATTGAGATCGAAATTTCAAAGTAGTCAAGCCGCGTTGCCGAAAAGAGGCAACAAGAGTTTAATTGCCCTTTTTTTAGAAGTGTATACTTCATAAGAAATGAGGAGTATATCGTCATTTTTTCATTTCATTGGAATATTGCCCGAGAGAATGGCTGAGTGGAGAACGTTAGATCAAGTCGGGGGGAACTTTAATGTCCATTTTTTTACCAAAGAGGGACGAAGGGGGATAAAAATAGGATATCTCCGGAAACTAGAGACTTTGCTCTATCAGATGGTGAAAGCGCCATTTCATTCCACCTCATTCCAAAAACTTTATACATCTTTGAATATTGAAGTAAGAATAATTTTTTGTGTCGAATATGTCAAATGTTTATTAATATATTGCAGCACTCTAATGACGTTACACTAAGATTAATTTGTTGTTTGAAACCTAATAAACAAGTTCTAGTAAGCGTTTAACTCATATTCGTAGTTATGTTGTCCATAGAGAATTTAGAACGTAATTTCTCGAATTACAGAAATTCCAACATTGACGAAAATGTCACACTTGAATGGATAATTTTAAGGAAGGCAGAAGGAATAAATTAGTTATAAACCTATTTATGTATGGTTTATGATATATATTAAAGGAAAAAATCGTCAATATTCGAAAAATACATCTTTAATTTTTTCATCCAATATCCGATTTTTTACGCCATCGCCCCAATGTGCGCCGTTTGCCTTGATAATCTCCTGTAACCTTTTTGTCACGCTTGCAACCAGCTTTTTAGTAACTTCTGCGGGCATATTCTCCCATTCGTTCAATGTTCTATTTTTTAATTCTTCTCTATTTGAAACATTGTTTGCAAACGAGCCTTTTAAGTTCCTCCCATAAATGCTTGATGGGGTTAACATCGGGGTGATTGCGGAGGCGTATGAAGCTGCTGTAGCATATTATAGATCATCTATTCTCGCACCAAGTTTGCGGTATGTTTTGGATCATCGTCCTGTTGAAAAATGTATCTTTTTTCGAGTGCTAATTTTTGGACGCTTTTTCTTAAATTGTCTCTCAAAATGTTCAGATAAACGTGCTGATCCATGGTACGATTAATAAAATGTAAATTTCCAACCCCTCCAGCAGACATGCATCCCCAAAGCAGAACACTGCCTCCCTCTTGTCTCACCGTGGAACAAATGTTTTTAATATCGAATGCGGTAATCGCCACACTAGGACATGCATGTCCTAGTGTGGCGATTCACAGATGGCATGCCCGTACTTTTAATGCAAGAGCAAAGAGCACACATCTTTCCTTTATATATATACAGTGAAGTCTGCTTATAACGAACCCGTTTATAGAGAATTTCCGGTTAAAACGAATTATTTTATAATGCACGAAAAAACTTCCATAAGACCAAGGCGTTTCTTTGATTTCTTAGTGCAATTGTTTTTTGTTTAGTTTGACATTTTTTCATTCAATAAAACGGATAATTAAGAATACCCATTCGTTCGTCGAACTACAATTTCTGAGAGAAATTTAATGATTACTCATTACAGGAATACCAAAATGGTAAATAAATGTCCGTCAACTGTTCAGCATATCATTGAACGTTACGGGAATGAAAATAGAGTCGAGAATAAGTCAAGGTTGGCTCCAAATAAGATCTTCAATGAACGTGAAGAAAGATGGATTTTAAGAGAGGTATCAAATAATCTAAAAAAAAGTGCGCTAAAGTTGTGCGCCGAGGTGGAAAGACAGTTTGGAAAAAGCTGTAACCCCGAAACAGTTCGACGGATCTTGCGAAATAATAATTTACATGGTCGAACTGTTAGAAATAAGCCTTTCATTAGCCAAAGAAATAGACGCGTGAGATTGGAATTTGCCAGAGAGCATATCAATAAAGACTTGAACCTCTGGAATTCAGTAATATTTGCTGATGAGACAAAAATAAACTTATTTGGGCCGATGGAAAAATATCACTGTGGAGAAAGCCCAACGAAGAATTAAAATTGAAAAATATGAAAGCTACGGTAAAGCACGGTGGACGTGGAGTGATGTTATGGGACTGTATGTCATCTGCAGGAGTAGATAACATGCATCTCGTCGAAGGAAATATGAACCAATATGTGTACTTGGATATACTGAGGCAGCATCTCGTCGCTAGTGCCCAAAAATTAGATATTGAAAACAATTATCGGTTCTATCACGACAATGATCCAAAGCACACGTCATTTCGAGTCCGCAGTTGGTTGCTTTATAACTGTCCAAATGTTATTAAAACACCAGCCCAGTCACCAGACTTAAATGTAATTGAAAAATTTGTGGCTGACATTAAAAAATAAAGTAAATAGTGCCCCAATATCAAATAAAACTGAATTAAAAGTAAAAATTACTGCAGCATGGAATACTATTTCCCCGGAATATACTAGAAAGTTAGTTGAAGCAATGTCCAGAAGATTACAAGCCGTTATTGATAATGAGGGAGGCCCGACCAAATATTAGCAGGCTTATTTCAAATTCTACAGTTTGTTTTCTCTAATAATTTTGGTATATTGAATTTTGAATCATTTAAGCTGTGACGTTAAAATCGCATATACAGTCCCTGGCCAAATTATTAGACGCACTGCAAGATTTCATGTAAAATATTAATTACCGAGTGATATTGTACCGTTTTATTATTTTAAATTGATTTGTTATTTATTTTTATATTATCCAATCAATTACCTATTTATTTGACATAAATAAAACAGCATTAATTTAGAAAAGCATAAGTTTATTAAGTTTTAAAGAAAAGTGAAATTAATGTTAGTAAAAGTCAATATTTAGTTGAGCCACCTTTAGCCGCTATCAAAGCTTTAATTCTGCGCGGCATGCTATCAATGCAAGATTGTACTGTCTCCTGCATTTGAGGATGATGATTCCACACATGAATAATCTTTTCTAGGAGCTGGGTTTTGTTGGTAATCACATCTTTAGCCACTTCTCTTTTCATCAGCTCCCACACATTTTCAATGGGGTTCATATCAGGGCCAATCCAACAAAGGGATATTTTTTTTCTGCCAAAAAAGCTTTAACAGACCGAGCAGTGTGACAGGGAGTTCCATCTTGCATGAAAGTGAATGGTTCCCCATTTGGAAACCATTCTCTGAGCTGCGGAATCAACCGATTTTGTAATACTTCTTTGTACTGATCTTGCCTCATTATTCCTTTGACGACGTACAGACGTCCAGTGCCCTTGCCGCTGATGACTGACCAAATTATCACTTTGGTGGAATGTTTAACCGTCGGGACGACCCAATCAGGATGGAACTTTTCTCCATGACGACGACGCACATACTGAGCTTTATTCTGCAAAATTTCGAATGTGCTTTCGTCACTGAAGCAGACCTGTCAAAAATAGGAAAAATATATAAACTTCCATGTTTATTTGCTTTATTTAACTGAAAATGATAATAATGTATCAATTATTGATTAAATTGCTGTATCTTACCGATCTCCAGAAGTCCACATCTTTGTCTTGTCATTGTTTGGCCCACTTCAGGCGCTTTGCTTTCATTGCAGCTGTTAACTTGGGCTTCCTGGCGGGGCGACAGGCCTTAAAATCTAATTCTTTCAATTTTCTTCGAACAGTGCGCTCAGAAGCATTTACGCTAGCATCCTGGAGTTGTGATTTCATTACCTTTGTGGTAGCAAATCTGTTTTTTCTACACAAATTTTCTTCAAACATCTCTCTGACCGTGGAGTGAAAATTGGTTTTCTACCGCATCTTTTCTTTCTTTTCGGGCTTAATTCCTTCCCTGACTCAATTTTCTTTTTTATGCGTCGTACACTAGCTTCAGAAACCTCCAATCTTCGTGATATTTCTCGGTTTGTAAATGTTTTCGCAATCACCACTTCAGCTTTTTTACGTGGTGAAAGATCGCCTTTTCTACCCATAATGAAAAAAGTCCAATTACTTTTTTAAAACACTGCATACAAAATAAACTAATAACTGAGTAGTATAAAACTGTTAAACAAACAATCACAGTCCATAAAGCCACAGAAACACGTCCGTACCTGACTCGATTCCGATCGCGACTGATACAGGTTTGTACTTATTTACGTTCATGTATCACTTTGTCAACACAGTGTTGCCATATGTTAAAAATAAATACAAATATGTAGTCTACAACAATTCTTTTAAATAAAAATCAATAATATTGTAGTTTAAATATACCATTATTGCATAAAAACTCTTAAGAAACATAAAAATTACTAAAAAAATACAGTGCGTCTAATAATTTGGCCAGGGACTGTAATTTAATTAATTATTTATTGTTAATTAAATAAGGCATATTTAAGACAAAAAGTAATTCATACTTTTTTAGAAGACTCTTTACTAATTTAATTTCAATAAGTTGTTTTTTCCAAATAAATAAAGAGGCACTGAGACCAGTTAGTCTTTTCTTATAGCGACTGCATCATTTAAGCTGTGAGTCACTGTATATATATATATATATATATATATATATATATATATATATATATATATATATAGATATATATATGCGTACAAGTGTAAGTGTGTATATAAAATGATTAAAATACCAAATGTCCCGTACGGCTTAAAAAGTGATAATTTAAAAGAAAAAGCAACATGCATAAATCCATCACCACCGCAACGAAAAAAAAACGAGATACGGAAAAAATAAGAAGAAATGTCTTCGACTTGTAGAACGAAGTTCATGGCCGAAGATAGCAAAAAGGAAGAAATAAAAAAATATATACACCGCGCGTTGCAACAAGCGAGGCGTTCGGTCGCTGAAACCGCATAGAAACAGCGGTATCTTGCGTTCGTCGCCGTCTTCTTCGTAGTGGTCCGAAAGATTTGCGATGCTGTAAGTCTGCTGCTGTCGGTGCAACATGCTCTGAAGAAATATATTATATTAATTACCAGTGGTGTAGCGATAACGTGAACCGTGCTGGAGGTTTATTTTTGATTTAGAGATGCATAAATACTACGAATAGTGTTCACTAGTTGTTTTTTTTTATCACTCACCTCCCCGCCTCAGTAGGGATTTTTACCCTTTTTCAATATCCCAAGGATATCGGCGAGGATGTCGTAATACCCGTCAACGTTGTTCAAGTGCCGAAACATACATTTTTTGTATTTCACGGCACCTTTTTAAACAACGCGGTAGTGCTTCCACGGACGTTATTTGCATTTCTGCAAAGAACTACTACCTATGTACGTGGCCAGGCAAAATATACTTAAATACATTAATAAATAAGTACAGTAGAATCTCGATTATCCGAAATAATATGGACCAAAGTGATTTCAGATAATTGAAATTTCGTTTAATCCGAATTTTTTTATAAAATAGAAGTTTAGAATGAATACAACATTGCAGATTGACTTAAAAGCATATATAAGATATGCTATTACGTACATAGGTATTTATTAAAACAAAGAATAAAACAATTAGATTACTTATTTTATGTATATGTACGGAAAATCGAAAATAAAACAGTTTCATTCTTAACTTTAATGTCTTAAAAATGAAGTAATTTTTAACTGCACTCGTTTTGCGTTAGTTCTGTTTTTGGCTGCAATGTCTCTCCAACGTTTGATAAGCAAAACGTCCGCGGCTGTTGCATTTTCTTGTTGTTCTACATAAGTTAACGCTTTTTCTAGGGCCTCTAATCCTTCTGAATGTGACATTTTTACTGGAATATTGTCAGTGGCTTCTACTTCGTTATCATCATCGTCATCACTGTCTATTTTATTAGCATTTTTGCATACACTTTTAATTAATTCTTGGTCAGTCATTTCATCTTCTACATTATCACTGTTTAACCATTCACAAACATCGGTTTCCGTAACACTTTCACATCTTAATATTCTTGTAATAATTTGATGTAAACTTTCATTATTTTCTGTTTCTGTCTCTCAGTAATGTCTCTCCTCTTGTGGAATCAATTTTGGCCAAGATTTTTCCAGAGTACTACTCTTTACTTGATTCCAGGCTGAAGCTATCCAATATATTAACATTTTTCAAATTTATCTTTTTTTAGACATTCATTAAGATTGCCACCTTCATCTATTTCTTCTAAAATATGCTCGTTATCATCATCGTCATCTACTTTGTTAGCATATTTGCATACACTTTTAATTAATTCTTAGTCATTTCATCTTCCACATTATTACTGTTTAACCATTCACCAACATCGGTTTCCGTAACATTTTCACATCCTGATATTCTTGTAATAATTTGATGTAAACTTATCATCAACTATCATTATCCTCTGTTTCTGCCTCTGAGTAATGTCTCTCCTCTTGTAGAATCAATTATGACCAAGATTTTTCCAGAGTACTACACTTTACTTGATTTTAGGCTGAAGCTATCCAATATATAACATTTTTTCAAATTTATCTTTTTTAGACAATCATTAAGATTGCCACCTTCATCTACTTCTAAAATATGCTCGAATAACAAACGCCTGTAACTGCGTTTTAAATTTTCCAGTACACCCTGATGCATAGGCTGAGTGGGGGCGTTATCTAGTAACAGAATACATTTTCTAGAAAAATTTACAGGCCCTTCAATAAGCGTTAATTCTTCGCTTAAACTCACTGCTTTATGTTTTAAAATTGTTCCTGAATGTGGAATTCCACGTAAATCATAAAGAATCGTCCACTTTTTGGTATTCACCGGTTTTCATACTTTTTCATGCCTGTTGACAAAACACTACACCATCTTTCAAGTTTTTCGCAATTTTTTCTTTACTCTAAAACAATACTCACAGCTACACCTAAATCCTTCCCTATATTTTTAAGAAGTTCACCATTATCTAAACGTTGAATTGCTTGAAGTTTCTCTTTTAAGGTAATAACAACACGTTTACGCTTATTATTATGACGCTCCATTTTGTAAAATATCTATTAAAACGAAACTATTACCTCTGCGATAATAATAGACGTAATGAGTAACTTATAACCCTCATCGACTAACCAGAACATAGACAGCGGGTGAAATTCTAGACGTCGGGAGTCCCCGACGCGTTAAGGAAACCTCTCATCGTCTGTTTCGAATAATGGAGATTTTTTTCGTTTAATGGGAATACAATTTGCCAAGATTTTTAAATCACCGCACACTTGCCAACCGTAGTCTTTATATTTTAATTTGCAAAGAACCAATTCCAGGTTCTTGTAGGTTTCCTTGAGGTGTACGGAATGACCGACAGGAATGGAAGCATAGAAACCTCCATTGTGAAGCAGAACTGCTTTAAGGCTTGTTTTTGAAGAATCTATGAAAATACGCCACTGTGCTGGGTCGTATGAGATCTTAAATGTATCCATCAAACCTTCAATATTGGTACAATAAACCAACTCGTCCTCATGGGCAAAGTAGGAACTGAACTGCTTCTCACGATATCTAAACCAGGAGGAAGACACTCCCGGCAAAAGTAAGTTCCTGCTTTTGAGCCTTGATCCAAGCAACTCAGCAGCGTTTTTGGGAAGATTCAAGTCTCTTACCAAATCATTTAGCTCGCCCTGGGAAAAGAATTTCGGACTGCTGCCATCTTCAAATTGAAAACTTGACTTGTCATCGGGTTCAGGTACAGCACCATCTTCGTCAGAAGTTGGAATCTCTTCCAAGGTAGCAGGGGCCTTGGGCACTGGTATTTCGGTCCCATGAGGGATGGGACGAATAGCTGATTGCAGATTGGGGTATAAAATGGACTGCTTCCATTTTGAATTATACCCTTTCACATTACACGAAGAAAAGTAACAATCATCACTATGGTTCTTTTGCTCGCGCCATACCATAGGAATCGCATATCGGAAAGCTTTTTTCTTGCCCTTAAACCAATTTCGAAGGTCTTCAACACATCGTTTGCAGACTTTATGAGGTGCCCAAACTTTATCCTGATCTCCAAGTTTTAAGCCAAAATACGTGAAGTATACTTTTTTTACAAAGCCCGTAATATTAAGTTGTTGCTTTAATACCATATATTCGCCACAAATATAACAGAAACTGTCAGACGAATTCACACACTTCCGCACAGGTGACATTGCACTATATTGAACCAAGATCTATAAAACAATGACGAGTTAACACGTAATTGTACCGCGCCACTTTCTACACTATCGGAGCGCGCACGTTCTGGTTACAACGTTTATGTTTGTTAATTTAGCTCACACAGGGCGTTCTTTATTTAGAAAGTAATGATAGTTATGGCCTGTATACATTTAAAAATAGTAATCAAAATAAAATTGTACCTATTTATTTATGACTTTAAGTTAGCCCAAAAAAAAACCTTTTTTATAATAAAATTTTGCGTTTTGCAAAATAACCTGACGTTCTGGAATTTTTTGAGTATTTTTTTAGTTTTCAGAACACCTAAATACATAGAAATCAGTTGAAAACATCCAGACTGCATTTTTGTTGCAGACCTGTGTAATTAATTGGAACTATGAGAAAACATGTTTAAATTAATATTTGAAAATTAACCAACGAGGATTAGTATTAAAAAACAACTACGGAACATTTTATTTAGAAGTTACATCATTGTTATAAAAATGAAAACAAAATTAATGTCAAAAAAGTCTCCATACGCTCAAGAATTTCATGGAAAAAATCAGCCACATTTTTCAAATTTATCTTTTTTAGACAATCAGTAAGATTGCCACCTTCATCTACTTCTAAAATATGCTCGAATAACAAACGCCTGTAACTGCGTTTTAAATTTTCCAGTACACCCTGATGCATAGGCTGAGTGGGGGCGTTATCTAGTAACAGAATACATTTTCTAGAAAAATTTACAGGCCCTTCAATAAGCGTTAATTCTTCGCTTAAACTCACTGCTTTGTGTTTTAAAATTGTTCCTGAATGTGGAATTCCACGTTCTCGATTGTATGTAAACCACAAAAAATCGTTACACTTTTTGGTATTCACCGCTTTTCATACTTTTTCATGCCTGTTGACAAAACACTACACCATTTTTCAAGTTTTTCTCAATTTTTTCTTTACTCTAAAACAATGCTCACAGCTACACCTAAATCCTTCCCTATATTTTTAAGAAGTTCACCATTATCTAAACGTTGAATTGCTTCAAGTTTTAAGGTAATAACAACACGTTTACGCTTATTATTATGACGCTCCATTTTGTAAAATATCTATTAAAACGAAACTATTACCTCTGCGATAATAATAGACGTAATGAGTAACTTATAACCCTCATCGACTAACCAGAACATAGACAGCGGTGAAATTCTAGACGTCGGGAGTCCCCGACGCGTTAAGGAAACCACTCATCGTCTGTTTGGAATAATGGGGATTTTTGCCTTTAATGGGAATACAATCTGCTTTTTAACAGTTTGTTTCGGATAAGCCGTATTTCAGATAATCGCGATTCGGATAATCGGGATTGTATTGTATACCGACCTGCGGGATTAAACCCTCAACCTTCTGTAAAGTAGCAAAGTACTACGCCACCGAGCCACGGCCAGTCACCTAGGTCCACTGTCACCAGCCTAGATCCACTGTCAAAAACGAACGCGGTTGCTATGGATAGCAGTTTGATATTTATAGTGAATTTTTGAAGAAGCTATGACAGACAAAAATCGGGGATTTAGTAAAATCTAATATCGATCGGCGGTAAAGTACCCTTTTTTTTTAAAGGACTGCCCGCGAAAGAAATTTACAACGACATGCTTAATGCATTGAAGGAGCAATGTGCTTCCTACACCACTTTCAAAAATTGAGTTTGAGATTGACAATCAGTAAGACTGCCACCTTCATCTATTTCTTCTAAAATATGCTCCAATAACAAACGCCTGTAATTGCGTTTTAAATTTTTCAGTACACCCTGATCCATAGGCTGTATGAGAGAAGTTACAGCAAGAGGCAAAAAACACTGCTTTTATTTTCCCACTTTCAAGTTGCTCTGCACGGAGTGGGGGCGTTATTTAGTACCAGAATACATTTTCTAGAAAAATTTACAGGCCCTTCAATAAGCGGCAACTTTTCGCTTAAACTCACTGCCTTATGTTTTAAAATTGTTCCTAAAGTACTCACGGCTACACCTAAATCCTTCCCTATATTTTTAAGAAGTTCACCATTATCTAAACGTTGAATTGCTTCAAGTTTCTCTTTTAAGGTAATAACAACCCCGCAGAACACAATGCCTCTTATAGGCTAAAAAATGAAAAATCACACTTTGCTAAACATTTCTTAGAAACAGGCCATACTTTTCCCAATATCGATTGTTTACAAACACTCCATATGGCACCTAAAGGGTCAAAACTCAACTTCTTAGAATCTATAGAAATTTACAGACATTCAAAGGACCATAATATAAATTTACTGAATAGTCAATTAGACGTAGCAAATTCTCTTTTGTTCAAACTTTTTTAACACATAATAGACCCACATCTGTTCATCATATAAACATAAAATACCAAAAATCTGTTTTAGTCTTAGTTAAGCGTTTGACAATGTAGTTGTACTACGAAATCGCGATAACGCAATTGTAAAATCTTTACAAATATATTTAGTGACAGTTAACAAAGTAATTAAGTAGTTTTATTGTTAAAATGTACTGTCACAAAGTAACGGACCACTCAATCAACTCTTTAATAACAACCCGTTTACGCTTATTATTATGACGCTCCATTTTGTAAAATATCTATTAAAACGAAACTATTACCTCTGAGATAATAATAGACGTAATGAGTAACTTATAACACTCGTCGACTAACCAAAACATAGACAGCGGTGAAATTGAAATTCTAGACGTCGGGGAGTCCCCGACGCGTTAAGGAAACCACTCATCGTCTGTTTCGAATAATGGAGATTTTTTCGTTTAATGGGAATACAATTTGCTTTTTAACAGTTTGTTTCGGATAAGCCGTATTTCAGATAATCGCAATTCGGATAATCGGGATTGTACTGTATACCGACCTGCGGGATTAAACCCTCAACCTTCTGTAGAGTAGCAAAGTACTACGCCACCGAGCCACGGCCAGTCACCTAGGTCCACTGTCACCAGCCTAGATCCACTGTCAAAAATAAACGCGGTTGCTATAGATAGCAGTTTGATATTTATAGTGAATTTTTGAAGAAGCTATGACAGACAAAAATTGGGAATTTAGTAAAATCTAATATCGATCGGCGGTAAAGTACCTCTTTTTAAAAGGACTGCCTGCGAAAGAAATTTACGACGACATGCTTAATGCATTGAAGGAGCAATGTGCTTCCTGCACCACTTTCAAAAATTGAGTTGCAGATTTCAAGAGATAAAGAACCGACATCAGTGAAGAAAGTCCCGTTTCTGTGTCTACCCGAAAGAATCTTGAGGCTGTGCATGCAATGATTTTGGAGAAATACAAAAAAAGAACGTTAAAGTCAATATCAAATAACGAATTATTTTGAAAAAAGTTTAAAAAAACTACAATGATTAGCTACTAAAAAAAATTAAACAATCGAGTATTTCTCCATTAAACAACAACGTTTTGCAATATTTCACTACAAACCGTCTCCTTAGCAAGTTACTAGTCAGCAATATTGTAGACTTAGTTGAAAACCCAACAATTCCAGGTTTTTTTGACAATCGCCATTAGTCAAAATTTCACAAAATACCACACCATGCACACGCAAAAAAAAAACTGTCTCTTTGTGGGTAGCTGATTATCCTGGAACATTTACATACGACGGAAATATTTTATATTGTCGAGTTTGCGAGAAAAATGTTTCGTGCACAAAAAAGCTTCAATTGACCAGTATGTTAAAACAAGTCTTCATATCGCATGATTGCAAAAAAAGGCCCACGACAACAACTTATAACAGCAGCAAGTAGCAGTGATTCCACTTCTATAGGCAAACGAAAAAACCACTGTAGCATGGATTTATGTGAAGCATTGCTTGCAAGTAATATTCCTCTCCACAAACTTACAAATCCTACATTCAAAGATTTTCTGCGAAAATATTGCTTGAATCAAAAAAAAATACCAACAATTTACCAACATGTTCTGAAAGAAATACGTAATGAACTTAAGGATGACATTATTTGAATTTCAGCTGACGAAACTACCGACAGTTGTGGTCGCTATATTGCGAATTTAATTGTGGGTGCATTAAGATTAGAGCCTTCTTCTACTTATTTGGTGGCCTGCAAAGAACTTGACAAGACAAATCATTCTACGATCGCCAGATTTGTGAATGAGGGTATTAAAAAAATATTTCCTGAATCTTCTGCAGATGAGAGAGTGTTTATATTTCTCTCAGATGCTGCTCCCTATATAATCAAGGCAGCCAAAGTCCTCCAAGTATTTTATCCAAATTTAATTCATGTGACGTGCTCTGCTCACGGAGTCCATCGACTCGCTGAAGAAGTACGATTCACGTTTGGAAAAGTAAATAAACTGATTTCATCAGCAAAGAAAGTGTTTCTTAAGGCACCTGCTCGCAATAACGCCTATAAAGAAAAACTGCCAAATGTGCCTTTACCTCCCGAACCAGTGGTAACTCGATGGGGAACATGGATTGAAGCTGTATTATTTTACAACGAACATTTCGAGGCCATCAAAGGTGTAGTAGATTACTTCGATAGTGCAGAGGCTATGGCAGTTCGTCAATCCAAGGAAGAATTTAACGATTCTGATATTAAAAAAAACATAGCTTTGATTAGCACTCAATTTTCCCACATACCTGCGGGTATTAAAAAGCAATTCAGTTAATGAATAAAATCCGTCAAATAACTCCACATTACCAGATGTATTCCCGCGTAGAGTTAAAGAAAAGTTTGAAAACATTTTGTGCAATAACCCAGGCTTTGAACCTTTGTGTCAAATTGATAGTTTTATTAATGGGACGGGTGAACTTTTGCCAGAAACAATAAGTGCTGACATAGCACCCAAATTGAAATACTGCCCAGCTACCTCAGTCGATGTGGAACGATCTTTTTCCACTTATAAAAATATTTTAAGTGATCGAAGACACAATCTTACTACCCAACATTTGGAACAATACCTTATTGTTTACGTGTACAAGAATACAAATGTTAAGTAATTTTAAAAAATGTTAAATAATTGTTAATTAAATTTAAACATCGTCGATAACTTTATGCTGATTTTGAAATAAAAAACTAAAAATTACTACTTTTATTATTATTCAATATTGCATATTTTGACCCTTTTCATGCATATTTTAAGCATTTTTCATGTATATTTGCATGCATATTTCAAAATTCTTATGTTGCATATAATCCGGTCTCTATTGATTACACTGGTCAACAAAAAAAAGAAAATTGCTTGTTTCCTGTGATTGTTTTTTTGTTTCTATCTCAAATTGACGCGTATTTTTTAAATATGGCAACAATTTTTCTCTAACAGCTTTTGTTTTTGAGTTATAGCTAACTACCCTCATTTACTATTTTTACTTAGATTTTCGTTTTTTATTGGACACTAAAATATATTTTGTTGTTGTTTTAGATATGGCTTTGTCAAGAAGATGTTGTGTGCTTAATCCCGATTGTTTTTGCTACATTTGTGGTGAATATATATTTGCAAAATATCGAAAACCTGTATAGGACTTTGTGAAAACTGCGTATCATCAATACTTTAAAATAAAATTGTGTAATCAGGACGAGCCATGGGTTCCTCATATTGTATGCTAGAAATGCGTGGTATGTCTACGGTTATGGTCCAGTGGAAAAATAATGTTCGTAACACCCATGATTTGGCGAGAACCTCGAAACCATCATGACGATTGCTACTTCTGCGTTGTAAAAATAAACGGAATTAACCCTGGAAATCGAAGTAACTGGTCATATCCTAACTTATCTTCTGCTCAACGACCTCAATTAAAATCACAAGAAGTACAACCCAGCACATCTAAATCTTCTGATGATCCAAATCTCCGAACCGAACGAAATACATCAAGTGAAGACTCTGATTCAGACTACAAATGTAGCCTTTCAGAACCTCAACCATTTAATCAGAAAGAACTAAATGACTTAGTAAGAGATCTGAACTTACCAAAAGTAGCTTCTGAAATTTTAGCATCTCGTTTAAAAAGAAAAAATTTGCTTGCTCCGGAAACCAACATTACATTTTATCGTACCCGAGAAAAAAATCTGTTACCGTATTTTTCTCAAGAGAAGGATTTAGTTTTTTGTAACGATGTTGGTGGTATTTTGGAGCAGATGGGATTAAAACAGTACCAACCTAGTGATTGGCGTCTTTTCATAGACAGCAGCAAAAGAAGTTTAAAGTGTGTTTTGCTTCATAATGGTAACAAGTACGGATCTATACCTATTGCACATTCGACTACTTTAAAAGAAGAATACGTAAACGTTTCTAAGGTTATGGAAAAAAAATTAAGTATCAAGACCACAAATGGGTCATTTGTGTTGATCTGAAAATGGTTAACTTTCTTTTAGGTCAACAAGGGCGGTACACAAAGTTCCCTTGTTTCATGTGTCTCTGGGATAGTCGTGACAAACAACACCATTGGTCACAAAAAATTTGCCCAGTGCCGGAAGAGCTAAAAGTTGGTACAAAAAATGTTATAAACGTGCCTTTAGTTAGCCGAGACCGCATCATACTTCCACCACTTCATATTAAACTCGGCATAATGAAACAGTTTGTGAAGGCGCTTGACAAAAGTGGCGAATGTTTTAATTTTCTTTCACGCAAGTTTCCAGGATTAAGTTCAGAAAAATTGAAAGCTGGTATTTTTGATGGGCCACAGATTAGGCAACTCGTGAAAGATCCTAATTTTGTCAAAGCAATGACTGAAGTCGAATCCAAAGCTTGGAATTCATTTGTTTTGGTTATGAGTAGCTTCCTAGGCAAAAAGAAATCTGACGACCATGTCGAGCTTGTTAAGTGCATGCTATCGAACTTGCAAGAGCTAGGGTGCAACATGAGCATAAAAATCCACTTCCTGCACTCGCATTTAGACCGATTTCCACAAAATCTGGGTGATTTTAGTGAGGAGCAGGGTGAAAGATTTCATCAGGATCTTCGGACAATGGAAGAGCGTTATCAGGGGCGGTGGGACTCACATATGATGGCAGACTACTGCTGGAGTTTGCAACGAGATCTACCTAAAGTCGTTCATTCAACGAAATCTTATAAAAGATCATTTGCTAGTGTTCAATCGAAATTTTGTTAACATAATGTATTATTTTTTTGGCAAAATAATAAAACTGTATATTTCAAAAGGTAAAGCTGTTAGCAATCTCCCAGTATTTTTTTCAAAGTCAGGGCCATAGAAACACCCAATAACAGAAAAAAAAAATAAAGGAAACAAGACTTGTGTTGACCAGTGTAATTTATGACATTCTAATGTTTATAACCCATGTTGTGTGCTATCAACTCCAAACAAACGGACTTTAAAATGAATAATAAATAATATTGTACACCCTGTAGGGCGTATATATACTAGAAGTTACTACAAACCGTTTTAATGAAGGGATACATTAATGTATTTACAACAGAGTTTTATGTCGTTTTACGAGTGTCTACCCGACTCCCGTGACGAAGTTTTATCGCCTGACCCGAGCCGACGGTTTATAAGTTTTTTTCTTTTCGTCTATGGGGCTTTAAATTAGAAAAAATAAACTTAAAAAAGCCTCCAACAGGAAATAATCGATTTCGAAATTTATTAACCGTTTTAATTGACACAAAAAAACTGGTAAGGTTATTTATTCAGAAGTGCTTTTCGCCATCATAAATGGTAAAGTAAATATTGAACGTAACTTTTTCATATTCAAAGAATAATATGATTAAAACAACATAAAAAACACCTCAGGCATATGCAGTCTAATTACTATTCAATACATCAAACCAGCACATATTAATTACCTTGTTTGATGTTCATTTTTACAGTACGTACAAACACTATCGATCGGTTCACGTAGATTTCCAGATATCTTACAGTTCCAGTAGATTAGCAAAATCTTAAATTGTACTAGGTGTACAAGTATGAAATGCGGATTTCAGACAACAGATGGTGCACCAGTGCAGTCTGTACTTTAAAGATTTAACACTGCGCCATTTTGTTGTGTCATCAACAAGTGTCAGACGCGCACGAGTGATAAATTCGAAAAGTGTGTATATACTGTTGTGTTGTTGTGTTCAATATGTCGAAATTTATACCAAACAAAGAGCATTCGCGGACAGCATTCATTTTTTGTTTTCATTTGAAGAAAATGCTGTTGAATCATACCGATTACTTCGAGAAGCTTATGGTGAACATGCTCCATCGCAAGATACGTGTGAACGATGGTTTCGACGTTTCAAAAGTGGTGACTTCGATGTTGCAGACAAGAAACGTGGAAAACTGAATACGAAGAAGTGGAATTGCAAGCATTGTTGGACGAAGATGATTCGCAAACACAAAAACCGCCGAGCAATTGGGCGTTAGTTAACAAGCTGTTTCCAATCGGCTACGAGAGATGGGGAAGATTTAGAAGACCGGTAGATGGGTACCACATGAGATGTAACAGGCAAATGGAAAAAAAAAGCGCAAAAACACCTGTGACATTTTGCTCGCTCGGTGCAAAAGGAAGTCGTTTTCGCATCGTATAGTTACAGGGGATGAAAAGTGGATTTATTCTGAGAACCTCAAACGCAAAAAATCATGGGTAGACCCAGGCGCACCATCCACATCGACCGCAAGACCGAATCGCTTTGGCAGATAGCCGATGCTCTGTGTTTGATGGGACCAGAGGGGCGTGGTCTATTATGAGCTGTTAAAATCTGGGGGGAAACGATTAATACTAAACGTTACAACAATTGACCGATTTGAACCGTTCGCTGCTTGAAAAAAGGCCAGAATACCGAAAGAGGCAACACAAAGTCATTTTTGTTCATGACAATGCTCCATCGCATACGGTAAAACCAGTTCGCGATACGTTGGAAGCACTCAGCTGGGAAGTTCTACCCCATGCGGCTTACTCACCAGACTTGGCTCCTTCCGATTACCACTTGTTTGCATCGATGGGTCACGCACTTGCTTGGTTCGCAGCAAAAGGGGAAGATTTTTACTGGCGTGGTATTCACAATTTGCCCAAAAGATGGGAAAAAAATATATAACAGGCGATGAAGCATACTTTGAATAAAGCACTTTTTATCATTCTTCCGAATTTAATATGTTTTTTTTTAAAAAAAATCTGCATTTCACACTTGTACACCTGGTATACATTATTTTTTACTTCTCTTACTAAAAGGAAGTATTATATTTATCAAAAAATCACACTCCGATAATTTTGTATTTCTTTACGTTCTAAGATATATAGTTCTTCTTCTAATGTTTAAAGTCCAAACGTCAATCTATTTATCAAAATATCGAAAACGGTTGTAAGGAGAAAGTGATTGGAATTTCATTTTACGGTAGTATGCAAAATTTTGGACAGATTGGACGAAAAACGTATTTTTATCAATTTTTGACCAAAAAAAAAATGTGATCACAAGGGTATTTTTTATTTCTTAAATTTGAAATATATCTGTTAGATTGATACCAGAAATTAAACTTTTTTTTCGATTTCGAGTTACATTTTACTTGTTTTACAATCAATAATTAAAGAATTCTGATATTCGTAAAACTCGGAAAATTATCGAATAGTTTTACCTTATTACTCGCAGTTTGAGATTTTTGTTTTTTAAAGGGCACTCTGGGATCATAAAGCATTGCAAAACATAAAAGTATATATATATATATATATATATATATATATATATATATATATATATATATATAGTAGAATCTCGATAATCTGAAATAATACGGACCAAAATGATTTCAGATAATCGGAATTTCGGTTAATCCGAATTTTTTTATAAAATAGAAGTTTAGAATGAATACAACATTGCAGATTGACTTAAAAGCATTTATACGATATGCTTTTACGTACGTAGATATTTATTAAAACAAACAATAGAACAATTAGTTTACTTATTTTATGTATATGTACGGAAAATCGAAAATAAAACAGTTTCATTCTTAACTTTAATGTCTTAAAAATGAGGTAATTTTTAACTGCACTCGTTTTGCTTTAGTTCTGTTTTTGGCTGCAATGTCTCTCCAACGTTTGATAAGCAAAACGTCGCGGAGGTTGCATTGTCTTGTTGTTCTATATAAGTTAACGCTTTTTCTAGGGCTTCTACTCCTCCTGAATGTGACATTTCTACTAGAATATTGTCAGTGGCTTCTACTTCGTTATCATCATCGTCATCACTGTCTATTTTGTTAGTACGTTCGCATACACTTTTAATTAATTCTTGGTTAGTCATTTCATCTTCCACACTATAACTGTTTGACTATTCAGAAACATCGGTTTCCGTAACACTTTCACATCCTGATATGCTTGTAATAATTTGATGTAAACTTTCATTATCTTCTGTTTCTGCCTCTGAGTAATATATCTCCTCTTGTGGAATCAATTTTGACCAAGATTTTTCCAGAGTACTACTCTTTACTTGATTTCAGGCTGAAGCTATCCAATATATATATTTTTCAAATTTATCTTTTTTAGACAATCAGTAAGATTGCCACCTTCATCTACTTCTTCTAAAATATGCTTCAATAACAAACGCCTCTAATTGCGTTTTAAATTTTCCAGTACACCCTGATCCATAGGCTGAATGAGAGAAGTTACAGCAGGAGGCAAAAACATTGCTTTTATTTCCCCACTTTCAAGTTGCTCCGCACTTGGGTGAGTGGGGGCGTTATCTAGTAACAGAATATATTTTCTAGGGTATCCATGTTCTTTTAAAAAAAGTTCCACTTTCGGAACAGAATCTCGAAAAATCAGTCTTTAAATAGAGCCGCGTGTATCCAGGCATTGTTTTGATTTTTATACAAAACAGGAAAAACATTGAGACGAATATTCTTAAAGGTTCGTGGATTTGCTGACTTACCAATACATAATAATGGGAGTTTGTGTCTTCCACAAGCATTACTGCATGCAAGAACAGTAATACGCCTGTTTCATCACAATTATAGATTTGGTCTGGTTGTAAAAACCAACTTCTTTCATAAGCTGCTCAAAATTCTCTGCAATTTTTTTTGCAGCAGATACATCAGCCGACAATCTTTCTCCACAAACTTTCAGTTGACGTACACTATGTTTTTTCTTTTCACCTGTCTAGCCATCCATCACTTACAGAAAAATTTACAGGCGCTTCAATAACCGGCAACTCTTCGCTTAAACTCACTGCCTTATGTTTTAGAATTGTGCATGCACTTTTTGGTATACACAGCTTTTCATACTTTTTCGTGCCTGTGTGGGCGATGACAAAACACTACACCATTTTTCAAGTTTTTCGCGATTTTTTTCTCCACTCTGAAACAGTACTTACGGCTACACCTAAATCCTTCGCAATATTTTTAAGATGTTCACCATTATGTAAACGTTGAATTGCTTCAAGTTTCTCTTTTAAGGTAATAACAACACGTTTACGCTTATTATTATGACGCTCCATTCTGTAAAATATCTATTAAAACGAAACTATTACCTCTGCGATAATAATAGACGTAATGAGTAACTTATAACACTCGTCGACTAACCAAAATATAGACAGCGGTGAAATTCTAGTCGTCGGGGAGTCCCCTACGCGTTAAGGAAACCATTCATCGTCTGTTTCGAATAATGGGGATTTTTTCGTTTAATGGGAATACAATTTGCTTTTTAACAGTTTGTTTCGGATAAGCCGGATTCTGACAATCGGCATTGTAATATATATATATATATATATATATATATATATATATATATATATATATATATATATATATATATATGGTGTCCCATATGTATAATGATTCCACAGCATTTATTAATCGGTGTATCAAAAAAAATGTTTAAATAAAAGTTATAAGGCGTTACAACAGCGCAAATGCTGACGTCGACAAAATAAATTGTCTTGAATGTTCGAAGAAATTACGCCATCTTAAATTTTTTTAATGGAAAGCTCTGTATGTTATTTTATTTTTGAGTCCTACTAAAAATTCTAGATATTATTTGTCTAATATACCATGTCTAAATTGAACTGTTTTGGAATTACTGATATTCGAAATTAAAGAGATCAAATTAAAAAAAAAAAGAATTTAAGCTAGCTTGTGTCAAACATTTACTTGTCAGGTAACGACTTAAGGAATTTTTGCAGTTTACCGGAAATTTTCATTTTTTGATCAAAACAAGTTTTTCTACCATTTTCAAGGTCAGTAATTACAAAAAAATAAGTTAAATTTTGCAGAAAGTAATCCATCACAAAATTGTTCAACAAACATACATGAAAAAATAAACCTTACACATTGAGAAAAATCGCTAATTTTCAACAATCTAACATAACCTGAACTAAATGCTCGTGAAGTTAGTCCTTATCTCCACACAATTTGGCTATATCGTCAAAATTAAGTTCCATACCTAAAAACATATGAAAAAAACCAATTTCCGAGCAAAAGCAATTATTTTTTTGTAATCAACGACCTTGAAAATGTTAGAAAAATTTGTTTTCGTCACAAAACAAAAAATTCTGGTAAACTGTAAAATACCCCGACTTAACGCGTCAAAAAATGATTTACTGATGAAAACGTTTATTGCTGCATTTTGTTAAACTACAATTTGAGCGTAATATCATAATGGCACATTTAACAGAAACTGAAAGAATCACTTTGTTATTGATGGTTGGTTACGGAGACCGTAGATGAACACAACAGGAAGTTGTGTTTAACGCAGAATATCCGAATCAAGAACTTATTACCCAATCCATAGTTAGCAAAACATTAAAACGATTTCGGATCGTTCTAAATCTGGACCTTCAAAAGTTAAAACAAGCGACGATAAAAAGTCAGATGTTTTATTGGAAATTACAGAAAATCCCCATACAGCCACTCGTCAACTTTGCTTAAACCACAACACAAGTAAATGTAGCTTAAGTTATATACTGAATGAAGAAAAAATTGCATCCATACAAACCTATTCTATTGCAAGAATTATCTGAAGATGACTACGATAGACGAGTTGAATTTTGAGAGGTCATGATGGAACGAATCAATAATGATCCTAACCTAATTCATAATATTGTTTTTTCTGACGAGGCCACATTTTGTATTAATGGAATAATTAATAGCCATAACTGCTGGTACTGATCAGCTGAGAATTCCTACTGGATAATCAACCATCATTCTCAAAGACCACAAAAGATAAACATATGGGTGAGATTTGAGTTTCAAAACCAACCGACTTGAAACTGTAGCAGATTTACAACAAAGAATTCAATATGAAGTAGCACAGATCACCTCAGATTCTCTGCAAATGTTTGTGACAGATTAGGTCATTGCCTCGCTGTTAACGGTAGGTATTTTGAGCAATTGTTACCTTAAAAATAAACCTAGAGTATTTAACAGTTCAATTTAGACATATGTTAGACAAATATGTGCAATTTTTAGTAGGATTCAAAAATAAAATAATACAGAGCTTTCCATATAAAAAAAATCAAGATGGAGTAATTTCTTCGAACTGAAAGTTCAAAGCATTTTATTGTCAACGTCAGCATGTGCACACCCTATAACTTTTATTTAAAATTTTTTGATACTGATTAATAAATGCTGTGGAATCATTATTCCATACATATGGGGCACCCTGTATATATTTATACATATCATCTACTGGCGACCCATGGCTCCGTGGCGTAGTAACTTGCCTGCTGTGCAGAAGGTCTTGGGTTCTAATCCGGTAGGTCTGTATACTTTATTTATTGATATATTTAAGTATATTCGGCCTGGCCACGTACATAGGTAGTAGTTGTTTGCCGAAATGCAATAACGTGAACAATAAAAAAAAAAAAAATATATATATATATATATATATATATATATATATATATATATAGCTTCTAAAAAAATATATATGTGCGTATGTTAGCTCATGTTTAGCTCTGTTGTAAAGTATACTGTCATTAAATATCGAATCTGTCTGTCTGGTTGAACTGGTGAAAATAACTAATTTAAACAAACTAGAACTAACTCTAACTAACCAGAACATAGATACATTTAATTAAATATCTGACTTGCATTGTAGCAAGAGAAATAAAAACTCTATGCATTATCCTTTGTAACTGCAAAGCGGATTATAATCGTTTTCTAAGATCTTGAAAACTGATTTACTCTTGATTTTTACAACTGAATTTTCTTTCTTTCAGCAAATTATACGAGGAATGACAATATACCGCAACTTCATTAGGAGAGAATAGGTTTGGTCTGATGAGTTGATTAACCCGCAAGGATATCTCCAGACATGTTTGGTTTTAAAATATGGCACCTTGCCACAAATTCATATAGAAATAATTCTGATATCTTTTGTTAAAAAAAAACACGAATTTCTACTGAATCTTCAGGAAAATTTTTCATTTTTAAAGAAATGTGCCTATATTTTTTTAGTCTTTGGTTGTGTCTAATTAATAGACCGATTATAACAACTAAGGTCTCAATTGATTCCTAGTTACACGGATATAATAGATTATAACTTTTTTTAAAGAATTCATTATAGTAACGATAAGTACAAAAACATAAATAGTGGAACAAAATATTTTACATCAGAGTATTTTCACGACATAAACTAAGCTTCGTATCATTTTTACTTTTCTTACCTAGCCCTACAACGTGATATAATTATGACTGGAATTTTCTATACAGTTTTCTACAGGTTGAAACAAAGACTAATTGTGGAAAAATTAAAAAATTAAAAAATAAAAAAATAAATAATTCATGCTTATAATTCATCCAAAAAAGTCATAAGTAAGATAACAACTATACATACCAATTATGTATTAAAACATTCTTTTATTATTATTTTGCCTTGTTCGTTTAAATTGTGTACGTATTTACTGATCCTAATCACTATTTTTCAACCCCTAATTCGCGTACTTTTTTACTACGAGAAAAGGAACTTAATTTGATTTTCCTCTTTTCACCGGAAAATTCACGCCGTACGAAGTCGAGAAACTGACAGTGACTTTATTTTCCAGGGTTCGAAAACCCGAAAATGCGTTTTCCTTACGTTGTTGCCAAGTATATAAATTATGGTGCATTCAGAAGGCGAAATAAATATACTCCTGGACAAAATTAACGCAACAATATATTAAATCATACAAATCTCTATAATGAATTAATTTTAATAATTTTTTATGAACATTGGTTACACTAAAAGTTAGAAAAAACTTATTCGGATACTTTAAAAGTGAATTAGCTACCAAATTTCTCTATAAGATTCGAATTAAAAATTATTCTTAAGACCTAATAACAAAATCGTTGAAATTATGTAATAATGAAAAAAATAAACTGGGACACTAGTAGCAAAATTAATGGTGTAACTACGACACTAGTAGCGTGTGTTGCCTCCTCTACTTCGGATGACAGCGTTTATGCGCCTAGGCATGCTTCTAATTAAATTTTGGATAAAATCTTGAGGAATTTGATCCCATTCTGTGATAACTGCATATTCAAGTTCCCTCAGGTTTCTAGGTGCAGGTATATGACGTTTCACATTTTTCTTAAGGTGATTCCATACATGTTCTATCGGATTCAGATCCGGGCTTTTTGGTGGCCATTGCATAATCGGTATATTAACTTGATTAAGATAATCGGGTACCTCCCTAGCCACGTGAGGTCGAGCGTTGTCTTGCATAAACAGGAAATTGGGCCCCACAAAATGACCGAAAGGCATCACATGTTCTATTACAATATTCTCAAGATAGTAGTCTGCATTCATGGATCTCGTACGGACAGGAACTAACTCTGTGCGATCATCAAAGCAGATGCCACCCCAGAACATAACAGAGCCACCGCCGAATGGAATCCTTGCAGAGATATTGCAAGGAGCAAACCTCTCTCCTGGTCTTCGCCATACTCGCTCACGACTATCTGGATGTTTTAGACTAACCCTAGTTTCATCTGTGAAGAAAACTTGTTTCCAATCATCCAAAGACCAGTTTTCGTGATTTCGAGCAAAACGTAACCTGGCAACTCTGTTTTCTCTAGTAAGCAAGGACGCAGTCTTCTAACTGTTTTAGAAGAAAATTGTGACATTGCGAACAGCTTCGAGTTCGTTTCTTATTATAGAATTAGTGACAGTCCTGTCTCTTAAAGCATATTGTCTTATAAAACGTTCATCTAGGTCGCTAGTGCATCGTTTTCGCCCTTGCCCTAGCCTTCTAGAATAAGTTCCTACTTCATTCAAGCGTCTTATCATACGACTTATTGTGGAACAATGTTTGCCTAACAAATTGGCAACATAACTCTGACAATATCCCTCGTCCAATAAAACTGAGGCTCGCACTACCTCGTGTTCAGTTAAATTCCTTGTTCGATTCATTTTTCTAATTCTTCGGGGTCAAAAAATAAAACAGTCTACCGCAAAAAACGTATTACTTTGAAAAAGGGAACAATTTATAAGCTTACTTTTAAAGAAAATCTATCGCATTATTACAGAAAATTGTTTATCTTCTAAAAAATTCTTTAAAACTGTAAATCTAAACGAATTGTTTTGATTTCTGTCATGAACAACGAAACAAAATATACATAGCCTACTATCCAAATACTCGATAAACTTTAAAACTGACATAAGAAAAAGATAAATTAATTTTCAGATTGTTGCGTTAATTATGCCCAGGAGTTTAGATGGCGTCACACGAAAACGAAAGCAAAGTTTTTAACCGGTCAAAGAATCAAGGTATATTTGACTCTATGACGTCATGATGAATGAATAGAAATAGCATTGACAATCAGCTTGGAGTTGACCATTTATAGTCCGAAATAAATAAATCAGAAATAGATCAATCGATAGCATTTTAATAATATCGTATAAATATAGTAAGTATATTTTGATGCACCTGATTTAACAATGCGTATTTGACCTCTACGAAAATAACATTTTTACAAACATTGGCCACCCACTCGCTCAGTAAAAAATTTTTTTTTGGTTTTCGAACAAAAAAAACAAATGCACTTTAATCGCCTTCACGATTTCACAATGGCGACGACTGCATTAAAAAGGTCTTTCATCCTTTTTTATCCGCGATTTGACAATAAAAACTGTTTATTTGGGGTCAAAAAACCCAACATTATCACAGATGGAAATTTATTCCATTATTTTAGTTCATCGAATTGATTGTGAAGCATTTATTTGGCTTTTTGCCGGTAAAGAAATATTGTCGTTTATGATGTCCAAAAAGTGGGGATAAATTATAAATTAAAAATAAAAAACTCTATCTAGTCGTTGCATAACATTTCTGGTTTAAAAAGTATGAGTTGCCCTACCGTGATGTGTGCTACGTAGCTTAGTTTAGTCTTGGAATGTACACTCCTGTTAAAAAGTTGAATTACAACAGTAACACAGGCCGACAAAATTTTTACCCAGAAACCAGAATATATTTTTCCGAAGGTTTTTGACGCGCTAAATTCGAATCCGAAGTCAGAATTTCTGTGATGGCTCCGATTTTCGAGATATTCTAACCTGAAAGTTCGAAAATCATGGTTTTTCGAGATATGTGATGTTATGTTACATGGAAAGGCAATTTTTTTTTAAACCATTAATGGAGTCCGAAAGAACTACTCTTCCTCTTCAAACTGCATTTGGATTTGTCTGGATACCTTCTTTTATCTTTGAGAAATCGTATGTTGCATTTAAGTAGTTTCTATTTGTCTATTAAACTCAAAATAAGTCTAATTTGAAACATCCTTCACCATAAATTAACAGTCGTTACAAAAGTTAATGCGCCGAAGAATTGTATTTATTCGATGCTTTTCATTTTCCAAAAATCGAGAAATAAGTCGAAATACTTAATTTCAACATCCTTACAAATCTAAACGCGTTTTGAAGAGGAAGAGTAGTTCTTTCGGACCCCATTAACGGTTTGATAAAAAAAAAAATTACCTTTCGATGCAACATAACCTCAAATATGTCGAAAAACCGTGATGTTTCCACTTTTAGGTTAGAATATCTCGAAAATCGGAACCATCAGAGAAATTTTGACCTCGGATTCGAATTCAGCGCGTCATAAACCTTCGGAAAAGTATATTCTGGTTTCTGGGTTTCTGGGTAAAAGGTTTGGCCAAATTTTGTCAGCCTGTGTAATCTTAATGCATCTCTATGCATGTACAGTGTACGAGGCTGGTTTGAAAAGTCCGTGCAAAGTCCGAGAGATGGCACCACCGGCGCGTATCGAGGTCATGTTTAGTTAGTAGCATCTCTTGAATGAACGCACACCAAGTTTCAGCCATATTGGTCTTTTTCTTTGTGTTTGGCATTCGTGTGAATCTAGGAAGTCGAGTGATTTTCAAGAAATGGACGAAAAAGAATTTCGTGTGGTGATTAAACATTACTTTATGAAAGGCAAAACGCCTCAGGAGACTAAAGAGAAGCTTGATAAACATTATGGTGACTCTGCACCTTCGATTAGAACAAGTTTATAAGTGGTTTCAAAATTTTCGGACTGGCCATATGGGCACAAGTGACGCTGAACGTTCTGGACGGCCTGTGGAGGTTACGACTCCAGAAATCATTGATCAAATCCATGATATGGTGATGGATGACAGAAGAGTTAAGTTGCGTGAGATTGCTAGTGCTGTGGGCATCTCGACTGAACGGGTACATAATATTTTGCATAAACATTTGGACATGAGAAAGCTATCCGCAAGATGGGTGCCGCGATTGCTCACGCTTGACCAAAAACGGAATCGTGTGAAGTGTTGCAAGGATGGTTTGCAGCTGTTCCAGAAGAATCCGGAGGACTTTAAGCGTCGTTTCGTCACTGTGGATGAAACATGGATACATTACTATACTCCTGAGACCCAACAACAATCTAAACAATGGGTTACCAAGGGAGAATCTGCACCAAAAAAGGCGAAGACCGTTCCTTCGGCCGGAAAGGTTATGGCGACTGTCTTTTGGGATTCGCAAGGGATAATCCTCATCGACTATCTGGAAAAGGGTAAAACTATTACAGGTGAATATTATTCATCGTTATTGGACCGTTTGAGAACCGAGCTGCAAGAAAAACGCCCGCGATTGGCCCACAAGAAAGTCCTTTTTTCCATCACGACAGCCCACCAGCACACACCTCAGCAGTTGTGGTCGCAAAATTAATGGAGATAGGATTCCAACTCGTTTCACATCCCCCCTATTCTCCAGACTTGGCTCCCTCGGACTACTATTTGTTCCCCAATTTGAAGAAATGGCTGGCGGGACAAAGATTTTATTCAAACGAGGAGGTGATTGCAGACACTAATGGATATTTTACAGACTTGGACAAATCCTATTATTCGGAAGGGATCAACAAACTAGAACATCGTTGGACGAAGTGTATAAGCCTAAAAGGAGACTATGTCGAAAAATAAAAAAGGTTTACCCCAAACACATAAGTAGTTTTTATTTTTGCACGGACTTTTCAAACCAGCCTCGTATGTACAGGGTGATTCAAATTGGACACTTTTAAAGGTAAACCCCTTTATCTAAAGGAGATAGACGAAAACTGATGTCGGTGTCTGAGGCTCAATTTTTATGATAAACTGAATACTGAAAACCGCATATCGATATCTAGTACCGTTTCAGATATACAGGATGTTTTTCAAAAATCTGCATTTTGGAAAAATGTTTATATAACAAATAGGCTTATACTGCACTCTGTCGGCGACTTACTAAGTCTATTCAAGCAGAGTGACACAGCACGGCTGGCACTTATTGCAGAAACGCACCTTCCTTGAGCTTACTGCTCGAAGGCATAGATGGCAGCATTAGTATTACAACTAAAAATGAAACGAAAAGAATCGTATTTTTAGAAGTTACCAAGAGTGTTCTTCGTATTTGCTGAACCATCCGAAGACGCGTTTCGCCCTATCACGGCTAATCAGCTGGGCTAGGTTCAGCAAATACGAGAAACACATTTTTTTGTCCTTTATCCAAGTAACTAACGGAAAACTATAACAAATAGATGCTTATACTGCACTCTGTCGGCGACTTACTAAGTCTATTCAAGCAGAGCGGCACAGCACGGCCGGCACTTATTGCAGAAACGCACCTTTCTTGAGCTTACTGCTCGAGGGCATAGATGGCAGCATTAGTATTACAACTAAAAATGAAACGAAAAGAATCGTATTTTTAGAAGTTACCAAAAGTGTTCTTCGTATTGTATGTAACGAATTTACATTGTGCTCCAGAAGAAGACACAGTGTGTCGAAACAATTGTCAGCAATAATATAATAAACATAAGTGATTTTCAGTTTTTACGCGAGTTTTAAATGCACATTTTGTGAAATTGTCAAATTTTACTTCAGGATCAGTTACTGAATTGTCAAATAAATCGCAATGAAGTTTGAAAATTAAGAAAAATGGGATATGATAATGTGTTTCATACAAACCGGAGAAAATTCGGAAGCGGCAAGTAATTTCTACCACGAACGAACGGTATCCAGAGAGGCGTCAACCCTTCAAGGATTTATTCGCTCGATTGCGACATAATTTAGTTAATAGTGGCCAGTTTGAAAAGAAACGATCCAAAAATTATGCATCAAACAGGGATAAGGAGTTCGAGAAATAGTAGTTTTAGGAACTATCGGAAATAATCCCAACACTTCAACCCGACAGTTAAAAGAATCCACTGGACTACCAACAACTAACGTAAGTCGTACTTTGAAGAAGCACAAATTCAGGCCATATAGGACAAGAAAAGTTCATCACCTTAGAGACGGAGATTTTAAACGGCGTATGGATTTGTGCCAATGGTCTGGAGAATTGTAACCATGTTCCGAATTTTTCATTAAATTGCATCTAGACAGACTAACCTTATGTAAGCAATGCAGGTATTTTTATATTTATATTTATATTTATATTTATATATATATATATATATATATATATATATATATATATATATATATATATATATATATATATATATATATATATATATATATATATCAATCGGTTTTATAACGTCTTCCGTCGTCCGATGCCTAATTTCCACTCCTCCCGGTTTCTCCATCCCTCCTCCTCTAGTACTTCCTTGTTGATTCCTGCTCTCCAGTCATCAATTCTTTAATCGATTTATTAACATTTCCAACACACCTTTTTCGGATAAGGAAAAAAAATCTTCTAACGAAAGGTTTCAAACACAATATTCAAACTAACTTCAATATCAAAGAATCGGAGACATTAGGTATTGATACTGAGATTGCCTTGAAAGATAGTCCTAACAACATATTATCAAAATTTCGAACAGCCGAAATTATTAAAAAAGAATTCATATCTGACAATAACAACATCAACCAAGACTTAAGGACAATAAAAACCATTCAGAGTAAAGCAAAACAAAATGATGTAATATTTACCAAAGCAGATAAAGCTAACACAGTAATAGCAATAGACAAAATCGAATATATTAATAAAACGTTCGATTTTTTCAAAGCAGAAAAGTACGAAATTTTAAAAAAAGATCCAACAAATATTTTTCAAAAAGAAATAAAAAAACAAATTGAACAGGCCAAAGGTATCGTTCACGATAAAGATAAATTTACATCGATAAATATGAATCCCCAAATCCCACAACTTTATTCACTCATAAAACTACACAAAATTGACCACCCAATTAGACCAGTTGTTTCCTATATGTCTGCTCCAGCATATAAGACGTCATCCTTTTTAACTGATTAAATGAAATATCATACCAAATTTGAACCTAAATATAATATCAAAAACTCATACGAACTCGTGAATAAAGTTAAAAATATAACAATACCAGATAATTCTAAATTAGTCTCTTTCGATGTCAAAAACTTATTTCCAAGTGTTCCTCCAGACGAAACAATAATTTTAATAGAGAACCTATTAACAAAAAACAAAGTAAATGAAGTTATAAAAATGGACATAATTAATTTATTAAGAACTTGCCTAAGACAAAATTATTTTTCCAATAACAACACATTCTACAATAGTAAGGAAGGCTTAATTATGAGGAGTCCATTAAGTCCATTTCTTACCGAAATTTTTATGGACAGTATTGAAACAATGATATTTAACAACCATAATAACAATAGTAATAATTGTCTATACGGGTATCGATACGTAGATGACATAATTGTATGCTTTACAGGTACGGACAGGCAATTAACTCACTTTTTAGAGTATATTAATTCTTTACATAGAAATATCAGTTTTACAATGGAAGAAGAAGTCGAAGGGAAAATCAACTTCCTAGACTAGGGGTGCTCAAACGGTCGATCGCGAGTGCTTTTTTGAGTCGATCTCGAGAAAAAAATTCCGATATAGAACTATTCACAGATTTTGTTTTAGGTAACTAAAACAAAATGTAATAAATAAACTACTAAAATTTATTCGATCCACAATTAGGCCAGAATAACCCCCTCATCACTTTCTTTTATCGTAATAACCCCCTGCTAGCGGCAAAAGGCGGCTTTATTAAAGGAACGCGCGGTACTTGTCAAAGAAAAGCCGCGTTTTTGATTCCCGCCGATTTTTCTAGAAACTTCGGGCGGCGTGTTTGACGGGAACATTCGAGGCTTCGTTCGCGCCGATATAAATGTTGCGCCTGTAGGAATAGGAGTCAGTCTGAGTTGTAACTTGAACGCGATACATCGATACAAAGTTTATTAATAAATAGTCCAAAATGAGTGCGGCGAAGAAAAGTAAAACTTATCATTTTAATAACGATTGGGAAGAAGAATTTTTCTTTTGTATGGTAAAAGATAAGTACATTTGTTTCATTTGTCGTGCGTCAGTTGCAATACCTAAGCGTGGGAACTTAGAGAGGCATCATAAAACGGTTCATAAAAACTATGAAAAGGATTTTCCGTCACAGAGTGAATTAAGAAAACGAAAAGTACGTGATTTGATAACTTGTTTGAAAAAAGAACAAACCATGTTCACAAGACCAGCCAAACAATCAAAAGCTGCAACGAAAGCATTTATTGAAGCGGGTGAGACTTTATTTGGAGATTTTAAAAATAAAACAGAGATTATGTCTGCTATTAGAGAACTTCAGTTATCTCGTCCGACTGTCACAAGACGTGTTGAAGTCATGAGTCAGGACATGGCAGATAAACTAAAACATGATATCATGGAATGTACATACTTTTCTTTACAGTTCGACGAATCCACCGATATGACAGACATTGCCCAGCTGTGTTTTTTTATTCGAATGGTATTCAATGACATGTCGGCTAAGGAAGAATTTTTGACAATGATTCCTCTGAAAGGAAAGACCCGTGACGAAGATATATATGACGTTTTCTTCAATTTTGTAACAAAGTACAAGCTACCAATATATAAACTAGTGTGCATTATAACCGATGGAGCACCAGCAATGACTGGAAACATAAACGGTTTTGTGGCATTGTGTCGACCTAATGATGTGTGTTCAAAAGTTCTAAACATGGAGGAGATTATGGGCATTGCAATAAAAATTGTGAATTCTATCCGTGCACGTAGCTTGCAACGACGGACGGCTCTTTATATTGCAGTTGGAAGATAGTGAGTCAGCTGAACACACTGATTTAGTTCTTCACACGGACGTCAGGTGGTTGAGTCGCGGAAAATTCCTACAAAGGTTTCAAGAATTATTGCCTGAAATAACAGCTTTTCTGGACGAAAGAGGTGATGACACTCAGATGCGGAAAAACGGCTGACTGATTTGGCATTTTTGACAGACATCACAATGCATTTAAACACCATTAATTTGGAGCTCCAAGATAAAGGAAAAAAAACTATTATTGAGATGATTAGCGCAATAAACGCATTCAAAAGTAAATTGAAACTTATGACAGATCAACTGAAAAGAAAGGATCTGAAAAATTTTCCGTCTTTGAAAGCAAGGATTCCTCAGTTGAATTATGATCTTTATGAGGCAGAATTATCAAATATTTTGGGCGAAATACGTTTTTATGATTTCAGTAAATTGGCAAATATCGCATCATTTATGAGTTTTTCTTTTTAGTGTAAAAACATTGAGGAATTAGCTACTGAAATAGCAAGTCAGTTTAACATGGACTCATGTTCTGTTGAAAATGAGTTAGTGCAGATTATATCAGATATACATCTCAAAGCCACCGCATCTGATACAAAATTCTGGTGTTTTATAACTGAAGATAAATATCCGAATCTAAGGCAAATCGCCCTTCAACTGACGGCAATGTTTGGGTCAACTTACTTGTGCGAGTCTGCATTTTCTGAAATGAAGATAATTAAGTCAAAATATCGCAATCGACTAACTGACGAACATATGTCATCAAGTCATCATGCTTGCGATTAGCACTCGGTAATTACGTACCATCTTATGAAAAGTATGCTGAGGACATGCAGTGCCACGCTTCAACATCCAAAGTCACTCTCTAGTTAAGTTTAGACACTAGAACTCGTTTGTTTTGTAAGAACCAATAAACTCGCAATTTTGAATAATTATGAGTTTTTTCATTGACATTTTAGAGCAGACCTACAGTTACCTTGACTAAAAAAATGCATATTGTGCGGAAAACTAATATCTATGCCACGATACTCCCTACCTAGACAACAATCCTGCATCACACTTACTTGCAGCCTCTCAGAGTCGATCGATCGTAGTCTAACAATATTGAGGTAGATCGCCAGCAGTTTAAGTTTGAACACCCCTGTCCTAGACTTAACAATCAGTAAAACCATGAAAAAACATGAATTTGCAATATACCACAAACCTTGTCATACAGATACCACAATTCACAATAGTTCTCACCATCCTAACCATCATAAACTTGCAGCTTATCATAGTTTTATACATAGACTAACTAATATCCCCTTATCAGAAAAAAATTTTACTAAAGAATTCAACTACATAAAACAAGTAGCCGTTAACAACGGTTATTCGGTTACTTTAATCAATAATATCCTTAGGAAAAAACTTAGAAACAAGGCAATCTCAGAAATATACCCACGTTTTAAGGACAGAAATACCACATTTAAACGCTTAACCTATTTCGGCAAACCAACGGAAAAACTGGGGAAATTTTTAAATCAAAAAAATATTAATATAGTTTACAAGACTAACAATACTATAGGGAAATATCTTAAAAACTACAAACCACAAATCAATAAAGACAATAAATCAGGGGTTTATCAATTAACATGTGGGTCATGTCCTAAAACATACATCGGACAAACTGGACGTACATTTAAACAAAGAATTACAGAACACGAAAAAAGTTTCATTCATAGAAAATCCAATTCAACATATGCTAATCATCTTTTAACAGAAAATCACACATTTAACAAGAATTTCAAAATTTTACACACCCAACAAAAAGGTTTAAAACTAAACCTTTTAGAGACAATGCAAATAAATCGATTAAGGACTACAGGTACTTTTACTTAACGACCAGGTAAATTTAAGCAATTCACCATTATTGAATTTATTCTCCTAACTCCAAATCTGTGTGGATTTCCCAATACTATCAATGTAATTTAATTAGGTGTAATATTATAATTAGGAAATTATATAAAACTGTGAATATTAAACCTAACTTGACAGTGTAAAATGTAGATCTGAAGAAGCTGCATCGACAGCGAAACGCGTCATCGCAATTTAAATAAACCAGTGGAAATTGACTAAAAACAGTCTTTTATTATATATTTATAATGAATTTCCATCAAGTAGAAGCTATAACCATCCAAGATAAGCTAGTAGTTTTTTTTAAATCTTACCTAATTCTTCTCATACAGTCTTCCTGGATGTTGCAATTTCTTTAGGTAGTATATGACATCTCGTTCTAACTAGAAATAATAGAAAAAAAATAAATAAATACCGAATCTGACTTAACATTAAAAAAATAAAAAGTTCATAAAGAACATAGACCAGCCTAGAAAAGTCCACACATCTCAGCAGCTTCCACATACTAATTCTACTGCGGTAAAGAAAAAATACCATAATTTTCAGATTCTTCACCCTCTACTATAACATGTTATGTTCGGAGATAACCTGTACTAACACCAAACGATTTTTTTAGAAATTATAAAAGTTCAATATTAATATTTTATTAATTTTTCTTTTCCACTCGTCACAAATATACCCACGTTTTTAAAACGCTTTAATAAAAAAAATCATTACATCTCTAAATATATCTCAAACTTTGAAAATCAACCGGCAACATCGCAGCCACGCGTCTTCGCGTCAAGTAACAATGCGGTTTTCAACGCATGCGCCGTTGCCACGCATCGTCGTTGCACCTCTATTAAACTTACCAATTTTCGCCGATGCATTTGGCAACAGCTGTCCTTAAAACGGTAGCCCGGCTGATTATTGTCGGACGTGTGTCGATTCCTACTTTCAAACTATTAACGTTTAAGGCCAGTCAAGTTAGAGGCTTGACCTGTGCGATTTCGGAGCGTTGATTTGAGAAGTATCATTAGGAATGAGCTGGGTACAATTACAGTTAAAATGATTCGTATTCGTTTTAAGAATTGATATTAAGATTTAAAAGTGAGTTTTATCGATCCGTACACATAAAGAATGTAGTGTAGTTAATGGTTATGTAAAGTTGAAAGTACAGTATGAATTTTAATGAATGGTAGCTTAAATGATTCGCCATAATTCCGCTAGTAACACTGACGGATTATATCAGAAATTCAATATGGTGAATATTCGATGGATGGGTTCGTTATAGCCTTGGTAGCGAGATCAAAACGTGGTCGAAACGAGTATAAGAATAACGTGCATGATTGGAATCTAATTTAAAGGTCTCGTAAATAAAATATAGCAGTAATTTCTGACTGATTTTAATTTCATTATTAAAAAAACGAATACACTGTTAGTTTAAGTCCTAAGACAGGTGAATATAGCTCATGCAAACAAAATGTCTTAAAATAACAAAAATGAGAACGCCATTCTATTTGATAAGCACGATAGTTCGTTTACGTAGACTATTTTAATCATTTTAATCGTTTTTGTACGTCGCTCATAATGAGTGAGTTCTATCTATGTCGTAAATTTTTAATTTATTAAATGAAATCTTCACAATGTTAAGGGATCATGTAGATATAAATAATACGTATTCAAATGAATACAACTGTTTTACGGAATATTATTTATTCTACATATATATCAAGGATTTTCTACAGCTGACGCTGTCTTCCTTCTCTCAGCCTTTGATTCCATCCGTTTCTATCTTCCCACTCTCCCTCTGTTAAACCCCTGTCCTCCATAGCCTCGTCCACATCGTCTTTCCACGATCGTCTGGGTCTTCCTCTTTTTCTTCTCCCTATAGGGCTCCACTCCGTTATTTTCTTTATCCACCTATGATCTTCGCTCCGTCTTATGTGTCTATACCATTTTAATAGTTTTTCTTCAATTGTGTTTATTGCGTTCTCTTTCATTCATTCAATAATTAGATTATTATAATGTTATGTTTTAATACTTCTTGCAGCCTAAATATTGGCTCATTGAAAACCTGACATTTTCTTGCTCACATGAATTTAAAAACATGACTTGATAACGGGATACAAATCATGTTTTTTATGTGGATTCTATGTTATGTTTTGACTATTAACCTTAAGGGTTTTGAAAAAAACATACTCTTAGAGAAAGCTGTTGAGTGATATTGACAAAGATAAAGAAGTTATTACAACTAAAACAGAAGTCACAACTATGTATTCTGTAGTAGCTTCATCAGGATTGGTCATCGCTCCTGATGAAGCTACTGTTATGTTATGTTTTAATACTCTTTGCAGCCTAAATATTTGTTAAATAAAATAGCGATTTATTAAAAACCTGGCATTTTCTTGCTCACATAAATTTGAAAACATGACTTGGTAATAGGACACAAATCATGTTTTTATGTGGATTCTATGTTATGTTTTGACTATTAACCTTAACAGTTTTGAAAAAACATACTCTTAGAGAAAGCTGTTGAGTGATATTGACATTCTGCTTCTTATTTCTTCATTTGTTATTCTCTCCATACGTGTCACTCTATAACATCTTCTCCAATACTCCATCTCTACCGCGTTAATTTTAGATTTATTTCTTTTGTTGATCATCCATGTTTCTAACTCGTATGTCATTATGCTTTGTATTATTGATTTGTATATGCGTGTTTTGTTTCTTTTTGTAATGTGCTTGTCCCACAGGATCGAATTTAATTGTCTTATGCATGTCCGCGTTTGTCCTAATCTAGCTTTAATCTCTTCTTCTGATGTTGCGTTTTTTGAAATGATGGTTCCTAAATATTTAAATCAATAGGTTCCTTTGATTATTGTTTCGTTATCGACTTCTAGATTCTCCACGTTTCCCTCCTTTGTTGTTATATATTCCGTTTATTGCTAATCCTGCTTTAGTGTATTCTTCTTTCAGTTTTCTTACCATATAACTGAGGTCTTCCTCATCTTGCGCTATGATTACTTGGTGGTTTGCGAAACTTAGAGTATATAAGTAATCTTCTCGTATTGGGACTCCCATTCCACTACATTTTTGCTTCCATTTTTTTAATGTTTGTTCGAGGTATATTTTGAATAGTGTTGGGGATGTAGAGCATCCTTGTAATAGGCCTTTTGATGTTTGGAGTCTCTTCCCTATTTTATGTCCTATTTTTATGTTCACAATGTTGTTTTTGTAGAGAGCTTTTATTGCGTATATTAGTTCTTTGTCAATGCCTATTTCTTTCATTGCGTTCCATAATCTTTGTCTTAGTACTGAGTCATAGGCCTTTCTTATGTCTATGAAGGCTAGATGAACTTCTTTATTCTTTGCCAGTTTTTTTCCATTGTTTGTTTTATAGTGCATATGTGGTCTATACATGATTTTTCCGGCAGTAAAGCCTGCTTGGTCTTCTCCAATTTTTCCTTTTATATTTTCCTCTATGATATTTTTAATAATTTTTCCATACAAACGTCCCATACTCGATATTATGCTTAAGCCTCTATAGTTTGTGCATTTTCTGCGGTCTCCCGCTACTATACAAGCTTTTGACCATTCCTCTGGTATTTTTTCTCCATTTGTCGCTCCGTGGAACATGTTTCTCAGCATTCGATGTAATTTATTAGACCCGTACTTAATCATTTCATTTACCACACCCCCAGGCCCTACAGATTTATTATTTTTGAGTGTTTTTATTGTCTTCTTTACTTCTTCATAGCTTAGTTCTATCTCTTCTATTTCCTTATTCTGTTCTTCTTCAGGGTTCCCTTCTTGGAATTCTTGTCTGTCTTCTGTTAGCAGCTTCTTATAATATTCTTCCCACTCGCTTTCTGGGATGTACTCTATATACGTTTTCTTTCTATTGTTGGTCTTAATGCTTTAATTATTCTCCATGACTCTGTGCTTCTAGTTCCTCCTATATACTGTTCTACATGTTCGCACGATTTTTCCCATCTCTCGTTCTTTTCTTTGTTTATCATCCTCCTCGTTTCTGCATTTTTCTCTTTATATTTCTGTAGATCTTCTTCTTATTTTGTATTCAGCCATTTTTCGTATAGTTTTTTTTTCTCCTTTATAGATTGTTTGGTTTTATCACAGATTTTAATTTTATGTTTCTTATTTTCGTTGTCTTCTTTACCTAATGCTTCTAGAGCCGCCTGTTTAATTCTTTTATGGTCATACATCTGTTGGAGGTTGTCGTAGTTAAATTCATTTATTTTTTGATCTAATCGTCGTCTATATAGGTCTCTTATCGTTTCGTCTTGCAGTAAGTGTATTTTGTATTTTTTTTTGTCTGCTTTTTCTGTTATCTCATTAGTATTTCTGGTTTCTTTATCTATTGTTCCTTTTTGCTTTATTGTCTTGTACCACGGTATTTTTATATTTGCTATTAATAGTCTATGGTCTGTTCCACATTCTGCCCCTCTCTTTACTCTTACGTCTTTTATTTTGATAGTGGTATCGTTTTTAATTATAATGTAGTCTATTATTGATTTTAAGTTTCGTGTTTCTTGCATCCAAGTATATTTGTGGATGTCTTTGTGTTTGTAGAATCCATTTGTTATTTTGAGGCCGTTTAGTTCACACAGCTCTATTAGTCTTGTCGTTAGTAATGTCTTCTCCGAATGGTCCTACGGTATTTATTCTTTTAAATTATTTTATTGTCAACCTCCTTCTATATTATGGAGAAACATACGAGGGTGTTGACTATGAAGGAAGCCTCGCATGCACCCACGACTCCTATTTGTACGGCCCGCAAAAGGAATAAGTCACTTGTTCACGCATCGCATTTGGCAACGAGTAATATTGATGTTGACATTGACAGAACTGTAAAAGAGAAATTAATGAAAACACAATGCTACCAGCAGGGCCGGCTCTAGGCAGTAGGCAAGGTAGGTAACTGCTTACGGCGGCAAAATTTAGGGGCGGCAAAACCACCTGATTTATTAGAGCGAAAAAAAACACAACCCACAAGAATATATTTCGATTACTTGAATCTAGAAAATAAATGAGTAGTAAAATCAAATGCAACAGAAATAGACAGGCTTCTGCCAGAAGTCTGTCTATTTCTGTTTATAGAAATACCCAGAAGTTCTGGGTATTTTTATACGTAAATTGTGAGATATGTCATTTTCCTGGTTAACATAGTTTTCGTGCGGCGGCATTTTTTGAGTTTGCCTAAGGGGGCAAAAAAGCTAGGGCCGGCCCTGCCACCAGTCTATTTTGTAATTTGTAATACGTTTAGTTCAGCGACTCCGTGGTATAGTCCCAGCTTACCGAGAGTTTCGGGTTCGATCCCCGGGAGGTCAATATAGTTTTTTATTTAAGTAAAGTGGGCTAGGCCACATAACATGCCCTGTTGCCATGCAACTAACATCGACAAACTCTGAAAAGCCAAACATCACTGAAAAAGGTACCTTATTGGTGAAAGCTACTGGAACCGGAGGAGAGTGACGACACAGACAACGTCAATATGAGACGCATATCTCAGACTTGGACTGTCTAAGAGCCGACTCAGCTGCTGTAATAAGCTCACTTGCACTTCGCGATTCCAAAAGATCTTCTACTCTCCGTCTCTTCGTTTTCGTTGATGAGTCTTCAAATGATTTTCTGGGTCGCCCTACGGAAAGAGCCGCTGATGATGTTGAAGTGCACGGCTGGTTAACACACATCTTTATTTCGATTCCGGATTCCTCTAACCAATCTTTATGTTTGATTAGAAACATTTCTTTGTTACACTTTAAAGAAGTCCACTTTTGATTGAATTTTGATGAAAGGCTTGATATTTTCATTTTGAGTCGTTTTAGAGAATCGTTAGAAACATCAGACATATTGAATTTTTCACTTATATAATAAAAAATGCCGCTGTTTCGTTCAGTTTTGTCATGTCTATAATATATATGAATCTGTGCCTGAAGGTATTACATATAGAAAAATCTAGGTAGATATATGTGGATAAAAAAAGTTGCTACTTTTAAAGTTTACAATTAATGTAAAATTTGCTGGATTTATCTATACATTTACAAATTGATATTACACCAAAAGTATATATATATATATATATATATATATATATATATATATATATATATATATATATATATATATATATATATATATATATATATATATTGCCGACGGCATGTTAGTTGAAGGGTTACTTGGACCGGAAAACTGACGAGGGAGATAGTCCCCTTGTCGATATCAGATGAGATACGTATTTCAAGGTTCGAGGGTCGTTTCAAACAAAACCGACTTCGACAGAATGCCACGAAGACGTTTCTAAGGTAGTTAAGGAAGTAAAAGGTTGACTCCAGTCGAGTTTGCAGAGCAAGACCGTAAAAAGAGTGGGCTGAGCAGCCTTAAAGCGCTATAGAAGAGACGCGTGTGCGGAAAAAAAAAGCGACTCACGCTGGTCTTGAATCGCTTTAATTGTACTCGGTGGGAAACACAGTCCTGGGCACCTCGGTCCAAAGGGATGAGGTTCTCCATATAAAAGACTACTTGAAAAGGGTTGTACGAAAAGGGACGGGCATACGGATGTGAAGTATTAGCGAGACATGTATTTCTAGCATACACCGTTTTGAGAGAAATTAAGCGGGTTACATCCCTCGAACACTTTCCATAAACACACTTGTAGAATAGATCAAGTCGCCAACAACGGTTGTTGTTGCAAGGAAATAAGTTTGCTGGTCAGTTCTGGATCTATTATCAGGCGAACAAGTCTGTTTTGAATAGTGCAGTGTATGTTTGGGAGTAGCGCCCCAGACATGTGAGCAGTATTTCATCGTTGATAGTATTTGAGCTTTACACAGAATTAACAATTATTGTGGATGTACAATGGGGTTTGCAAATTAAATCTCTCTGGTCTGTTTACCTGGCTGTAAGCGTCCCCATCCATATTACTACTACTACGAGGCTGGTTTGAAAAGTCCGTGCAAAAATAAAAACTACTTATGTGTTTGGAGTAAACCTTTTTTATTTTTCGACATAGTCTCCTTTTAGGCTTATACACTTCGTCCAACGATGTTCTAGTTTGTTGATCCCTTCCGAATAATAGGATTTCTCCAAGTCTGCAAAATATCCATTAGTGTCTGCAATCACCTCCTCGTTTGAATAAAATCTTGGTCCCGCCAGCCATTTCTTCAAATTGGGGAACAAATAGTAGTCAGAGGGAGCCAAGTCTGGAGAATAGAGGGGATGTGAAACGAGTTGGAATCCTATTTCCATTAATTTTGCGACCACAACTGCTGAGGTGTGTGCTGGTGCGTTGTCGTGATGGAAAAGGACTTTCTTGTGGGCCAATCGCGGGCGTTTTTCTTGCAGCTCGGTTTTCAAACGGTCCAATAACGATGAATAATATTCACCTGTAATAGTTTTGCCCTTTTCCAGATAGTTGATGAGGATTATCCCTTGTGAATCCCAAAAGACAGTCGCCATAACCTTTCCGGCCGAAGGAACGGTCTTCGCCTTTTTTGGTGCAGATTCCCCCTTGATAACCCATTGTTTAGATTGTTGTTTGGTCTCAGGAGTATAGTAATGTATCCATGTTTCATCCGCAGTGACGAAACGGCGCTTAAATTCCTCCGGATTCTTCTGGAACAGCTGCAAACCATCCTTGCAACACTTCACACGATTCCGTTTTTGGTCAAGCGTGAGCAATCGCGGCACCCATCTTGCGGATAGCTTTCTCATGTCCAAATGTTTATGCAAAATATTATGTACCCGTTCAGTCGAGATGCTCACAGCACTAGCAATCTCACGCACCTTAACTCTTCTGTCATCTATCACCATATCATGGATTTGTTCAATGATTTCTGGAGTCGTAACCTCCACAGGCTGTCCAGAACGTTCAGCGTCACTTGTGCCCATATGGCCAGCCCGAAAATTTTGAAACCACTTATAAACTGTTCTAATCGAAGGTGCAGAGTCACCATAATGTTTATCAAGCTTCTCTTTAGTCTCCTGAGGCGTTTTGCCTTTCATAAAGTAATGTTTAATCACCACACGAAATTCTTTTTCGTCCATTTCTTGAAAATCACTCGACTTCCTTGATTCACACGAATGCCAAACACAAAGAAATAGACCAATATGGCTGAAACTTGGTGTGCGTTCATTCAAGAGATGCTACTAACTAAACATGACCTCGATACGCGCCGGTGGTGCCATCTCTCGGACTTTGCACGGACTTTTCAAACCAGCCTCGTACTACTACTAGTCCAGCGTTTTCGAGTTCCATTCCATCCACAAAGTGTTTTTTTCTGGGTCTAAAAAAACGACACAAGATCGGCTTTTAACTCGCTATTTGAGGAGAATTTTGAGACTGTGGTTTCTCTTCAGATGTTTGCACAAAAATAAGTCGCAAGACGCTTAATTAGGGTTATAGGGTGGAAGTTGTAGCTGCGAATCCACAGCTTTCGGTAATGAGGTTGCCGGGCAACAACAAAGTTTTATATATATATATCAAGGATTTTTTTTCTACAGCTGACGCTGTCTTCCTTCTCTCAGCCTTTGATTCCATCCGTTTCTATCTTCCCAGTCTCCATCTGTTAGACCCCTGTCCTCCATAGCCTCGTCCACATCGTCTCTCCACGATCGTCTGGGTCTTCCTCTTTTTCTTCTCCCTATAGGGCTCCACTCCCGTTATTTTCTTTATCCACCTATCTTCGCGCCGTTTTATATGTCCATACCATTTTAATCGTTTTTCTTCAATGGTGTTTATTGCGTTCTCTTTGATGTTCATTCTGCTTCTTATTTCTTCATTTGTTATTCTTTCCATACGTGTCACTCTACAACATCTTCTCCAATACTTCATCTCTACCGCGTTAATTTTAGATTTACTTCTTTTGTTGATCTTCCATGTTTCTGGCCCGTGTGTCATTATGCTTTGTATTATTGATTTGTATATACGTGTTTTGTTCTCTTTGTAATGTACTTGTCCCACAGGATGGAATTTAATTGTCTTATGCATGTCCGCGTTTGTCCTAATCTAGCTTTAATCTCTTCTTCTGATGTTGCGTTTTTTGAAATGATGGTTCCTAAATATTTGAATCTATCGGTTCCTTTGATTATTGTTTCGTTATCGACTTCTAGATTCTCCACGTTTCCCTCCTTTGTTGTTAGGTATTCCGTTTTATCAAAGTTTATTGCTAATCCTGCTTTAGTGTATTCTTCTTTCAGTTTTCTTACCATATAACTGAGGTCTTCCTCATCTTGCGCTATGATTACTTGGTGGTCTGCGAAACTTAGAGTATATAAGTAATCTTCTCGTATTGGGACTCCCATTCCACTACATTTTTGCTTTCATTTTTTTAATGTTTGTTCGACGTATATTTTGAATCGTGTTGGGGATGTAGAGCATCCTTGTAATAGGCCTTTTGATGGTTGGAGTCGATTCCCTATTTTATGTCCTATTTTCATGTTCACTGTGTTGTTTTCGTAGAAAGCTTTTACTGCGTATATTAGTTCTTTGTCAATGCCTATTTCTTTCATTGCGTTCCATAATCTTTGTCTTGGTACTGAGTCATAGGCCTTTCTTATGTCTATGAAGGCTAGATGAACTTCTCTATTCTTTGCCAGTTTTTTTTCCATTATTTATTTTATAGTGTATATGTGGTCTATACATGATTTTCCGGCCGTAAAGCCTGCTTGGTCTTCTCCAATTTTTCCTTTTATATTTTCCTCCATGATATTTTTAATAATTTTTCCATACAAACGTCCCATACTCGATATTATGCTTAGGCCTCTATAGTTTGTGCATTTTCTGCGGTTTTAGTGTTCCATAAATTCCAATTTTAAGTTTTGGAGAGTCCTTTTGTAAACCTCCCAACTAATTCTAGACTCATTTCCATATATTCATCGAAGCTCGGTAGTTCCAAAAGTGGTCACCGTAAATATTCCAGAAGGAGAGTTCTCGCCTTCTTTAGCCGTGGAGCTGTATACCTATGAAAAATTCTACTTTAATTCCCTCTTTCTTAAGAAACTAACTTTTTAACTGCACAATATTTCAAATTAATTATTTTCCCTCATTTTACGGAAGAATAAAAATCGTAAAAACTTCAATACGTCACGAACGCGTAGAAAGTTTCGTCAAAGTACTTAGAACAGCTACATTAATTTGACAACCAACCAAATCTTTTTGTATGACGACATTTTCACGGCTAAGTAAATAACTTAAAAAATAGCCTCGTACATTTGTATTACACTGCATATTTTAGACAACGCGATCGAGGCCGGCTCTAGGCGGCAGGCAAGGTAGGCAACTGCTTACGGCGGCAAAATTTAGGGTCTGCAAAACCACCTGAACTACTAGAGCGCAAAAAAATAAACACAACCCTCAAAAATATATTTCGATTACTTGAATCTAGAAAATAAATGAGTAGTAAAATCAAATACAACAGGAATAGACAGGCTTCTGCCTGTAGAAATACCCAGAAGTTCTGGGTATTGCTATACTTAAATTGTGAGATGCGCCCGTGCCGGCATCGCAGACAGGATTCAACAAGCTTTTTCCACTCACGTATAAGAGAGAGTCAGGTTTAAAACAATGTTACAAGTGTAGTGGATATGGAAAGTAGCGATTTCATTTTGCTAAAAGGTAAAAGAGGCATTAGATTCGTATTGTAATCTTTGTACCTTTTCTACGCTAATAATACCTTGTACATGTACTAATAAATTCGTTATTGTTACATGTAAATTTTATGGTTAGGTTCCGCCCTCTGTTGGGACGATTTTTAATCTTTGAATTATGCCGTTGTCGTATTGCGGTATCAGATACTTAAATAGATTGTTTTGTTTTAGGATGTCTGACGGAAGAAAAAGGCTATCTGGTAGTCAATATAAAAATAACCGGTCAAGTGCAAGTTGAACTTGCGCAATTAGTGTTCCGTACGTTGATTGCTTTTAAAATAAAAAATGTTGTAACGGAAGTATAAAATGATCAGTGACTTCACACACCCCAAATGAGTTTTCAACAAAGTTTATTTCCAATCTTTACTGAAAATTGATGACCTTGAAATTTCTGTTTTTTTTTTTATATACCAGATAAATTATTACAGGTAATGCACTCGTGATAATTTTCGTTTAATCTACACCCCGTGGAGAATATTCTAGAATTTTTTCAAAATTTTTTGATAAGTACTTTTCGAGATAAGGCAGGTGGACAGCGATTTTTCGCGATTTTTTAAAAATAATACAAAGAAAAGTGCGCGCAAGTATTACATTATATATATATTTTTTATTCGTGTTTTCACAAGCTTTCATTTGATACCACACTCGATTACCTAGTAAAAAAAAATTTTTTTTTACTTCCGATTTCACCCCCCAAACTAACCCCTTAAGTCAAAATTTAACTTTCAAAACTACATGGCTCTGATGAGGCCATCAATTCCTATATTATTACCAAATTTCAACTTTCTATGACAAATAGTTTCGGAGACAATCGGGTGTGACAGGCGGACAGACAGACGGACAGACAGACACCGAAGTGATTTTATAAGTGTTCCGTACGGAACACTAAAAAGAGATTAGAGAAGCAAACCCAACATGTTGGCCACTGAACACGAATTGAGTAGTAAATTAGATCTGAAAGAAATTATTCGCGATTTTGCAGAAATGAAACTTTGAAAAAAAATTGTTTTAATTTAGGTTTAGACTCTGTATACGAGGCTGGTTTGAAAAGTCCGTGCAAAAATAAAAACTACTTATGTGTTTGGGGTAAACCTTTTTTATTTTTCGACATAGTCTCCTTTTAGGCTTATTCATTTCGTCCAACGATGTTCTAGTTTGTTGATCCCTTCCGAATAATAGGATTTGTCCAAGACTGCAAAATATCCATTAGTGTCTGCAATCACCTCCTCGTCTGAATAAAATCTTTGTCCCGCCAGCCATTTCTTCAAATTGGGGAACAAATAGTAGTCCGAGGGAGCTAAGTCTGGAGAATAGGGGGGATGTGAAACGAGTTGGAATCCTGTTTCCATTAATTTTGCGACCACAACTGCTGAGGTGTGTGCTGGTGCGTTGTCGTGATGGAAAAAAGACTTTCTTGTGGGCCAATCGCGGGCGTTTTTCTTGCAGCTCGGTTTTCAAACGGTCCAATAACGATGAATAATATTCACCTGTAATAGTTTTGCCCTTTTCCAGATAGTCGATGAGGATTATCCCTTGTGAATTCCAAAAGACAGTCGCCATAAACTTTCCGGCCGAAGGAACGGTCTTCGCCTTTTTTGGTGCAGATTCCCCCTTGGTAACCCATTGTTTAGATTGTTGTTTGGTCTCAGGAGTATAGTAATGTATCCATGTTTCATCCGCAGTGACGAAACGGCGCTTAAATTCCTCCGGATTCTTCTGGAACAGCTGCAAACCATCCTTGCAACACTTCACACGATTCCGTTTTTGGTCAAGCGTGAGCAATCGCGGCACCCATCTTGCGGATAGCTTTCTCATGTCCAAATGTTTATGCAAAATATTATGTACCCGTTCAGTCGAGATGCCCACAGCACTAGCAATCTCAGGCACCTTAACTCTTCTGTCATCTATCACCATATCATGGATTTGATCAATGATTTCTGGAGTCGTAACCTCCACAGGCCGTCCAGAACGTTCAGCGTCACTTGTGCCCATATGGCCAGTCCGAAAATTTTGAAACCACTTATAAACTGTTCTAATCGAAGGTGCAGAGTCACCATAATGTTTATCAAGCTTCTCTTTAGTCTCCTGAGGCGTTTTGCCTTTCATAAAGTAATGTTTAATCACCACACGAAATTCTTTTTCGTCCATTTCTTGAAAATCACTCGACTTCCTTGATTCACACGAATGCCAAACACAAAGAAATAGACCAATATGGCTGAAACTTGGTGTGCGTTCATTCAAGAGATGCTACTAACTAAACATGACCTCGATACGCGCCGGTGGTGCCATTACTCGGACTTTGCACGGACTTTTCAAACCAGCCTCGTATTATTGTAGTAGTTTTGTTCATTGTTTGAAAAGTATATTTAAATTATCTCTAAAAATAGTAGGTACTAGTTTTACTTTGTAAATTCGTTGTCGTTAGCTCGTTAACAATGTAAACTTTGTTTTTCAATAAAACAATTTTTCGTAAATCTGTATTAGTATTATTGTCTTAATTCAATTATATGTCATTTTTCTGGTTAACAATTTTTTTTAAGCTTGAGTGCTGCGGCATTTTTTGAGTTTGCGTATGGCGCCAAAAAAGCTACGGCCGGCCCTGACGCGATATTGCTACCCAGGGCGTTATTGTATTTCTACAAGAACTACTACCTGTATATAATATGCCTGTCTTGAGAGGGTACTACTCTTTCATAACCGGTCACTCCTCGCGAGTGTCACCTAGAGACGGTGTCTGTTAATTTCAATGATTGACTGGTTGTCAAATTACTGTGGCCGAGCTAAGTAATTGTACGAATTCGTAGCACCTTGGAGTTTTTACGATTTTTTTTCTTCCGAAAAATGTGTGAAAGTAATTTAGAGTATCGAATTCCTAAATGAACTCCCTAAAATCGACCAAAAGTAATTCATGTAAGAATATTTTAGGTGTTCAGCGATTTAAATACCCCTTGATTACTTAGCTGTCTAAAAATTGTGCCCTTTTTTTATATGACGTCAGCTGTTATAGCGTCAGGGTATGGCCGTAGACGGTCTTCGATTGAGGACAGATAAGCTTTTCACTTTTACGAGGCTGGTTTGAAAAGTCCGTGCAAAGTCCGAGAGATGGCGCCACCGGCGCGTATCGAGGTCATGTTTAGTTAGTAGCATCTCTTGAATGAACGCACACCAAGTTTCAGCCATATTGGTATATTTCTTTGTGTTTGGCATTCGTGTGAATCAAGGAAGTCGAGTGATTTTCAAGAAATAGACGAAAAAGAATTTCGTGTGGTGATTAAACATTACTTTATGAAAGGCAAAACGCCTCAGGAGACTAAAGAGAAACTTGATAAACATTATGGTGACTCTGCACCTTCGATTAGAACAGTTTATAAGTGGTTTCAAAATTTTCCGACTGGCCATATGGGCATAAGTGACGCTGAACGTTCTGGACGGCCTGTGGAGGTTACGACTCCAGAAATCATTGATCAAATTCATGATATGGTGATGGATGACAGAAGAGTTAAGGTGCGTGAGATTGTTAGTGCTGTGGGCATCTCGACTGAACGGGTACATAATATTTTGCATAAACATTTGGACATGAGAAAGCTATCCGCAAGATGGGTGCCGCGATTGCACACGCTTGACAAAAACGGAATCGTGTGAAGTGTTGTAAGGATGGTTTGCAGCTGGTCCAGAAGAATCCGGAGGACTTTAAGCGTCGTTTCGTCACTGTGGATGAAACATGGATACATTACTATACTCCTGAGACCAAACAACAATCTAAACAATGGGTTACCAAGGGGGAATCTGCACCAAAAAAGGCGAAGACCGTTCCTTCGGCCGGAAAGGTTATGGCGACTGTCTTTTGGGATTCGCAAGGGATAATCATCATCGACTATCTGGAAAAGGGTAAAACTATTACAGGTGAATATTATTCATCCTTATTGGACCGTTTGAAAACCGAGCTGTATGAATAACGCCCGCGATTGGCCCACAAGAAAGTCCTTTTCCATCACGACAACGCACCAGCACACACCTCAGCAGTTGTGGTCGCAAAATTAATGGAAATAGGATTCCAACTCGTTTCACATCCCCCCTATTCTCCAGACTTGGCTCCCTCGGACTACTATTTGTTCCCCAATTTGAAGAAATGGCTGGCGGGACAAAGATTTTATTCAAACGAGGAGGTGATTGCAGACACTAATGGATATTTTGCAGACTTGGACAAATCCTATTATTCGGAAGGGATCAACAAACTAGAACATCGTTGGACGAAGTGTATAAGCCTAAAAGGAGACTATGTCGAAAAATAAAAAAGGTTTACCCCAAACACATAAGTAGTTTTTATTTTTGCACGGACTTTTCAAACCAGCCTCGTAGATACAGTTTATCGTATCTTACCACGACATTACGCTAGTACAGGAATAAGCACTCGAAGTTTTGTTCTCTGGTTTCTTCATCCTAGCTCGGCTGATGTGCCATGTTATCGCAAAACGCGTAGCGAGAAGGATTGGCAAATGAAAGAACAGTGGGTTCGATGAAGCTAAGGTTTAATTCAGGATGCGCTCAGATCATGAATATCGATTGCGATAAGGACTAAGGAAACTACGGAATAGAGATGTTTAGAGGAACCAAAACCTGAAGCAGGTCATTAGAGAAAAACGTCCAAATTCATAAAGAACCAAAACTATGTTGTTGCATAGCAACTACAGGGTTTATAACACTCGCACTATTAGTGAAAGCAGAAGTTATCGCTCCAATAGACAACCAGACAGACTGACTAGTAGAGAGATAAGCGGAAAGGAAAAGAAATAAATCGGAAACTATATTCTTTTATGATCTGGGGATCCTGAAACGTGAAGAAATGCTGAAAACTCAGACAATGATTATTTCCCCAATATAACACGTCCCTCTAGCAAGGAAAGTAACAATTATTATTTTTAAAAAAATATTAAAATTGGAAAATCTAATATCTACATTCAATAAGTAAAAAAAATCCAGTTGAAGAATCGAGAAATATATTAGATTAAATGCTTCATTCGCAGGTAATCCCAATATTATTAACTCAATTATCCCTTAAAAACCTAAAACAAAAATAAATGCCACGTAATTTCAACGCTAAAAACGCCAACAAATATCAAATGTAACCCAGAAGCTTTTCGCTACTTTACATACACTTCCTGTTTTCATAATTAAATCTTCAAGCGTTCGACTTCATCAAAACGACGACTATTCACTCCTAATAAGACATATAATTTAACTAACCTACTATAGTAAATTATTACGAACCAACGCGACCCACCGAGGTACCAAAAACCTAATAAATATTATTCTGGCCTGTCACCCTTTAACTAAGGCCCATCGTGCAAGGGGTCGGGCCTCGAAGGGCCCCGCCCACGAGGCCTCGTCTCCTAGAAACACCCCGCGCGTCGTCAAGGTTACGTTGTTTAACGGCGATAGCGGAAGTTTGGCAACCGCGTACAAGTTGCTAGCTGGCCTCGAGGCTGCTAATGTCGAGAGTCGAGGTGAGCTTTGAAATTTGTGATAATAAAAGTTTTCGGGTGAGCGTTGCTCGGGATTGATCGACGAGATTTGAGAGGAAGAGTTTAAAAAAAGAAATGATTCAGATAAGAGATAAACCGTGGTTGAAATATTTTATTTATATTTCAAGATAAGATTCCGCACTAAGTGAGAAATAATGGTACAATCAAATCATAGAAGTGATGTACAAACTGTATGGCCTGTAATATACTTGCAAAAGTACAGAGTCGTGTTAAAAAAAAGGTTTTTAAAAAAGCAAAAAATCCAGTAGGTAAAACTATTCAGCAAAAGCTCATTTGGGGCTTCATACTGTCTTTTTTAAAGTTATAGGGTATCTAAGGTTAAGTATGTTCATGGAAAGTGTTCGTTAAATGTTTAATTCCTCCCAAAGCAATACATACTAGGAATGCATGTGGCGCTAATACTTCACATCCGTATCAACTTCAGCTTGCCACTCCTCGTACAACTCTTTTTAAGCAGTCTTTTTTCAGGAGAACCTCATCTCTTTGGCTCCAAATTTACAAATCCCTTATTCTCTCCAAACTTGCTTATGGGGACTTTATATACAATTCCGCTAGCCCAAATACTCTCAAATCTCTTGAACCTATACAAAACCAAGCACTTCGCTCTGCCACGGGAGCCTTCTGTACAACCCCCATACCCAGCCTTCAATGTTTAGCCGCTTCCCGCCCTTTATACCTAGCGCGACAGCTGCCCCTCATGAAATTTTACTCCACCTCCTTACACATGCCTCACACTAAGCACTCTCTCAATCTCTTCAACGTTCATTTACCCAATCAAACGTTCCCCAACAACTCGATCCCCCAAAGAATATCTTCCGTGCTCTCTCTACACAACATCACTCCTCCAAAATACGAGGCTGGTTTGAAAAGTCCCTGCAAAGTCCGAGAGATGGCACCACCGGCGCGTATCGATGTCATGTTTAGTTAGTAGCATCTCTTGAATGAACGCACACCAAGTTTCAGCCATATTGGTCTATTTCTTTGTGTTTGGCATTCGTGTGAATCAAGGAAGTCGAGGGATTTTCAAGAAATGTACGAAAAAGAATTTCGTGTGGTAATTAAACATTACTTTATAAAAGGCAAAACGCCTCAGGAGACTAAAGAGAAGCTTGATAAACATTATGGTGACTCTGCACCTTCGATTAGAACAGTTTATAAGTGGTTTCAAAATTTTCGGACTGGCCATATGGGCACAAGTGACGCTGAACGTTCTGGACGGCCTGTGGAGGTTACGACTCCAGAAATCATTGATCAAATCCATGATATGGTGATGGATGACAGAAGAGTTAAGGTGCGTGAGATTGCTAGTGCTGTGGGCATCTCGACTGAACGGGTACATAATATTTTGCATAAACATTTGGACATGAGAAAGCTATCCGCAAGATGGGTGCCGCGATTGCTCACTCTTGACCAAAAACAGAATCGTGTGAAGTGTTGCAAGGATGGTTTGCAGCTGTTCCAGAAGAATCCGGAGGACTTTAAGCGTCGTTTCGTCACTGTGGATGAAACATGGATACATTACTATACTCCTGAGACCAAACAACAATCTAAACAATGGGTTACCAAGGGGGAATCTGCACCAAAAAAGGCGAAGACCGTTCCTTCGGCCGGAAAGGTTATGGCGACTGTCTTTTGGGATTCGCAAGGGATAATCCTCATCGACTATCTGGAAAAGGGTAAAACTATTACAGGTGAATATTATTCATCGTTATTGGACCGTTTGAAAACCGAGCTGCAAGAAAAACGCCCGCGATTGGCCAACAAGAAAGTCCTTTTCCATCACGACAACGCACCAGCACACACCTCAGCAGTTGTGGTCGCAAAATTAATGGAAATAGGATTCCAACTCGTTTCACATCCCCCCTATTCTCCAGACTAAGCTCCCTCGGACTACTATTTGTTCCCCAATTTGAAGAAATGGCTGGAGGGACAAAGATTTTATTCAAACGAGGAGGTGATTGCAGACACTAATGGATATTTTGCAGACTTGGACAAATCCTATTATTCGGAAGGGATAAAACAAACTAGAACATCGTTAGACGAAGTGTATAAGCCTAAAAGGAGACTATGTCGAAAAATAAAAAAAGTTTACCCCAAACACATAAGAAGTTTTTATTTTTGTACGGACTTTTCAAACCAGCCTCGTACAAATATCCCCTACAACCTACATTTCCCCCTTGGCTCTCTCCTACTCCTCCAATAGATCTTGCAATTTTACCATACAACAAATCTGACTATTCCAGCATACATCTCAACAAATTATTTTCAGATAACATTGCTACCAAATACCCCAACCATTTTCTCATGTACACCGATGGGTCTAAAACGGACAAGGGAATAGGCGCTGCTTTCATCACTAACTCCACCATCAGAATGCTCAAACTCCCTCATTATGCAACCATCTTTACAGCGGAGCTACTGGCAATAAAGGAAGCTATGAGATTTGCCCTAACAACCCCGACATACAAAAATATTCTCATCATCTCGGATTCCCTCAGCGCACTGTCCTCCATCAAATCTAGAAACCTGTCTTACAATTACATCAGACAAATTCTTGACCTGAGTTACACTGCTAAATTGAAGTATCAATCAATCTCCCTATTCTGGTTGCCCAGCCACATTGGCAATCGAGGAAACGACAGAGCAGATCACTATGCTACTACTCTACGACTCCAGAAATCATTGATCAAATCCATGATATGGTGATGGATGACAGAAGAGTTAAGGTGCTAGTTGCTGTGGGCATCTCGACTGAACGGGTACATAATATTTTACATAAACATTTGGACATGAGAAAGCTATCCGCAAGATGGGTGCCGCGATTGCTCACTCTTGACCAAAAACGGAATCGTGTGAAGTGTTGCAAGGATGGTTTGCAGCTGTTCCAGAAGAATCCGGAGGACTTTAAGAGTCGTTTCATCACTGTGGATGAAACATGGATACATTACTATACTCCTGAGACCAAACAACAATCTAAACAATGGGTTACCAAGGGGGAATCTGCACCAAAAAAGGCGAAGACCGTTCCTTCGGCCGGAAAGGTTATGGCGACTGTCTTTTGGGATTCGCAAGGGATAATCCTCATCGACTATCTGGAAAAGGGTCAGAATGCTCAAACTCCCTCACTATGCAACCATCTTTACCGCGGAGCTATTGGCAATAAAGGAAGCTATGAGATTTGCCCTAACAACCCCGACATACAAAAATATTCTCATCATCTCGGATTCCCTCAGCGCACTGTCCTCCATCAAATCTAGAAACCTGTCTTACAATTACATCAGACAAATTCTTGACCTGAGTTACACTGCTAAATTGAAGTATCAATCAATCTCCCTATTTTGGTTGCCCAGCCACACTGGCAATCGAGGAAACGACAGAGCAGATCACTATGCTAAACTTGCCATTGGGAGAGGTATACCAAGCCTGGACAACAACCATTTCTTTGATTTTAACTCTCATTTAAGTACTATTTACAATTCCCTTTTTCAATCACAATAGGACCTTGATAACCCCAACAATAAACTATGACCCCTTAAACCCAATGTTCTCCTTCCACTACACTTATCAAACCTAACAAGAAAAGGAAATGTCACTATGCGGAGAATTGCATCTGGCCATACACACGCTACTCACTGCTATCTTCTGAAAACGAACGTTCCATATGTGGATCTCCACTCTCTGTTGCTCATATCTTTGAGGCAAGCCACTTTCAATCCATCAGAAACAGATACAACATTCCCTCTAACTTACATACTATCATTAAAAATCCTGCAGAACACATCACAGAAGTTATAAATTACCTCAGAGATTTGAACTTCCAAGTTTAATATATACAACTGGGCGCTAAGTAACCTTGCAGTTGATGCGCCCGGCCCACAAGCATCCATCCATCCATCATCTTTTTGGAATGATTTGCACAAGACTGTTTCCCACATAGTCCAATTTGTAGCTATTCAAGATCAAAGTAAATCGTTTTTTCCGTACACACGTCGCTCCTGTAACGCTTCAGGGATTTCCCTGCAGCAAGGGTGTTATGCCCATAAAAAAATATATATATTCATTTAGGATTCACTTATATACAGTCCCTGGCCAAATGATTAGACGCACTGCAAGATTTCATGTAAAATATTAATTACCGAGTGATATTGTACCGTTTTATTATTTTAAATTGATTTGTTTTTTATTTTTATATTATCCAATCAATTACCTATTTATTTGACATAAATAAAACAGCATTAATTTAGAAAAGCATAAGTTTATTAAGTTTTAAAGAAAAGTGAAATTAATGCTAGTAAAAGTCAATATTTAGTTGAGCCACCTTTAGCCGCTATCAAAGCTTTAATTCTGCGCGGAATGCTATCAATGCAAGATTGTACTGTCTCCTGCATTTGAGGATGATGATTCCACACATGAATAATCTTTTCTAGGAGCTGGGTTTTGTTGGTAATCACATCTTTAGCCACTTCTCTTTTCATCAGCTCCCACACATTTTCAATGGGGTTTATATTAGGGCTATTACCCGGCCAATCCAACAGAGGGATATTTTTTTTCTGCCAAAAAGCTTTAACAGACCGAGCAGTGTGGCAGGGAGATCCATCTTGCATGAAAGTGAATGGTTCCCCATTTGGAAACCATTCTCTGAGCTGCGGAATCAACCGATTTTGTAATACTTCTTTGTACTGATCTTGCCTCATTATTCCTTTGACGACGTACAGACGTCCAGTGCCCTTGCCGCTGATAACTGACCAAATCATCACTTTGGTGGGATGTTTAACCGTCGGCACGACACAATCAGGATGAAACTTTTCTCCATGACGACGACGCACATACTGAGCTTTATTCTGTAAAATTTCGAATGTGCTTTCGTCACTGAAGCAGACCTGTCAAAAAATAGGAAAAATATATAAACTTCCATGTTTATTTGCTTTATTTAACTGAAAATGATAATAATGTATCAATTATTGATTAAATTGCTGTATCTTACCGATCTCCAGAAGTCCACATCTTTGTCTTGCCATTGTTTGGCCCACTTCAGGCGCTTTGCTTTCATTGCAGCTGTTAACTTGGGCTTCCTGGCGGGGCGACAGGCCTTAAAATCTAATTCTTTCAATTTTCTTCGAACAGTGCGCTCAGAAGCATTTACGCTAGCATCCTGGAGTTGTGATTTTATTACTTACCTTTGTGGTAGCAAATCTGTTTTCTACACAAATTTTCTTCAAACATCTCTCTGACCGTGGAGTGAAAATTGGTTTTCTACCGCATCTTTTCTTTCTTTTCGGGCTTAATTCCTTCCCTGACTAAATTTTCTTTTTTATGCGTCGTACACTAGCTTCAGAAACCTCCAATCTTCGTGATATTTCTCGGTTTGTAAATGTTTTCGCAATCACAAGGGCCTTCACTTCAGCTTTTTTACGTGGTGAAAGATCGCCTTTTCTACCCATAATGAAAATAGTCCAATTACTTTTTTAAAACACTGCATACAAAATAAACTAATAACTGAGTAGTATAAAAACTGTTAAACAAACAATCACAGTCCATAAAGCCACAGAAACACGTCCGTACCTGACTCGATTCCGATCGCGACTGATACAGATTTGTACTTGTTTACGTTCATGTATTACTTTGTCAACACAGTGTTGTCATATGTTAAAAATAAATACAAATATGTAGTCTACAACAATTCTTTTAAATAAAAATCAATAATATTGTAGTTTAAATATACCATTATTGCATAAAAACTCTTAAGAAACATAAAATTACTAAAAAAAAATACAGTGCGTCTAATAATTTGGCCAGGGACTGTAATTAACTGACTCGGCCGTTACTTGATGAAAATTCATATTCAATGAAAAGAAAATACTAAATTTTTAGTAAAATTTCCACTTTTATTGATTTTTATATCTGACACGTGTTTCGCTCAAACATTAGCTTTATTAAAAATATGGGTATGGAATGAAATAAACATTTTTTGATTTTTTTTATGGGTCTAACACACGTGCTACAGGGAAGTCTCTAAAGCGCTCCAGGAGCGGCACGTGTGCGGAAAAAGCGATTCATGTTGTTACTGAATCACTGAATCGCTTCGATAATTTTATTTATTTATTATCAACGGTAACACCATTTCTACAAAACATCGACGACATGCAAGAGAGAAAACAATGTGAATGAACAATATAATTAAAGCTAAATCTAAAACTAATAGGTCAGAATGCAGGATATTACAATCTAAATTAATCACGTTAAAGGTAAACAGTACTTGTCATATAATACCAATGGGAAACTACCCGAAAATTAAAGAAACTCTACAGCGAGGTCAGTTGCTTGACCATATTTTTGAATCGGTTTACTGGGCCATCAATTGGCAAATTGTATTTATCAAAATTACGCTGCATTCTAAAGATTGGATTATGCAAGCTATAGTTTCTGGTGACATTATCTGGGTAAAATAACGACCTGGCGCGGGTACGATGTACGGTATGAAAAGATAATTTACTAAGTAAGTACTCACAGTCAATAAACCCATTTAGTAGCTTAAATTAGAAATGTAGATCAGCTTGCATTCGTCTGTCCTGAAGACTGCACATATTTAACAATTTTTGTTGTTAGGTCCCTCAGTTAAAGGAATTTTTTTTGGACACTCTCCAACTGATTAATATGGATATTATGAAAAGGAGGCCATACAGGGCTTGCATCCTCCAAAATCGGTCGAACGTACAAGCAATATAATAATTTAAACACATTACAAGAAAAATCGGCACTAAATCTATCAATAAAACCCAAACACCTACCGGCTCGCTGCACCACACTCATTTGATAGCCGATGAAAGATAAAGAACAATCAAACATCACACCAAGATCCCTAATCTCATGTACCCGGTTTAAAATGGTTGTATTTATACTATAATCAAACTGTATAGGACTTTTTAATCTGGAAAATTATATACATCATATTAGCTACGATAAGTTCATAGTTAGGGTCTTTCACATTGTCCAAAAACTTAGCCACAACTTGTTTAAATGATATCCAAGTCTCCTTTTCCTTTGTAATCATCCTTGCTTCAAAGTTGGAATCGAACATCATTTTAGGAATATCAGGCCCAACGAAAACCTCTTTTTTCAGTTTGGCTTCTGATAAATGAGGAAATCTTTTACACAAATAGTTAACTAAGTTGGAAATGTGCGCGTAGATAATCTTATCGAATCTGGCCCTTATGAAAAGGTAATAAGAAATCCATTACCGAGAATGATATCAGAGGTTAAAAATTCTTTAAAAAAATGTAAGAACCTTGTCTCCGATTCGCTCAAATTTAAATTAAATGTGAGTAATCCGACCATACCAAAATTGTATTGCTTACCCAAAATTCACAAACCTGGAAAAGCAATGCGACCCATTGTTTCATCGGTCGGATCACCCACATATTTAATATCCAAATGGTTATCAAAAGAACTTGAGAAGTTACCGTTAAATACTTTCGCAGTGAAGAATTCCTTAGAATTCATTAATAAAACAAAAAATCTAGTTCTTAATGAAGGTGAAATCTTAATTTCTTTTGATGTTAGTTCTTTGTTCCCAAGTGTGCCAATTCCACAAACTTTACAATATCTCGAAGAATTACTTAGAATGAATGACTTTGAAGACGAAATTATTCGTGAATACTTAACATTATCTAAACTTTGTATGGAACAAAATTATTTCCAATATAACAATCAATTTTATGTTCAGAAAGAAGGAACAGCTATGGGTAATTGCTTATCACCTTTCATAGCCAATTTATTCATGAGTAAGTTTGAAATCGAAGCCAGTCAAAAATTCGAATATTTCCCATGGTATAGGTATGTGGATGATATTTTCGCGATTTTTGATACAAAGAAAGCAAATATTGATCATTTTGTTTCTAAATTAAATAGCCGGTATGATTCCATTAAATTCACTTACGAAGTTGAGAACAAAGGACAATTGCCTTTTCCAGATATTTTAATTATTAAAAATAATAATAGATTAGAATTTGATATCTATCGGAAGGGCACAGTAACAGATAGATATATTCCTAATGATTCATTTCATTGCAAACAACATAAATTAGCCTCATTACATTTTTTAGTTCATCGTTTGGTCATTTTCCCTCTGAATAGAGTAAACTTTAATAAAGAAAGGAATCGTATTAGAAATATAACTAGAGTTAATGGTTATGACGATGACTTAGTAAATAAGCTAATAAATAGACATAAGTTTAGGTTTAATATTCAGAATTCCACCTTTTTTACACGCGAAGAAAATAACACCAAGTATGTCTCCATACCATATAATCCGAAATATAGCAAGGGACTCAATAAGGTATTTAATAAGGTAGGTCTCACCTTAGTCTATAAGTCATCAGACAATCTGAGGAATATCTTAGGAAATCCCAAAGATAAGATTCCTAATTGTGAGAAAAGTGGAATTTATGAAATTAGTTGTAATGATTGTGACAAAAAGTATGTTGGGCAAACTAAAAGGTCAATTAAAACAAGATTTAAAGAACACTTAGCACACTTAAAATACAATAGAACAGAAAAGTCTAGCATTGCCGAACATGCCCTTGAAGCTAATCATACTGTAACATTAGATAATCTAAGATTAATAAAGGATGTATCTGATAGAAGATTGTTGAACGCATACGAAAGTATGGAAATCATAAAATGTAAAAATAGTTTAAATAAAGACAGAGGGCCTATTCCTTATAGTCCCCTCTACTGGTTACTTGACCGGAACTGACGGCCTTGCCTATGTCATTAGTTCCGCTTGAGTAATTCAAGGGTTAGGCTAAGTATAAATAGATAGATTTGTAGTTTAGCTTTAGTCAATCATCGCTCCTGATGAAGCTAACATGGTTAGCGAAACGCGCGTCGAGTGCAAAAATAAAGTGTTTGGTGTAGTGGTGATATATACTGAGTAGTACAAATAGTTAAAACATTCACCATCTTTAGGCAAGGCTTTCACAAATTGTTTCATTAAGCCTAACTTGATGTGTAGTGGTGGTAGAAGAATCTTTTTTGGGTCTACTAAAGTTTTATGCAAAATGTTCTTCTCGACGTTGATTCCTTGCTCTGCTGTCCCACTTACACATAAAAACATGGAAACTTTGTAAATCCCTTTTGTTGACCAAGAATCATGGAGACAACTTTTAAATCTCCACATAGCATCAAATCGTGAGCTGGATAGTTCTGTAAAATCACGTTAAGATTTTTGTAAGTTTCTTTCATATGGACTGAATGAGCAACAGGTAGTGGAGCATAAGTATTTCCGCTGTGTAACAGAACACCTTTTAAACTAGTTTTTGATGAGTCTATAAGAAGCCTCCAATCTTCCTTCTTGTACTCAATGCCAAATTCGTTCATTAGACCAATATCATGGCAGTAAATCAAATCCTCTTCCTGCTTGAAAATTTGAGCTAACTGTTGATCTCTTGTTCTATAATGGTAAATAGATATTCCAGATTCCAATAAATGTCTTTCTTTCAGCCTAGAACCAAGCAATTCTGCTTTTTCCTTAGTCAAACCTAAATCTCTCACTAAATCATTTAACTCAGCTATGGTTTTAAATTTTCTAGAAAACATTGAAACTCATCAACATCCGGGCGACTTTCATTAAATTCGGAACTGGACTTTAAAACGTCATCAACAGACTGAGGTGGCTCAGAGACAGGAAGTTCCGGTCCATGTCCTACCGGCCGATTCGCTGAAGTAAAATTAGGATAGACAATTACTTTCTTATTTCTGGATTTATATCCAGAAACATCAACGCTGCAAAAAATAACAATCATTTGAATGTTTTCTTGCTCTCTCCAAACCATAGATACTGAAAATCTAAAAGCATTCTTTTCTTTCTTATACCATTTCCTAAGATCCTAGACACAAACATAACATACTTTGTGACGTGCCCGACATTTTTCCTGATTGCCGATTTCTACACCAAAGTATGCAGAGTATACTTTTTTACAAAGTCAGTAATGTTTCTTTGATGTTTTTTAGCTACAAACTCACCACATATATCACAAAAAGTGTTGGGAGAGTTTTTACAACCGTGATTAGCCATACTTCGAGTGTGAATTAAAACACATGGGTTAAAAGCTGCAATGCGAGCTTATATTAACCGGAAGAAAACACCCATCTGTAACATTTATCGGAACTGCCAACCTAATAACATTTGATTTTACTGCCAACCTTATAAAATTCTTTTTATATCGTTTTCCGAGTTTTTGTTAGTTAATATACCAGTAAAACCGTATCTGTGCGTAGCATAATTTTTGGTTTTCTTGGTATCTTCTCGTGATTCTATACCGTAGGTCATTATGAGTCTGATGCAAGTCTTGTTTACTTTAATTTTGCTGTCTGTTCGTATGTACTGATTAGCAGCCTGATACAAATGCTACTTATCAATTGGTCCTATGTGGTTTCTGACATGGTCCTGGTAGGTCCACAGGTATTTAAACTGTGTTAACTGTTCTATGGACTGATCTTCCACTATGAGTTTGCAACTGATGGTTGCTTTTATTCTGGTGTTGTTCCGATGTTCCTGAGTTTTTATATGTGAAATAACTTTTCCTCTTTATTTCTGCAAGTACTTTAACTTCTTAACAGAACCACGGTTTATTGTTTCTTACTGATGATAACACAGCCCCACAAAAAAAAAGTGGAGTATACTTTTGATGCGATATATCAGATCCGTAGTATTTTTGCCCGCTAATCACGAATCTGGCGTCAGAATATCGCCATCACATCTCAATTTTTTTCTAACCTCAAAAAATTGGTCAAAATTAGTAAAAATTAAGAAAAATATACTCCTAAAAAATTGATTCAAGCTTTTTCATGAATCCAAAGATGTATTAATATGTATTCGGACACGCTAAGCTAATATTCATCGGTTGGATTGAGCCATACAGTTCTGTTTTCTTTCTAACCTCAATAAATCAGACAGATATAGTGCTTCTCGAATGCGAAAACGAATTCAAATTAAAATTCAACCGATCCTTACCAAATTTGGTACACGGGGATTTTTTGGGTCGCTGATCACGAATCTGAGGTTGGATTTTCAAAATTCAAGATGGCCGATGTTTTCGCGCCATTTTGAACGCCGAGAAAATTCATCGGTCGATTTTTATTCTTCTACCTGCATCCAGGGCACCTCCACGTGGTGACGGTGGGCAACGGTGTTACTCCACTAGCCGGCAGAGTCCCTGGATAACGGCTTAGATGCCGTCATGGCAGGTAGAAGAGAATAACGATGCAGGGACTCGGAAACCCAGTATCGGCGGTTGGTTAGGGTGGGAAAGCGGGCCCGCAGCCGTCGTCATCCAGCGACCGTAGCTCTTCATGTGTGAGTGACTTGGCTCATGTAGAGTATAATGCTACAAGAAAACGGTCTCACGGTACAAGGACTTTTCATAAGTGCGATAAAAACAGTGATTCATTTTGTTATATTTGCTGTCAACACGTATTGAGTAAAATGGGGTCACCGATAACGGATAAGATTAAAACCTTATATAAGGATTGTTTTAACATTGAAATACAGCACCAGGATACAGATTGGGTTCCCCACATTATTTGCAGTTCTTGCAAAATAATGTTGTACATCAATAAGAAGGCGATTAAATATTCCAGACCAGCAATATGGAACAGATCATACAGTGAAAATGATTGCTACTTTTGTATGAATGTTGTATCTAGGCATAACCGAAAAAAATAAAAGCACTATTACTTATAACGATGTTTCGACAGTAACAAGACCAACTAAACTAATTCCGCCTCCTGAACCACTTGATGCTGATGTTATGGAAACAAATGATTTCACCTTATCAGTTCATGCCGAAAACATTGAGACTGTCGAAAAAGATTCAAACACTGTTACTAATGAATGTTCTAGTGACAACCTATCATATACTAGTGACACAGATAAAGAATTTCTACCATACAACCGTAAACCAGAACCAATACTCGTATCACAGTCAGAACTTAGTGATCTAGTCAGAGATTTAGGCTTATCCAAAGATGGTTCAGAGCATCTTGCTTCCTTTTTAAAGAAAAGACATTTACTTAAGCCAGAAGCTACGATTTCTTATTATAGAAACAGAGATGAAGAATTTCGAAAATATTTCATAATGGACGAGGAATTGTCACTTTCATATTGTACCGATGTAAAAGGTCTAATGGATGAATTTCAAAATAACTCATACGATCCTGAAGAATGGAGACATTCCACAGTTATGGAAGAGCAATATGAAAAAATGAAGCAGCTTTTGATAAAAATAAAATATGCTGATCATAACTGGAAAATTTGTGGAGATCTGAAAATTATAACAATATTGCTTGGCCAACAGTCAGGGTTTACACTTTATCCCTATTATAAATGTCTGTGGAATAGCAGAGACAGGGAACGTCATTATAAGAAAAAAATTTGGCCAACAAGAGAATCGTTCACTCCTGGTGAAAATAATGTATTGTTTCCACCATTGGTAGATCCAGGAAAAGTTCTTATTCCCCCGCTTCACATTAAGCTTGGACTTATGAAGCAATTCACGAGAGTATTAGATACAAACGGCCCATGTTTCAAATATTTGCATAAAAAATTTCCGAAATTTTCTGAAGCTAAAATTAAGGCAGGCGTATTTGACGGGCCACAAATAAGAAAATTGTTTCAAGATTCATTATTTGTTACTAAAATGAATAAAGTTAAAAAAGCTGCTTGGTTTAGTTTTAAAGAAGTCGCAACAAACTTTTTGGGAAATAATAAAAGTCCTAAGTACAAAGAAATAGTCGAGAAAATGGTAAAAAATTTTCAAACATTAGATTGCTTAATGAATCTAAAATTACATTTCCTGGACTCCCACATCGATGATTTCCCAGATAATCTTGGTGACTACAGTGAGGAACAAGGGGAACGTTTTCACCAAGATCTGAAAATCATAGAAAATCGGTATCAAGGACGATGGGATGACCATATGCTAGCGGACTATTGCTGGTCGCTAAAAAGAGAAACAAGTCCTCAAAAGCGTTTGGGCAGAAAGCCTTTGAATAGGTCGTTCGCGGGAAAAAAAGAACAAGATACAGCCAAAAAAAGGAAAGTTAGGCGCGGGTCTAACCTTCGCAATTCTAGGGCTTAAGGGTCTACTATTTGAGAGTATATGTTTTTAAAAGTCCTGGTTTTGAGTTTATTGGGTCTCATTTTTAAAGTTACAGGGTTATTGAGGTGTATTTTTTGAGGTTACAGGGTGTGGGAGTCTAAGGTTTCAGGGTTTAGGGTTTAAGAGTATCAGGTTTGAGGATTCCCCAACTGTATACCAAATTTGGTAGGAATCGGTTGGTTTTCAAAAATTTTGTCCGCCATCTTGGATCCGCCATTTTGAATTTTGCAAATCCGACCTCAGATTCATGATCAGCAACCCAAAAAACCCCCGTGTACCAAATTTGGTAAAAATCGGTTGAATTTTAATTTGAATTCGTTTCTGCATTCGAGAAGCACGATATCTGTCTGATTTATTGAGGTTAGAAAGAAAACAGAACTGTATGGCTTAATCCAACCGATGAATATTAGCTTAGCGTGTCCGAATACATATTAATACATCTTTGGATTCATGAAAAAGCTTGAATCAATTTTTTAGGAGTATATTTTTCTTAATTTTTACTAATTTTTACCTATTTTTTGAGGTTAGAAAAAAACTGAGATGTGATGGCGATATTCTGACGTCAGATTCGTGATCAGCGGGCAAAAATACTACGGATCTGATATATCGCATCAAAAGTATACCCCACTTTTTTTTTTGTGGGGCTGTGTAATGAACTTTATTCTCAAAAACTATAGGTTTCGTCCCTACTTCAAGTATTATAAGTGTACCAAATCTGAATTGGATAACTCACTGCGTTCGTAAGTTATCGTGCCAAAAGACCAACAAACACACAAACCGACAGACTAACTGGAATGGGGACAGTTCCTCGTGATATAGGGACCCTGAAATTCAAAGAAACGAAAAACTGTTTTTGTCATGAATATAATATTTTTAGCAAGGAAAGTGAAAAAGTAAACATGTCTATAGATTTAGATAAGGCAAATTATACGGCTTTTATGCAATTTCTTGCTGTTATATCTACCTTTTTAGACCCCCTACACTAAAATATCAACTTAAAATTAAGTATAATTGAATATCTCAAGTTCTATTTACTAAATGTTATGTTAAATTCTGAACAACCTCAGATTCTTGTAAAATATACTTAAGGGTTACTACGAAAAATAATGCTGTGCTTAGATACGTTACGATTGGAATCAAAAAATTGTGGCAAATTAGTCGTTGTTGATAACTTTATGACAAACGGTCTAAAAATAGATACCAGAAATTAATCTCACAGTGTATTCTCGTTATTACAAGCCTAATTATTCAACGGACAAGATAATTGGGCATGTCACTGTTTGCCAAATTTACACCTAAAGTCCGTTTGTTTGGAGTTGAGAGCACACAACATAGGTTATAAACATTAAAATGTCATAAACTATAGGCGTCCGAAATTTCTCTACCAATTACCTGCATTTTTAGTGTTAATCACCTTTATCTTCTATCTCTATACAACAGTGCGACCTTTTTCTAAAAAATATTTTATTACATTCCTTCTAAACTTTACAATGAGCTATATAAATCAAAGCATTTCAAAGTTTATTTTTATGAGTAAATGATGAAAGTAAAAAATCTTATTTGTATGATAAGGGGTTATATACAGCCAGGAGCGCCAAAAAAAGGGATTTTTCAAGAATTTTTCCCGAGAAAACTTTTAAATTCATTAATGTAAAAATTTTTACACATATTCTGGTGACTTTTAACTGAATTTCAACATTTTTTAATTGTAAAAATAATAATTTTGAAGGCTGCTATAGCTGATCTCCAGGAGCTCCTCTCAAAAAAGGCGTCTTGCGGTGACCCCAATATCTCTGGACTGGATCATCCAAAATGAATAAACCAAACGGATATCGGTAAAGTAAGGTATAATCTAGTTATTAATCGAAGGAATAAGCAAAATAAATTTTTTTGCGAAAATAGCGTCTTCTCAAGAAAAAAAAAAGATGTTTGGCCAAAATTTTGGCCTTAAATTGTTTATAAAAAAAAATATATTTATCGGTGAGAAAAAAACCTTCGATTAATTACTAAAAAATATACTTAAGAAGCTTGTATTAAAATTTGAGACTGGTCGGTTCAGCAGTTTCCAAGAAATCTTGGTCACCGACTATAAAAACATGGTTTTGAGAAAAATGCGTTTGAAGTTTGAAAAGCACTTTACATAGAGTAAAATTTTTTTTTTCAACTTACATCGAGTCGTCTATTTCACTTTCACTTTATGTACCTGAATACAATAGAAGGGACATTTACAATAGGCAGGTAAATTAAAGAGAGAGCGTTATAGGTAAGCACTGCCGCTCCGGCCTCCTCTTTTCCAGCGCTCTGATGTCTTTACAAATATTCGTATAACTTCCAGAATAATCGTCGGATTGACTTAAAATTTTCTGTGCGTGTACTTAAATATATATACATTACGAAAATGAAATAAAAAAAAATCGATTTTTTTCAAATTCTAACTGTATATAAGCCCATAAAGGCCTAAACGAGTCCAAATAAAAGTATTTGGGATTTTAGCAGGTATTGGAATATAATTAACCAAAGTACTTATAGGTAAGTAGGTACCTAAGTAACTAATTATGCAATAAAAATATTCTGTGTAAATATAAAAATAAAGCGACAACCTATAATACGCTTAGTTCAAATCAGAACAGTATGGCTTCAACTTTCAGTTTTGCCCCGGTCAAACTTTGCGGAGTCTGTAAATCTGCATTTTCCCTGCGAGAAACAACAATGATTCTTAACGTTCACGATGCTCTAGTGTATCAACAGCCAACAAGCCAATTCCGTGAAATTGTAGAAACAACAAGCCAATTCCGTGAAATTGTAGAACCTGTGCCAACATGACGGGAGTTGGATCAGCAACTATTTATAGGTTTCTAAAAGAAAGGAAACACGGTACTTGCAACGAACCTCAAAATCACACAGGAAAAGAGCCCTTAGAGCTCTATGAAGACTTTAAAAACGCAATAAGAAGAAAAGTACACCTTTTTTTATTAAGAAAGAAATACCTACACTACATAAAGTTTTGCAAGATATCATAGATGACCAGGACTTACCAGATTTAACAAAATGCAAATTATGGAAAATTTTTCATAACTTGAATTTTCGTTGGGAAAAACAATAGCAAATTTGTTCTTATCGATAAAACAGAAATAATTTTTGGAGAAGAGGGCATCTACGAACAATCAGAAAATTTCGAGCCAAAGAAAGAAATATTTTTTTATTTAGATGAGACTTGGGTTAATGAAGGACACACAGTGAAAAAACTCTGGATTGACAAAAACATTAAGAGTGCCAAACAAGCTTTTATAGAAGGTTGGTCAACTGGATTACAAACCCCTTGAGGAAAAGGTCGCATGCTAATTATAGCACATATTGGTAATGAAAATGGATTTCTCCACGGGGGCTTGTTGGAATTCGAATCAAAGTCAACTAAAGATTACTATGAGGAGATGACGGCCGATGTTTTTGAGGAGTACTTCCAACAAATGATTGAATGTATACCAGCAGAATCAGTTATAGTATTAGACAATACCCCATACCATTCTCGATTATTAGAACGACTCCCGACAAATTCATGGAAAAAAGCGGATATCCATCAATGGATAAGAGGTAAAAATCTCAAACATAAAGATGGTATGGTAAAAGCGGAACTTCTCAAAATTGCGAAACAAAATAAGGCACAGTTCGAGAAATACGCAGTCGATGAGATGGCAAAGTAACGGAATATCACAGTGTTTAGATTGCCTCCATATCATTGCGAACTGAATCCCATAGAGCTAATTTGGGCACAAATGAAAGGTTTCGTTGCAAGGGAAAACCACGTTCAAGCTTCAAGATATAAGGCAATTATTACTCGCCGGAATAGACAGGATCAAAGAGGATACTTGGAAAAATTCTATCCGACATGTTACAGAGGAAGAAAATAAAATTTGGAAACTTGACGAATACATTGAAGAAACTGTGGAAATAGAACCTTCAATTACACAGCCCCACAAAAAAAAAGTGGGGTATACTTTTGATGCGATATATCAGATCCGTAGTATTTTTGCCCGCTGATCACGAATCTGACGTCAGAATATCGCCATCACATCTCAATTTTTTTCTAACCTCAAAAAATAGGTAAAAATTAGTAAAAATTAAGAAAAATATACTCCTAAAAAATTGATTCAAGCTTTTTCATGAATCCAAAGATGTATTAATACGTATTCGGACACGCTAAGCTAATATTCATCGGTTGGATTGAGCCATACAGTTCTGTTTTCTTTCTAACCTCAATAAATCAGACAGATATAGTGCTTCTCGAATGCAAAAACGAATTCAAATTAAAATTCAACCGATCCTTACCAAATTTGGTACACGGGGATTTTTTGGGTCGCTGATCACGAATCTGAGGTTGGATTTGCAAAATTCAAGATGGCAGATGTTTTCGCGCCATTTTGAACGCCGAGAAAATTCATCGGTCGATTTTTATTCTTCTACCTGCATCCAGGGCACCTGCACGTGGTGACGGTGGGCAACGGTGTTACTCCACTAGCCGGCAGAGTCCCTGGATAACGGCTTAGATGCCGTCAGGGCAGGTAGAAGAAAGAGAATTACGATGCAGGGACTCGGAAACCCAGTATCGGCGGTTGGTCAGGGTGGGAAAGCGGGCCCGCAGCCGTCGTCATCCAGCGACCGTAGCTCTTCATGTGTGGGTGACTTGGCTCATGTAGAGTATAATGCTACAAGAAAACGGTCTCACGGTACAAGAACTTTTCATAAGTGCGATAAAAACAGTGATTCATTTTGTTATATTTGCTGTCAACACGTATTCAGTAAAATGGGGTCACCGATAACGGATAAGATTAAAACCTTATATAAGGATTGTTTTAACATTGAAATACAGCACCAGGATACAGATTGGGTTCCCCACATCATTTGCAGTTCTTGCAAAATAATGTTGTACATCAATAAGAAGGCGATTAAATATTCCAGATCAGCAATATGGAATAGACCATACAGTGAAAATGATTGCTACTTTTGTATGAATGTTGTATCTAGGCATAACCGAAAAAATAAAAGCACTATTACTTATAACGATGTTTCGACAGTAACAAGACCAACTAAACTAATTCGGCCTCCTGAACCACTTGATGCTGATGTTATGGAAACAAATGATTTCACCTTATCAGTTCATGCCGAAAACATTGAGACTGTCGAAAAAGATTCAAACACTGTTACTAATGAATGTTCTAGTGACAACCTATCATATACTAGTGACACAGATAAAGAATTTCTACCATACAACCGTAAACCAGAACCAATACTCGTATCACAGTCACAACTTAGTGATCTAGTCAGAGATTTAGGCTTATCCAAAGATGGTTCAGAGCATCATGCTTCCCTTTTAAAGAAAAGACATTTACTTAAGCCAGAAGCTACGATTTCTTATTATAGAAACAGAGATGAAGAATTTCGAAAATATTTCAAATGGACGAGGAATTGTCACTTTCATATTGTACCGATGTAAAAGGTCTAATGGATGAATTTCAAAATAACTCATACGATCCTGAAGAATGGAGACTGTTCATTGATTCTTCTAAACGGAGCATTAAGGCAGTTTTGCTGCATAATACCAACGTTTACGCTCCCATTTCGATTGCTCATTCCACAGTTATGGAAGAGCAATATGAAAAAATGAAGCAGCTTTTGATAAAAATAAAATATGCTGATCATAACTGGAAAATTTGTGGAGATCTGAAAATTGTAACAATATTGCTTGGCCAACAGTCAGGGTTTACACTTTAACCCTGTTATAAATGTCTGTGGAATAGCAGAGACAGGGAACGTCATTATAAGAAAAAAATTTGGCCAACAAGAGAATCGTTCACTCCTGGTGAAAATAATGTATTGTTTCCACCATTGGTAGATCCAGGAAAAGTTCTTATTCCCCCGCTTCACATTAAGCTTGGACTTATGAAGCAATTGACGAGAGCATTAGACACAAACGGCCCATGTTTCAAATATTTGCATAAAAAATTTCCGAAATTTTCTGAAGCTAAAATTAAGGCAGGCGTATTTGACGGGCCACAAATAAGAAAATTGTTTCAAGATTCATTATTTGTTACTAAAATGAATAAATTTGAAAAAGCTGCTTGGCTTAGTTTTAAAGAAGTCGCAATAAACTTTTTGGGAAATAATAAAAGTCCTAAGTACAAAGAAATAGTCGAGAAAATGGTAAAAAATTTTCAAACATTAGGTTGCTTAATGAATCTAAAATTACATTTCCTGGACTCCCACATCGATGATTTCCCAGATAATCTTGGTGACTACAGTGAGGAGCAAGGGGAACGTTTTCACCAAGATATGAAAATCATAGAAAATCGGTATCAAGGACGATGGGATGACCATATGCTAGCGGACTATTGCTGGTCGCTAAAAAGATAAACAAGTCCTCAAAAGCGTTTGGGCAGAAAGCCTTTGAATAGGTCATTCGCGGAAAAAAGAACAAGATACAGCCAAAAAAAGGAAAGTTAGGCGCGGGGCTAACCTTCGCAATTCTAGGGCTTAAGGGCCTACTATTTGAGAGTATATGGTTTAAAAGTCCTGATTTTGAGTTTATTGGGTCTCATTTTTAAAGTTACAGGGTTATTGAGGTCTATTTTTTGAGGTTACAGGGTGTGGGAGTCTAAGGTTTCAGGGTTTAGGGTTTAAGAGTATCAGGTTTGAGGATTCCCCAACTGCATACCAAATTTGGTAGGAATCGGTTGGTTTTCAAAAATTTTGTCCGCCATCTTGGATCCGCCATTTTGAATTTTGCAAATCCGACCTCAGATTCATGATCAGCAACCCAAAAAACCCCCGTGTACCAAATTTGGTAAGAATCGGTTGAATTTTAATTTGAATTCGTTTTTGCATTCGAGAAGCACTATATCTGTCTGATTTATTGAGGTTAGAAAGAAAACAGAACTGTATGGCTCAATCCAACCGATGAATATTAGCTTAGCATGTCCGAATACATATTAATACATCTTTGGATTCATGAAAAAGCTTGAATCAATATTTTAGGAGTATATTTTTCTTAATTTTTACTAATTTTTACCTATTTTTTGAGGTTAGAAAAAAATTGAGATGTGATGGCGATATTCTGACGTCAGATTCGTGATCAGCGGGCAAAAATACTACGGATCTGATATATCGCATCAAAAGTATACCCCACTTTTTTTTTTTGTGGGGCTGTGTTATCAATTTACATCGAGTCTTCAGATTTTGAAGATGATGAATGTTTTTGATTGTAATTAAAGTACTTATATATCGTTTTAACATACCATGTTGTTGTTGTGGAACTTCTCAAAATTGCGAAACAAAATAAGGCATAGTTCAAGAAATACGCAGTCGATGAGATGGCAAAAGAATGGAATATCAAAGTGCTTAGATTATCTCCATATCAGTGCGAATTGAATCCCACAGAGCTAATTTCGGCACAAATGAAAGGTTTCGTTGCAAGGGAAAACACCACGTTCAAACTTCAAGACGCAAGACAATTATTACTCGCCGGAATAGAGAGGATCAAGGAGGATAATTGGAAAAATGCCATTCTACATGTTATAAACGAAGAACATAAAATGTGGAAACTTGACGAATACATCGAAGAAACTGTGGAAATAGAACCCTTAATTATTAATTTAAGAGAAGTCGAGTCTTCAGATTTTAAAGATGATGATTGTTTATGATTGTAATTAAAGTACTTATGGGTCATTCCATGCCAAATCGACCACTTTTGACCCCGACCCCTTCCGATATGGCTGAAAGTTTTTTATCTTTTTCTACCCTATGATGTCCACAACATCAACTGGCTTAAGTATTTAAATACGACCGACGAACAAGGAAGTGAAGCTGAATCATTCTCAATCAGTTGTGGTTTTACTCAGCTTATTGATGAACCAGCACGGATCTCCGATCGAGACGGAAAGTTCCCCAATCTTCTTGATCTGTTTTTTTTAACCACCAATCCAAAGATTATGTGTTATTTTTTTGAATGGAATGAAGTAATAGACGATAGTTATATATAGAAAATATTTTTTTCGAGCTTTACGAATTTTTCTTTAACCTCCACGAGTTTTCCGTCATAACTGAGTAGATAACAAAAAGAACACTTCCGTACATTTAATCAAATTAACGGAAAACAAGTTTATGAAATGTCACTTATAATGGCTAACTGGCACAAAATTGAAGATTTACTTAACTAAAGTGTATTTGTTTGGAGTTTATAGAATTCTCTCGTTCTAGATGCAAATACATGTCGGGGTGCACCCAAAAAAAAAGAGCTTTCTTATGCATTTTACTGAATTTTGCTACCTATGCTATACAATAGAATCATAAAATGTAAATGAGGGTTCATCGGTAGCATAGCCGTCCGTGCGTTTAATAAATTAAATTATCTTAAAAATAAAGTTATAGAAATATAAGATTTATTACTAAAAATTTTTTAATCTATAGATCTATGTATATATACAAATTTACAAATCACGATAAGGGTCATTCCATGCCAAATCGACCACTTTTGACCCCTACCCCTTTCGATTTGGCTAAAAGTTTTTTATCTTTTTCTATTTATTATTATATCGGTTTCACAACGTTCTCCGACGTCTTCCGATTTCCAGTCTCCATTCGGTGCGGTCATTCCACTGGCCTTCCTCCAGTCCTCTTTCTTGCATTTCTTTGTCAATGCCCTCTCTCCAGCTCATTCTTGGTCTACCTCTTCTTCTTCTTCCTGTAGGTGTCCAATCTAATATTTGTTTTGGGAGCCTCTCTGGTGTCATTCTTTGGACGTGTCCATACCATTTAAGTTGTTTCACCCTTATTTCTTCGACTATGGTCTTTTTTACACCCATAATTTCACGAATTCTCTCGTTCCTTATTCTTTCCAGCTTAAATCTTCCGGCTGCCCGTCTCCAGTAGTCCATTTCTGTGGCCTCTAGGGATTTAACGGATTTTTCTTTTAACTGCCATACCTCACTACCATATGTTACAATGCTTTTAACTATTGTGTTGTATATTCGGTGTTTGTTCTCTTTGTTTATTTTCTGGTCCCATAAAATACTGTTCAGAGACCTGATAGCTTTCCTGCCCTGAATATTCCTTTCTTTGATGGCGTCATCGAGAGTTCCGTTGTTGGTTATATTTAAACCCAAGTATTTATAGCTACTGCATGATTTAAGATTGTGTCCGTCTTCTGTCACCAAATCCTGTTGCGTACCCCCTATGCACATATATTCTGTCTTTAATAGATTTACTTGTAGACCCCATTTTTTGTATTCTTCAATAAGTTTCCTGGTCATATATCCAAGTCTTCTTGTTCCTGGGCCACTACTATTTGGTCATCTGCAAAACTAAGAGTGTAGAGAACAGTATCGTTGAGCGGGATTCCCATATTTTTACATTTGAGTTTCCATCTAAGAAGCACCTTCTCAAGAAAAATCTTGAAAAGCGTTGGTGATAGGCAGCAGCCCTGTTTTAGACCTTTATTTGGGGAAAAACCCTTTGATATTTTATTGCCGATTTTTATTCGGATATGGCAATTTTGGTATAGATCTTGCACTGCTCTGATCAAATTAGTGTTTATGTTTGTTGTTTTTAATGATTCCCATAGTTTTGTAAGTGGGACGCTATCGTAAGCTTGTTTCAAGTCCACATAGAGAATATGTAACTCCTTGTTCATCGCTGTCATCTTTTCTATGAGCTGAGTCAATCATCACTCCTGATGAAGCTAACATGGTTAGCGAAACGCGCGTCGAGTGCAAAAATAAAGTGTTTGGTGTAGTGGTGATATATACTGAGTAGTGTCATTGTGCCAAAGATTCCACATTCCCAACTTAGCTGAGTTAGACAAAAAAGGTGGTCTACGGTTGATCTTCCTGCTCTGAACCCGGCTTGTTCTTCTGCTTCGCTGTCCACATATTCTCGCTCTATTCTTGCTTTTATCACTTTTCCGTAGATTCTACTTATTGTCCCCATGACTGCAATACCTCGATAGTTATCGCAGCTCTCTTTGTTGCCCTTTTTATGTAGGGGTGTCAGAAAAGATAGTTTCCATTCCTGTGGTATTTGCTCAGTGCTGAGGCATTTTTGGAACAAATTGGTTAGATGTTCAAACAACTTTGGTGTGCCATATTTTATCAATTCTGCTGGTATATTTCCAGGTCCAGGAGCTTTTCTGTTTTTGAGTTTTGTGCACACCTCTTTTACTTCTCTGACTGTAATACGGATCGGTGATGCGGTCACTTTTATGGCGTCAATTTCCTCAGGTGGATCTCTGTATAGTTCTCGGTTTTCCGTAAGTAAGAAGCTGAAGTATTTATCCCAATTTGTTAAAGTGATGGGCGATATAATTTCCTTTTTGGTATTTTGGGGCAGTGATTTTATAAGTCTCCAACTTTCTGTACTTTTGGCTCCTCCTATGTACGTGTTTACTCTGTTACAGCGTCTCTCCCAAGTTTCATTTTTCTTTTGTGTAATCATCCTACGTACATTAGCTTGAAGTTGTTTATACATTTCTTTGTTGTTTTCTGTTCGCATGCTGAGGTATCTTTTATGTGCTTCGTTCTTTTCTTTTATTTTTTCTTCTATATCCGAGTCCCACCAGTAAGGTTTTAGACGGCTTTCTCCTTCTTTGAATCCTAGTGACTCTTTTGCTGCTTCGTGTAGACAGTTTTTTAATGTGGTTGTAGTGCTCTGATGTGGTCGAAAAGTCTCTGGGTTGTAGTTTCTCATCTAGTCTCCTTCTGTACAGATTTTTGGTACTTTCTTGGTCTAAGCTTTCTAGGTTGTATTTACTAAATTCTATCTCTTCATAGTCGTCACGTTTTTGAGTATGCGTGTGTGGCTTTTACCAGTAAAGCTTATTTTTGCATTTAGGAGATGGTGGTCACTACCGCAAGTAGCTCCTCTATAAGCTCTGACGTCGTGGATTCTAAGGGTTGTTTTCTGACGGACAATCAGGTAATCAATTATGGATCGCTGGTTTCTAGATGGCTTAGTCCAGGTATATTTATGGATCCATTTGTGTGAGTAGAATCCATTAGTTATTCTTAACTCATTTTGTTCGCACACTGTTATTAGTCTTTGGCCGTTATCATTTAGAATTTCCTCTCCATGTCTACCTACTACTTCGTCTTGAAGTTTTTTTTTTTCCATATTCTAGCGTTCAGGTCTCCTAAGATTATTACTTCTCTGGTATCTCCAACGTTTACTATTTCTCTATTTAGTAGCTCAAAGAATTCGTTTTTTCTGATTTACTAGGGCGTCATCATTTATTGCATATACTCCAAAGATTGTAACTTTATGTCCTTGCGCTGTTAAGTTCATTTTTATAATTCTTTCGCTGATTGGTTCCCATGATGTTATGCATTTTCTGAGTTTTTTAGATATCAGGATGGACACGCCTTGCTGGGCACGCTTATCTTTCGGTACACCGCTGTAAAAGTGGTCATACCTTCCTAAATTTTCTGAGCCCTGTCCCTTTTTTTTGTCTCTGTTAGTACCGCAAGGGAGACATCTGATTTTTGGAGCTCAAAAATTACTTCATTGGTCTTATTCGTCCATCCTTGCACATTCCATGTTGCAAAATTCATTATCCGTTTTCGTAGCGTTTGTCGTCTTCGTGTATTTTGTTCTTTATTCCGAGGCTGTTGACTAGGTTTTTTAACAGTAACGTTTTTTCCGAGTATCGAGGAGTTAGCCCGATGCCTCAACCCCCAACCTGCAGGGCCGGTCAATTTGTGGTCAAGGTTTTCTTCCTCTAGCCTTTGGCGAGTTCAACGTCTTCCTACAAGGCAGCAGGTTCGCCTGTATCCTAGGCAGGAGCCCTGACAGGGTGCTATCATCCGGGCCAGATGAACCCTGGTTTTTTAACGAGGTTGTTACCCCTCCCCCTCCTCGCTTTCCCTTAGTGCAATGGGACCCCAGGCTTGGGACTGGCCTAGCGGAGTTTTTTTTTTATCTTTTTCTGCCCTATGAAAAACGGTTCTCAGAATTTTTTCAAATTTTTTTACCCACCTCAAAAAAAGTTATGAATTTTTCAAAAAAAATGGCTCTTTTTTTTTCAAATTACCATAACTTTGTCAAAAATTGGCCGATCGAGTCGTTTTTTTTTTTTTTAAAAAATTTTCGTAATTAAATGTACTTTAAAAAAAAATACAAAAAAAATTTTAGATAATAAAATCTATGAAATTTTTGCCTTTTTTGAGAAACACCGTCAATTTTTTGAAGTTCGCCATTTTTATTTTTTATTTTCAATCAATTCTGCAGTTATCCCCGCCAATCCCAGAGTGGGCAGAATTTTTTTTTAATTGAAAAAAAAATTTCAGTTTTTCACAATTTTTTAATTTTTTTTTTAGAAACTTTGTTTATATAATAAGATAAATGCAAGTAAATGATTTCACGGTATACTATACTTAATTTATAGTCTAAACTTACAACTGATGACTAGGATTCTACGTTTGATATGATTAACATTCAATGTTTTTAATACTGGCTGGTTTGAAAAGTCCATGCAAAAATAAAAACTACTTATGTGTTTGGGGTAAACCTTTTTTATTTTTCGACATAGTCTCCTTTTAGGTCTATACACTTCGTCCAAAGATGTTCTAGTTTGTTGATCCCTTCCGAATAATAGGATTTGTCCAAGTCTGCAAAATATTCATTAGTGTCTGCAATCACCTCCTCGTTTGAATAAAATATTTGTCCCGCCAGCCATTTCTTCAAATTGGGGAACAAATAGTAGTCCGAGGGAGCCAAGTCTGGAGAATAGGGGGGATGTGAAACGAGTTGGAATCCTATTTCCATTAATTTTGCGACCACAACTGCTGAGATGTGTGCTGGTGCGTTGTCGTGATGGAAAAGGACTTTCTTGTGGGCCAATCTCGGGCGTTTTTCTTGCAGCTCGGTTTTCAAACGGTCCAATAACGATGAATAATATTCACCTGTAATAGTTTTACTCTTTTCCAGATAGTCGAAGAGGATTATCCCTTGCGAATCCCAAAAGACAGTCGCCATAACCTTTCCGGCCGAAGGAACGGTCTTCGCCTTTTTTGGTGCAGATTCCCCCTTGGTAACCCATTGTTTAGATTGTTGTTTGGTCTCAGGAGTATAGTAATGTATCCATGTTTCATCCACAGTGACGAAACGACGCTTAAAGTCCTCCGGATTCTTCTGGAACAGCTGCAAACCATCCTTGCAACACTTCACACGATTCCGTTTTTGGTCAAGCGTGAGCAATCGCGGCACCCATCTTGCGGATAGCTTTCTCATGTCCAAATGTTTATGCAAAATATTATGTACCCGTTCAGTCGAGATGCCCACAGCACTAGCAATCTCACGCACCTTAACTCTTCTGTCATCCATCACCATATCATGGATTTGATCAATGATTTCTGGAGTCGTAACCTCCACAGGCCGTCCAGAACGTTCAGCGTCACTTGTGCTCATATGGCCAGTCCGAAAATTTTGAAACCACTTATAAACTGTTTTCTAATCGAAGGTGCAGAGTCACCATAATGTTTATCAAGCTTCTCTTTAGTCTCCTGAGGCGTTTTGCCTTTCATAAAGTAATGTTTAATCACCACACGAAATTCTTTTTCGTCCATTTCTTGAAAATCACTCGACTTCCTTGATTCACACGAATGCCAAACACAAAGAAATAGACCAATATGGCTGAAACTTGGTGTGCGTTCATTCAGGAGATGCTACTAACTAAACATGACCTCGATACGCGCCGGTGGTGCCATCTCTCGGACTTTGCACGGACTTTTCAAACCAGCCTCGTACTTTGTTCATTCGAATTTGAAAAATTTCTAACATATAAACAACCATCTGTGTCTGGAATTACACTATGTAATTGCTGAGTTCCCGTAATTGATTTTGTTTTCAAAAATCGGTCATTCAAATCATTCGCAGCTTTACTGTAATCCTCTCTTAACCGTTATATTTGGAAGGTTATGTTTTGGATCTCAATATAAAGTGGTGGTAGGCTTACGAAATAGAATAGATTCACGTGGACCTAGTGAATTGGCCGTAGGTAAGTCTGTGATTGTCATGCCCTAGCTTATCGATCTAATTAATGTGCTGAATTTAAATACTATTTATGTGAGATTAAAATTTATTATAATGTGAAACACAATTATAGTAAACAAAATTATTCAAACGCCAAAGAAAAATGAAATAAATCATTTGTTGAATTAGTATTAAAAAACAGTGAATGTTAATCGTATCAGACGTAGAATTCTAGTCATTAGTTGTAAGTTTAGACTATAAATTAAGTATAATATACCGTGAAATGATTTACTTGCATTTATTTTATTATATAAATAAAGTTTAAAAAAAAAAATAAATAAAAAATTGTGAAAAACTGAAGATTTTTTTTTTTTCAATTAAAAAAAATAGAAAAAAAAATCGGCCTACTCTGGGATTGGCAGGGATAACTGCAGAATTGATTGAAGTTTTTTTTAAGAAAAAAAAATAGAAAATAAAAGATGGCGAACTTCAAAAAATGGACGGTTTTTCTCAAAAAGGCAAAAATTTCATAGATTTTATTATCTAAAAATTTTTTTTGTAATTTTTTTTAAAAAGTACATTTAATTATGAAAATTTTGAAAAAAAAAACGTCTCGATCGGCCAATTTTTGACAAAGTTATGGCAATTTGAAAAAAGAGAGCCATTTTTTTGAAAAATTCATAACTTTTTTTTAGAAGTGGGTAAAAAAAATTTGAAAAAATTCTGAAAATCGTTTTTCATAGGGTAGAAAAAGATAAAAAAACTTTCAGCCAAATCGAAAGGGGTCGACGTCAAAAGTGGTCGATTTGGCATGGAATGACCCTTATATATCGTGATTTGTGAATTTGTATATATACGAGGCTGGTTTGAAAAGTCCGTGCAAAGTCCGAGAGATGGCACCACCGGCGCGTATCGAGGTCATGTTTAGTTAGTAGCATCTCTTGAATGAACGCACACCAAGTTTCAGCCATATTGGTCTATTTCTTTGTGTTTGACATTCGTGTGAATCCAGGAAGTCGAGTGATTTTTAAGAAATGGACGAAAAAGAATTTCGTGTGGTGATTAAACATTACTTTATGAAAGGCAAAACGCCTCAGAAGAGACTAAAGAGAAGCTTGATAAACATTATGGTGACTCTGCACCTTCGATTAGAACAGTTTATAAGTGGTTTCAAAATTTTCGGACTGGCCATATGGGCACAAGTGACGCTGAACGTTCTGGACGGCCTGTGGAGGTTACGACTCCAGAAATCATTGATCAAATCCATGATATGGTGATGGATGACAGAAGAGTTAAGGTGCGTGAGATTGCTAGTGCTGTGGGAATCTCGACTGAACGGGTACATAATATTTTGCATAAACATTTGGACATGAGAAAGCTATCCGCAAGATGGGTGCCGCGATTGCTCACGCTTGACCAAAAACGGAATTGTGTGAAGTGTTGCAAGGATAGTTTGCAGCTGTTCCAGAAGAATCCAGAGGGCTTTAAACGTCGTTTCGTCACTGTGGATGAAACATGGATACATTACTATACTTCCTGAGACCAAACAACAATCTAAACAATGGGTTACCAAGGGGGAATCTGCACCAAAAAAGGCGAAGACCGTTCCTTCGGCGGGAAAGGTTATGGCGACTGTCTTTTGGGATTCGCAAGGGATAATCCTCATCGACTATCTGAAAAAGGGTAAAACTATTACAGGTGAATATTATTCATCGTTACTGGACCGTTTGAAAACCGAGCTGCAAGAAAAACGTCCGCGATTGGCCCACAAGAAAGTCCTTTTCCATCACGACAACGCACCAGCACACACCTCAGCAGTTGTGGTCGCAAAATTAATGGAAATAGGATTCCAACTCGTTTCACATCCCCCCTATTCTCCAGACTTGGCTCCCTCGGACTACTATTTGTTCCCCAATTTGAAGAAATGGCTGGCGGGACAAAGATTTTATTCAAACGAGGAGGTGATTGCTGACACTAATGGATATATTGCAGACTTGGACAAATCCTATTATTCGGAAGGGATCAACAAACTAAAACATCTTTGGACGAAGTGTATAAGCCTAAAAGGAGACTATGTCGAAAAATAAAAAAGGTTTACCCCAAACACATAAGTAGTTTTTATTTTTGCACGGACTTTTCAAACCAGCCTCGTACATAGATCTATAGATTAAAAAATTTTTGGTAATAAATCTTATATTTCTATAACTTTATTTTTAAGATAATTTTATTTATTAAACGCTCGGACGGCTATGCTACCGATGAACCCTCATTTACATTTTGCGACTCTATTTTATAGCATAGGTAGCAAAATCCAGTAAAATGCATAAGAAAGCTCTTTTTTTTGGGAGCACCCCAATAGGTATTTGCATCTAGAAAGAGAATTCTATAAACTCCAAACAAATACACTTTAGTTAAGTAAATCTTCAATTTTGTGCCAGTTAGCCATTATAAGTGACATTTCATAAACTTGTTTTCCGTTAATTTGATTAAAGGTACGGAAGTGTTCTTTTGTTATCTACTCAGTTATGAAGGAAAATTCGTAGAGCTTAAACAGAAACTCATAGAGCTTAAAGAAAAACCCATAGAGTTCGAAAAAAAATATTTTCTCTATAACTATCGTCTATTACTTTATTCCATTCAAAAAAATAACACACAATCTTTGGATTGGTGGTTAAAAAAACAGATCAAGAAGATTGAGGAAACTTTCCGTCTCGATCGGGATCCGTGCTGGTTCAGCAACAAGCTAAATAAAGCTACAACTGATTGAGAATGAGTTAGCTTTAAATCCTTGTTCGGCGGTCCTATTTAAGGGGGTCACTACCGAGGTCAATTTATATTGAAAAGTAAAACCCATTTTTTCAGCAACCGTTCATCCTATTTCAACGAAACTTTGCACACTTATTATTTATTATTATATAATTTAATGGGACTAAGGGTTGTGTAATTTAAATTACATTTTCTCGAAATTTTGAAAGTTCATGAATTTTATTTGTATGTTTGAATTGACGCGGTAAATTACCAGCTGTTTCGTTTGACATTTCCTTAGTCCGAACTGTAGACAGTGTTGCCATGGATATTTAAAAAAAAAAATAGCTCAATAACTTTTATAGTTTTGAAGATAATGGGGCAAATGTACAAAAAAGTCAATTTTTCAGGAGAGCCGAAAAACTAAAAAGTTGTAGTTTTGACTGCTTTTTTTGTTATAATCAACTTTTTTTTAATTAATTTATTTCTAGAGTGTTTGTCTTTTTTTTTTTTGCAAAAACAAGTTTGGCAACACTGATTGTTTACAACAAAATATGTTTTTTCCAAATTTTTTTTTATTAGTTTTGTTTTGTTTGGTTATATTTTATGTGAGAGATTGGTTTTTGTTTACATAGTTACAAATTTTTTTCCTGTTTTCTGTTACTATTGCTGTTTTAAATTTTATTATATTGTTATTTTATTATAGTTTTTTATTATTGTTTTGTGAAGAAAAATGACTAAGCCAAAGACTAGCTTCAAGAGCAAGAAAAGGAATAAACCTTTTAGTGGGACACATATTTCTGTTGCTCGTAAATTGGTCATGTCCTTACCATCTGTTGAATCAACACCATCAACCTCATCTGAAAATCGTACACCTTCTTCTTCTTCAAAAAAACTAGGTAATCAAAATAAATTTGAGTCATTCATGAGCAACCATGCGTATGATTTGGTGGATGTTGGAGAGCTGAGTAAAGCACTGAACTCAACAGTGGACTGCAAAAAATGTGGTGGTGAAATCACCCTAAGTGTTTGTTTGAGAAACGGTTTGGCATCCACTATAAAGATTGTTTGTCAGAATTGTCAAGTCCTAAATAAACTAAGGAACTCCAAGAAACTGGATTATGAACTCGAAGGTAAATCTGTGAAATTAGATACAATAAATATTAGATTTACTTATGCACTTAGGTGTACTGGTAAAGGATTTGCTGGAGCTAAACTTCTTTGTGCTATGATGAACATTCCTCCCCCACAAAGCAAGCACTTTTTGCACCAAAATGTTATTCGTTCAGCTCTTGAAGTAGTTGGAAAATATATAATGGTGGCTGCCGTAGAGGAAGCCTGTATTTCAAATAGTGGCAACAGGGATTTGGCCATCTCACTAGATGGCAGTTGGCAAAAAAGGGGCCATACTTCTTTGAATGGCGTGGTCTCTGCTGCGAATACTGACAGGCAAAATAGTGGATATTATGGTACTCTCCAAACACTGTCGTTGTCCACTAAAATTTCAGAATACACATAATGAAAATTGCATAGCCAATCATAGTGGTACCAGTGGGGCTATGGAAGCAGCTGGTGCAGAGCAAATTTTCCTGAGGTCAATGGACAAATACAATGTGAGATATTCTCAATACTTAGGTAATGGAGACTCAAAGGGTTTCTTGAAGGTTGTAGAACAAAACCCTTACGGAGATAGTCTCTTAGTTCAGAAGTTAGAATGTATAGGACATGTACAAAAAAGGATGGGATCTAGACTCAGAAAGCTAAAAACTTCCTACACGTCCAAAAAACTGCAAGATGGAAAGCCGATAGGAGGAAAGGGCAGACTCACGGATGTGGCAATAAACGACATTCAAAAGTTTTATGGCTTAGCCATACGAAGAAACGTTGGCAGCTTGGCTGAGATGAAAAAAGCAGTATGGGCAGAATTTTTTCATCTCGGCTCAAACGACCAGAATCCGGCACACAATTTATGCAGCTTGGACTGGTGTAAGTTCCTCAAGGCCCAGGCAGAAAAAAAATTATATGAGCACTCAAAGCATTTTCATCTACCAAAAGTAGTAATGGAAATTTTGAAACCTGTCTTCAGGGACCTGGCGAATCCAGCCCTGTTAGAAAAATGTGTTCACGGTAAGACACAAAACACAAACGAAAGCTATAATAATGCATTGTGGGTTAGATGCCCAAAAAATATTTTTGTAGAGAAAAGCACACTAGAATTAGGTGCATATGATGCACTATGCTGCTTCAATGAAGGTAATATTTCCCGCTGCCGAGTACTTGAAAAACTTTTCATTGACCCTGGAAAATTTACAATTGCTGGGCTGATGAAGGAAGATGAACTGAGAATAGTGAAAGCCGAGAAAGACTTACAACCAGCATCGAAATGCGAGAGGCAAAAATTTCAAGAGCAAGAAAAAGTTTAGAAGAAAAATTTAAGAGTTAGAAAAAAAAGAAGGCCCGTCATATGAAGCGGGGTTCATTTTAGTTAAAAAAAAGTATAACAAAATAATAAAAAATCTTATTATTACTTTTCAAAATATTATTGTAAAAATAAAGTTTTTTATTTGTATATAGTAAATAGTATTTCAAAATATTTTTGTAAAAATAAAGTTTTTTATTTGCATATAGTAAATAGTGTTATATAATTATTCCTAAGCATTGTTAATAAAAAGTGGGATAATAATAATAATAGTGAAAATAATAATAACTTCATAATGGGTGGAATGGGGTGGTATATTGAAAGGTGCGTAGTGGGAAGCTAGGCGAAGGCTGAGCGGGACTCATATCTTGGCGATACTGACTGATGGCTCATACCTTGACTACTTTATATAAAAATTTCAGGCACTTATACTCATCGTATAATTGTGGGGGTTGGATTGTTTTGTGCAGAAATGATTGTAGATTATAAAAATGGAAAAAAACGAAAAACGTATTTTTTTTCATTTTTCTCGGTAGTGACCCCCTTAAACACTTAAGCCAGTTGCTGTAGTGGACATAAAGTCGCCCAGGATGGTAATTTCGGCACTTGGATAACGAATCTGTAAATGATCCATGGTGTCTGCAAGAGAAGCGAAAAGTGTTTTAAAGTTCGTATTACTTAGTGGTCCATAGAGGCAGCAGATAAACATTAAGTCGTTATTTTCAACCACATAACATCAAAAATTCGAGGCTTTAGAGCCTTCTCTCGTTGGTAAGAGAGATCACTTCTGACAAAGAGAGATTGCAAAGTTACGCCTAGTGATAACTGTGGTGTAATTATTTTCAAACTATATGTTGGCCTTATTAGACTAAATCGTTTCACCGTATTTTCTGAAATTGTCTGAGTTACCTGTAATAACTATAAAAGTTTTATTCCGTCTGCATGTCGCTAAGATATTAAAAGCCTTTATATACATACGTATGTTACCATAATAATAAGACTTCTTATAGCGTGACTGACAAAACAAAGCAAGTAGTTTCATTATTCGTTTTTTAAAACAATACACCTTCAAAAAAAAGATAAATAAATAAAAAAGGCGAAACACATTCAGAATTAAAATGATTTATGATGAGTATGCCCTCGATGCCGATGATAATGATGGTGCAGTTCCTTCATGATTATGACACAAAGACATGCTACAGTGGAGTAACATCAGCGTGAAGATTGCCTGAACAACTTGAAACAAAACCTACGAAGTTTAATGTATGGCCTTTTGGAAGTTTTTAAAACTAAATCTTGCGTGCATTGTAAAAATTCTAAATTGGCAAAGGCATTCAGGTTTTATCTTTTTACACTACTAACATATGTATCAGCGCAATATGTACGTAGACTCCATTACGATCGATGGATGAGAGGCTGCAAGTAATTGTGATGCAGGATTGTCGTTTAGGTAGGGTATATCGTGGCAGTCAAGGTAAGTGTAGGTCTGCTCTAAAATGTCAAATGAAAAAACTCATAATTATTCAAAATTGCGAGTTTATTGGTTCTTACAAAACAAACGAGTTCTAGTGTCTAAACCTAACTAAAGAGTGACTTTGGATGTTGAAGCGTAGCACTGCATGTCCTCAGCACACTTTTCATAAGATGATACGTAATTACCGAGTGCTAATCGCAAGCAGACATATGTCCGTCAGTTAGTCGATTGCAATATTTTGACTTAATGATCTTCATTTCAGAAAATGCAGACGCGCACAAGTAAGTTGACCCAAACATTGCCGTCAGTTGAAGGGCGATTTGCCTTAGATTCAGATATTTACCTTCAGATATAAAACACCAGAATTTTGTATCAGATGCTGTGGCTTTAATCTCCTCCATGTTTAGAACTTTTGAACACAAAACTTATTGATGTATAATGCAATGGAAGGAGAAAAATGAAGGGAAATCATCATTAGCTCGACACAATGCCACAAAACCGTTTTCGTTTCCAGTCATTGCTGGTGCATCATCGGTTGTAATGCACACTAGTTTATATATTGGTAGCTTGTAGTTTGTTACAAAATTGAAGAAAACGTCATATATATCTTCGCCACGGGTCTTTCCTTTCAGAGGAATCATTGTCAAAAACTCTTCCTTAGCCGACATGTCATTAAATACCATTCGAATAAAAATACACAGCTGGGCAGTGTCTGTCATATCGGTGGATTCGTCGAACTGTAAAGAAAAGTATGTACATTCCATGATATCATGTTTTTAGTTTATCTGCCATGTCCTGACTCATGACTTCAACACGCCTTGTGACAGTCGGACGAGATAACTGAAGTTCTCTAATAGCAGACATAATCTCTGTTTTATTTATAAAATCTCCAAATAAAGTCTCTCACCCGCTTTAATAAATGCTTCCTTCACAACCAATCCATCATCAAATGGTTTCTTGTGTTTCGCCAATATATGAGATATTTTTAAATGACGCGATCGTTGCAGCTTTTGATTGTTTGGCTGGTCTTGTGAACACGGTTTGTTCTTTTTTCAAACAAGTTATCAAATCACGTACTTTTCGTTTTCTTAATTCACTCTGTGACGGAAAATCCTTTTCATAGTTTTTATGAACAGTTTTATGATGCCTCTCTAAGTTCCCACGCTTAGGTATTGCAACTGACGCACGGCAAATGAGACAAATGCACTTATCCTTTACCATACAAAAGAAAAATTCTTTCTCCCAATCGTTATTAAAATGATAAGTTTTTACTTTTCTTCGCCGCACTCATTTTGGACTATTTATTAATAAACTTTATATCGATGTATCGCCTTCAAGTTACAACTCAGACTGACTCCTATTCCTGCAGGAGCAACATTTATATCCGCGTGAACGAAGTCTCGAATGTTCCCGTCAAACACGCCGCCCGAAGTTTTCTAGAAAAATCGGCGGGAATCAAAAAAACGCGGCTTTTCTTCGACAAGTACCGCGCGTTCCTTTGATAAAGCCGCCTTTTGCCGCTAGCAGGGGGTTATTACGATAAAAGAAAGTGATAGTGATGGGGGGTTATTCTGGCCTAATTGTGGATCCAATAAATTCTAGTAGTTTATTCATACATTTTGTTTTAGTTACCTAAAACAAAATCTGTGAATAGTTCTATATCGGAATTTTTTTCTCGAGATCGACTCAAAAAGCACTCGCGATCGACTTGTCGATCGCGATCGACCGTTTGAGCACCCTGACGTAGTAAAACAAGTCGAATAAAATAGAGCCATTTGGATGATACAATTTTTTTATAGGCATAAAAGACGTGCTGCAGTTTTAAATATACTTCCAGCTTTGGAGAAGCTTTCCTTGCTATGCATGGGGAATGAAGTTTCCCGACATAATTATGTCGGGTTCAGTAACGTTAATTTTTTTAGGAAGAACAACCGCTAAGTTTTTGTGACATTAAATTCTACTTGGTTTCTGTCAGCCCAAGATTGATTTTCCTCCAGGTCTTTGTTAAATTCAACGGACATTCTGCTGTCTGCACATATTTACATGACTAGCAGGTGTTCGAGTGTTCAAAGTGAAATGGTGGAAGTGGAGTGAAAACAACTGTGTTTTTTTTTTAGGGTTTCCCGTCTAATTATTTCTTATGATTTTTTCTTCAGTTTGTTAGTAAGTTGTTCTACAGTGTTTTTCCAAGTTTTTTTTTCAGTTTCTTTGCTACGTTTTTACCATTAAATTTTCTGGTTTCTGATATTGTTTCCCTAGTCTTAACTTATTACTACAGGGAGAGCAGTTTATATGTATGTACTACATATGAATGGGACAAGACTTGATGTAGATGTATCCTTTTATTTTTAGATCTTAAAGACATGTATAGACTAAAGACTAATGAAGCAAGAAATTTGTATAAAAGTTGTATAACAATATCATTGAATCCTGTAAATAAGAATTTTAAATGTGTAATTCTTAGCTGAAGCCTAAATTTTTGATCAAAAATTATTAAGATATAGATTAATTATCAATAGTAAAAATTGGAAGGGTTGAAAAAAAATAAAATCTACCCCAAAAACCACTTTTTCGCAAATTTCTCGGAAAATATAAGAACTACAAAAAAATGTTTCGAACAAAATCGATAGATAATACAATTATCTACAAAATCGTCTTGAATCACTTTTCACGTATTTGTGATATTAAACGAGATATTTGCAATTTAAAATTGTTATTTGACGCACAGCTAACTAAAAAATACCCGAATGGAAAAATTTCATAAAAAAAATAGTAAAAATTATTTTTGAACTTTTTTTTAACCTCCAGGGGTCCACGGAAGACTCGACGGGGGTCTACGTTGGCGTGAAAAAAAATGGGGGTTCACAAGTTGTAAGTGGGGGTCCACGAAAATTTATCTGGTTTCGATAGTAAAGAACAAAAATGTTGGCTTGGCTTTACCTATCAATGTAGGCAGATAATACACTACTCAAAAAAAATTAGGGAGTAAAAAAAAATCCAAATTTTTCGGTAATTTTTGACAGGCTGTATTTCGGTTTAAAATGGTCGTATGAGACATAAAAAAAAAGCATTTTGAAGCTTTAAGATTCTAATTTTCAGAATTTTTTGGCTAAAATTTTTAGAAGTTACGGTTCTCATGCAATCCTAACAGATAGCGCGAAAAAATAATATTGCAAATATTTTGCTTTTTTTTTGGTCCACGGGCTTGAAAAAAATTTTTTCAGTTAGGCCGGCATATGGATCAGATAGCCTGTTTATTTAGCATTAATTTCCTTGTTTTAAAAGCTCCCTTCATTTTTTTGAATAGTGTATTTTAAGAAGGTCAGCGACTGTTACTTGTAAAAACTTGCATATTCGATATTCAGTACAACGCGCGTCGAGACTTGCAAAGCGCCGCCCGCCCGCCCGCAACGCAACCCGTTCAGACGTGCAAAGGGACGAAATACGACTTGTGCTGTGCTTGCAATCTTGCATGAACTTGTTTGATTCTTCACCAATATAAATACGAATGCCAAGGACAAACGTTACTCATTTGTTTCCGGAATTTTGAAAAGAAAAGTGTGAGTGAATCGATGTCGGTGTTTGCCAGTGCCGGAAAAAGTAAGTACCTGCCAATTTGTTATTCATACTTTTATTTTATATTGTAATAATATTATATTTGTTACGTTTGCGTGTAGTAGGTACGTAATAAAAATTAAATACTGAACAGGGCCATTATTCGATACTTCTATAAAAGAACAGAAGCCGAGAAAGATTGAACTTTTAGTACTTTTTATTATAAAATTATTTATTTACCCGACTGTGGTGATTCACTAAAGGAGAGATATATGATTGACCTGCATGTTTGTACATATTTCAGTGCCCTCGTAGTTGCTAATGCTAAATGACTAAAAATATGTTTATAAATTGTACGTGTCTTTATGTACCACTCGTAACGTACATCAAAGTAATAAATAAATCACGGAGTTTTGATGTCAAAATATTCTTTAAAAGTATTTTCTCTCGAATTTACAGAAATGTATCAAAATATAATTAATCAAAAAATATTTTATATTACATTAAAATAGGTACAGCCGTTTTGTGAAAACCTCTATATGGGTCCTAGCAGTTTATTGCTTTTAATAATTAAAATCAATTTTACCACCGGCATTTCGGTTTTTTTCATTGCAATAATTAATTTTATTCTGTTAAAATAGCCATATCCTGTTAAAGTCGCCTTATGATTGCTAAAACAAATATTTTTTCTTTACAGGTAGGTAACTGATACGAAACATGGCTGAATCTAAGAAGAAATGTCGACAGTACAGTGTTGATTATTTGAAATTTGGTTTTCTTACATCCAAGGCAGACAAACGATTGCCCATATGCCTTTTATGCAACAAAGTTTTGAGCAATGACTCTATGAAACCATCGAAGCTCGAAGATCATCTAAGAAGGTGTCATCCTGATAAAATAGGTAAAGATTTAAAATATTTTCAAACATTGAAGGAAAAATATGAAAAGAGACCCACCGTGCACAGTATGTTCGCTTCAACGTCTCAAAGTAACGATTATGGCTTGCGGGCATCTTACAATATCTCATTGCTTATAGCGAAATCTGGAAAACCGCACACCATCGGAGAACAGTTAATTTTACCCGCTGTTGAAGAGGTTTTAAAAACTGTTCTGCACAAAACTCCATTTGACGTACTCGAAAGAATTCCTTTGAGTAACAACACTGTACAAAGACTGTATTGATGAAATGAGCTCTGATATTGAAAGCTTCTTGTGTAATTATCTGCAAACAACTCATTTTTCTATTCAACTAGACGAGTCAACTTTACCTGGTAATGAAGCATTATTATTGGCATATGTTCGATTTGTTATGGACGAAGAAATCCATGAGAGAGCTGCTATTTGCGAAAACTTTAGAGACGGACACTAAAGGCGAATCAATATTTAATGTCCTGAGTGATTTTTTTAAAGAAAAATCGACTCCATTTACAAACATTATTTCGGTGGCAACAGATGAAGCTCCTGCCATCTTCGGGCGATATCGTGGGTTTATAAGCCATCTTAAAAGAATTATACCAGGAGTAACTGCATTTCACTGTGTCATCCACCGACAACACCTGGTAGCGAAAAATTTGAGTGATAGATTGCACCAATCGCTTCAATTTGTAATTAAAGCAGTTAACAAAATAAGAAGCAATGCGTTGAATACCCGTTTATTTGTACAATTGTGCGAAGAAAATGATGAAGATTCCAACGATTGCTCATACATACTGAAGTACGCTGGTTGTCGAAAGGTGCATGTTTAACAAGATTTTACTCACTTTTTGAATCAGTTTTAGAGTTTCTGGAAAGTAAAGATCCAGATTTAAAAGAAAACCTGACCAAATTTAAAGCAGACATCGCGTATTTGACAGATTTGTTCAAAAAATTTAATGACATTAACTTGCAGTTACAAGGGGACAGCCTAAATTTAATAAAAACAAAGGGTGTAATTTCGGCTTTTCCTGGAAAATTGAAATTTATGAAGCAAAATATTAGTCGGCGCGAATTCTCCCAGTTCCCAAATTTGTCACAGGCAGAATGTCTTGATGAGGATATTCAGACATACGTTCAACATTTAAATGCCCTGCATGATGACTTCAAAAATAGATTTGAAGATATTCTGACGATGGAAATACCACCATGGATCATAAATCCATTTGATGAAACGGAAGTGGCGAATGTGGTATTACAAGAGGAGCTACTCGAGCTTAGCACCAATGAGAAGTTGAAGGTGGAATTTAAAAAAGGCTATCAAACATTTTGGCAGAAATACCCGAAAAATATCCTGGGCTGTGGGAAATTGCGAGAAAACTTTTGATAGCGTTTCCCTCGTCATACCTTGTCGAAAAAAGTTTTAGTGTCGTTACAAACCTATTAACAAAAAAAGGAGCAGATTGAACATCACAGAACGGGGAGATTTGCGGTTATTCCTTACAAAACTGAAGCCAAATATTGATAATTTGCTGTCAATCCATCAAGTACATCCCTCCCATTAAAATTATGACTATTTTTTTTTAATTGTTGATTTGCATTGTTGAAGTTACGGTACGTTATTAATGTTTAATTTTAATTCTATTAAGTCTGTAATCATATTATTTTAATAAATAGAACACAAGAAAATATATTTTTTTACTTTTTATTTTTAGCACTCGGAATTTAGGGTTGGAACTCAACCACAACGCAAATTTCCATCGTTAGATCTATTCTTCACATTTTTTGACGAGTTTTGGGAATATGGTAGAAATGTAGCAGCAGGGGGTTCACCGAAACCAGTAAAATTTTGAAAGTGGTCTACAAAAAAAAAAAGTTTGGGAACCTCTGATTTAATGTAACTATTTTTACATAAAATTATGTTGGTTACTCTAACTATTACATCGATATTGCATTGTCTCAGTTTTGAAGTTCAGTAAACTCCGCTTAGAAATCATTTTTTTTTTTTCAATTCTATTTTTGGGTATTGGGGTGGCTCTGTTGACGCGAAACGTCCCTATATATATATATATATATATATATATATATATATATATATATATATATATATATATATATATATATATTATGTTTAACGTTAGGTTGGAACCTATAATTTTTGGACGGGAAAACAGAGGGGGTCGATAAATTTGTATATTTGCAATGCCAAAAACAAATTTTTAAGCATAATTATCTTATATGAGGTTAAAGGGGTGAGGGAGGATATCAGAGGGATTGGGCATATTTCGTGTTTTATGTCTTTTTGTATGTTCTTTCTTCGAATCGAGAAATCTTAAAATTGCTTTGTATTTTTATTATTTTCAATTATAAATAGTCAAACATATATATGGTTAATAGTGGGAGGGGGTTAGATGGGTTGCTTCATACATATTCTTTTTGGGACTCGCGGATTTAACGAAATCTGAAAATTGCACTATATTTACTTGATAATGTAACTAGATTTGAAAGAAGTTACTGGCTTTATTGACTATCGATTATTCTTCAACATTATTTATTCTGTGTAAGACGTTGGTTTCCATCCGGGGGATTGCGACCCACAAGGGGGTCGCCTTGGCTTTTTTTGGGGGGTTACCGGTTATGGCAATGTCTGTATCTTTGTCATAAGGGATACAGAGATTTGAAGCTTGAGTTTATTTTATCAGGTTTAAAGTTATAGGCATATTTATAGAAGGGACGCATGCCCAGGCTAATATAAACTTCTGAGGCTACGCCACTGCAACTAACCTATATCAAGACATGTTTGTAGTTATGAATGTCTGAAGATACGCCTATGGATTGCGTGGTGGTACCTCATCGAAAAACTAAGGTGGCTATGCGCTCTCGTATGCATGCATACATACATGCACTTTCAACTGTTTTGGAGGTCGGCGACCGACATATTTTTCGCCAAAATCGTTTTGACGGTATTCGAAACACATGAAATAAACGCCGATCCATAGCAAACGTGAGCCTAAAACATACGAGGCTGGTTTGAAAAGTCCGTGCAAAAATAAAAACTACTTATATGTTTGAGGTAAACCTTTTTTATTTTTCGACATAGTGTCCTTTTAGGCTTATACACTTCGTCTAACGATGTTCTAGTTTGTTGATCCCTTCCGAATAATAGGATTTGTCCAAGTCTGCAAATTATCCATTAGTGTCTGCAATCACCTCCTCGTTTGAATAAAATCTTTGTCCCGCCAGCCATTTCTTCAAATTGGGGAACAAATAGTAGTCCGAGGGAGCTAAGTCTGGAGAATAGGGGGGATGTGAAATGAGTTGGAATCCTATTTCCATTAATTTTGCGACCACAACTGCTGAGGTGTGTGCTGGTGCGTTGTCGTGATGGAAAAGGACTTTCTTGTGGGCCAATCGCGGGCGTTTTTCTTGCAGCTCGGTTTTCAAACGGTCCAATAACGATGAATAATATTCACCTGTAATAGTTTTACCCTTTTCCAGATAGTCGATGAGGATTATCCCTTGCGAATCCCAAAAGACAGTCGCCATAACCTTTCCGGCCGAAGGAACGGTCTTCGCCTTTTTTGGTGCAGATTCCCCCTTGGTAACCCATTGTTTAGATTGTTGTTTGGTCTCAGGAGTATAGTAATGTATCCATGTTTCATCCACAGTGACGAAACGACGCTTAAAGTCCTCCGGATTCTTTTGGAACAGCTGCAAACCATCCTTGCAACACTTTACACGATTCCGTTTTTGGTCAAGCGTGAGCAATCGCGGCACCCATTTTGCGGATAGCTTTCTCATGTCCAAATGTTTATGCAAAATATTATGTACCCGCTCAGTCGAGATGCCCACAGCACTAGCAATCTCACGCACCTTAACGCTTCTGTCATCCATCACCATATCATGGATTTGATCAATGATTTCTGGAGTCGTAACCTCCACAGGTCGTCCAGAACGTTCAGCGTCACTTGGGCCCATATGGCCAGTCCGAAAATTTTGAAACCACTTATAAACTGTTCTAATCGAAGGTGCAGAGTCACCATAATGTTTATTAAGCTTCTCTTTAGTCTCCTGAGGCGTTTTGCCTTTCATAAAGTAATGTTTAATCACCACACGAAATTCTTTTTCGTCCATTTCTTGAAAATCACTCGACTTCCTTGATTCACACGAATGCCAAACACAAAGAAATAGACCAATATGGCTGAAACTTGGTGTGCGTTCATTCAAGAGATGCTACTAACTAAACATGACCTCGATACGCGCCGGTGGTGCCATCTCTCGGACTTTGCACGGACTTTTCAAACCAGCCTCGTAACTATGTATCTCGAATTCGGTGAAGAAAATCGAGATAGGATTGGCCAACATGGCTATATTTTCAAGATTGTTGATATACACATGTACCCGTATGTACATTATATATTTAGTAATCTCAGTGAGATCTTGGAGAAACGTCTGCACCCGTAAAACAAACGAACAGATTTATTCCCGAATTACACCTCTCTATTTTTTCCTTGTTATATATACAACTTCGAATATGCTAGGTAATAAATATCGACAAGTATTTTTTAACTAATTTCTCTGGTTAATTTAATTTTTAAAACTAATTCAAATACTTTTAACATCTCAATTAGTCACGAGTTTTCTAGAAATATTTTAAAAGGGAGCGAAAAGCAGCAATGAGTTTTCCAGAAAACTCCGGGCTTAGATTTCCCCTCATTTTCCCAGGGCATTCTATTTATAGGCTCCAGGCCGGAATCTGACGATGGCAATATTGTTTATAATTACCTAACAATAGGGAAACAAGGGATAATAGGGATTTGTGGGATGGGATTATGGGAATAAACTAACTTGTAAAATGTGTACATAGCAATATAATTAAAATTGGGAGTTGTTTAAAATGTTTAAAATAAAAGTTATTTCTTTAAGGGGTTACATGAGTTTCGAAGGCTAAAAAAAAGCATGTTTTCTCTAATTTATTTTTAATATAATAAAAGATTTATTTTATTCAAACTTTTAAGCACATAAAAGAACAACATTTAAACAATATTTTCTGAAATTTTCATTTAAAAATTTTGAAAATTCAGTTGTTGGGACCTGATTTTCGGAGACCTCTTGGAAAAAAGTATCCTTGCGGTAGGCAGGATAACTCATGATAGCTTTATCTGAAATTAAAAAACCAAATATTTTCTGTTAGTAGGTGAGTATAGCTCGTGATTGAACAAAGGATTTAAAAAAAAAAATCGAAATTTGAATTTTTGGCAGAGTTGTATACAAAAGGGTACAATTTTAAGTAAAATGTACACCACTTATTGCCTTGTAAAATAAGTTGTGATCAAAGAAAAGAAAAAAATCGTTGTCTAATCACTAGTCAATCCTATCTAGAAGAAGTGTGCAAAATTTCAATAAAATCGGTGCATAAGTTTTTGAGAAATAGTGCCTACCGACTTCAAAAAGAGTTTTAAGGGGGGGGGTAGGGTTTTGAAATTTTATTTTTTTTCGATTTTTTCAAAATTTGTGAGATGAAAGTTCCACATTTCAAGAATATTGTGTGAAAATTTCAAGTCTGTGAATACGAAAAAAATGACGAAGATAGATAGAGCGTTTTTTAGTTTGAGTCCCTCCAATGCGGTTTCCAACGTGCCTCAATAAATTCAGTGAATAACGTATAGTTCAGTTTAGGTTAGGTATTTTACCAAACACGTGCTCTGTGTATTTCTATTAGTTCTCTCAGTGATTTTATATTAATTATAATCAAAGAAAGTTATCACAGAAGATCGTAAAAGCAGTGGGTCGAGATTGGACAGTTTAAAAAAAGTAGTACCTCCACAGAAACGTAAAACAGACGAGGTCGAAACAAACAGTGCTTCGGCAAAAAAAAATAAAAACAAAAGTTGCTCGGGACATAAAAGAGGATCTGGAAAACATTACAGAATAGTTAATTTTATGCTAGTTTTTTCAACCATCGCGAGTTTAGTAAAGTATGATGGCAAAATTTCTTTTAAGTCGTGTAAAAGTGAAGGTCTTGGATTCACCATCAAAGTTAATTGTGAAAAGTATAAAAACCTCTGCTTTATTCCTTCTAGTAACAGAATTCAGTCTGGAGTGTATGAAATCAATTCTCGATTCGCTTTTGCCATGCGAGTCTTAGGCTTAGGATTAGCTGGATGTGAAAAATTTTGCGGCCTGATGGATTTATCAGCTCATTTTTTATCAAACACAACCTACAGTTGGTAAAAATGTGTTTACTCATAAAAAATACCGCGCGTGCATTTTTTTCATCTGCTGTGGATGAAGAGAGAGAAGCCACGTGTAAAGAAAATAATGTAGAAGATACAACGGAGTTGACCGTATCAGGTGACGGCACCTGGAAAAAACGAGGATTCGCATCTTTATTTGGCGTGTCTTCCTTGATCGGTTATTATACCGGAATAGTTCTGCATATTTGTGAAAAAAGGGCCTACTGTCATGACTGTAAAACTTGGGAATCAAAACTAAATTCTGCAGAGTACGAAGAGTGGTATACTGCTCATGTGAAAGAAGGAAAATGTCAAGCTAATCATACTGGTCCATCTGGAAATATGGGGGTTGAAGCAATAAAATTAATGTTTGAGCGTTCAAAAGATAATAAAGTGAAATATCGCAACTGTATCGGCGATGGCGATTCAAAAACATACTCTGGAGTACTGAAATCTAAACCTTATGGTGATGATTATTTGATAAACAAAAAAGAATGTATAGGTCATGTTCAGAAGCGAATGGGTACCCGATTGCGTAACATAGTGAATAAAACTACACAAGAATCGACAACTGCGGCGGGAAAAAAAAAATAATCAGAAAAAGTCTATCTGGTAAAGGTACCTGGAGTTCTAAAACCCACAACATTGCCGTCTAGTGATCCAACAAATACGAGAACCAACTGCAATAGCTCCTTGTAGTCATCTCTGGGGTGGCTCTCAGTTAATTTGGTCTCGAATTCAGCAGTAACATTTGCAATTACTTCTGGAGTTAGCTGCTTTTGTATTAGATTGTCACTGATACCTGTGTCGTATTTTCCTTTGTCTATCTTGGGCCACGCAGTGAGGAATCTCTTGAAAATGTCTGGATGAGGTCCAGTGGTTGATCCCATTTTTGTGTCGAATACGCCTCTTAACAGAATTTCCAAGATATGGTGACGGCAAGCTAGGTATAACAATTTTCTTCCTAACATTTGCTCCAATATGACGCATGCTCCTTTGAGTCTTCCCGTGTTGGATGCTGTAGTGTCGAAGCACATCGCCTTGACGGTGTTGAGAAGACCCCATTCATGTAGGCATTCATATACGGCTACGGCTTGCTCCTCTCCAGAGCTGTTTGCTGTTACAGGAATTCCCAGCAGCTGTTCCTTTTCGCCATATGAAATAGCTATAGCTATTCGCTCACATTGTTCATTTTTTAAAACACACCCGGTAAAAGTTTACCGTCCCAATGGACAACCACGGGCTCTTTTTCAGGAATGTTTACTTTATCAAAAATTTTTTTATTAGATTGTTCTCTGAACATTTGCCTTCTATCATGTAATAAAGTTTTCGAGACTTTGTACTCAAGAGGGTCAAGGTTTAATGCTTCTAGAGTAGCTATTAAAATTCTCGTGGCATTTCTGTCGGATACTTTACATCGATCTAATAAAATGGACAATTTCATGTTTAAAATCTCTTTAACGCCCCTTGCAAATGAAACTTTCATCCTCTTGCTCTCAGATGGTCCTGGATCTTCTGCAGCTTCTTCAGGGATGTCCATTTCCTCCAAGCTCTCAAGTTCCTGGTAGATGCTGTTCTCTTCTGGAAAAATGATAAGTTGACTGTATATTACGGTTTGGCCATTCGACGTAATTGTAATTCTGTAGAAAAAATGAAAAATACCATTTGGGCGACTTATTTTCATTATAGCTCAACAAACAAGAATCCGCAGCATCAGAATTGTGACAAAGGCGAAGACCCGTGGTGTGAATGGCAGAGAGCTGCAGCAACGAATAACCTGAAGTCATTCAAACATAGTTACACCGCACTTCCCAGCGAGGTTTTACAAGCAATAAAACCTATATATGAGGACTTGAGTAATGAGACACTTTTGCAGCGATGTCTCGGAGGTTTTACACAGAACAATAATGAAAGTTTGAACCAACTTATATGGAAAATTGCTCCAAAAATATTGAGTGGTACCTCTAATCTCGTTGACATTGCTGCTCATATAGCAGCATGTACATTCAATGAAGGTTGTTTTGCTCTGCTGTCCAACATGCATGATATGGGTATCACTGCAGGGCCAAGTTCTCACGGATGGGCGAAAGAAGTCGACAAAAATCGGAAATATGGAGCTGAGCTCAAAACTGCGCTTGAAAGCAAACAAGGCCGGATTAGCCGTAGACAAGAGCAACAACGTGCTCTGGACACCCACGATGACAGTTCCGTAATGTATGGACTTGGCATTGACGACTCTATGTAAGTTAAAAAAATACTTGTTTACTTATGATGAATTTTTAAATTTCTCAGTGTAAAACTTTAAATCGATTTTCCCACAACTTGCTTTTTCAAAGTCGGTCACTCGAAATCTACTGTACCGAATCTTTCTACACATAATTAGTGAGGTAACGCTGTCGAGTTTTTTTTTTTTAAAATTTTAAGTATATTTTATAACGGCTTGATTGTTGATTTTTTCGTCAAAAATCGGTATTTTGACTTGTAAGTACCACAAAAAATCCAAAAATTGACAGGACTACCTAGAAAAACTTATGAACTAACAGAATTTTCTTGGTTTTTTGTTTTAGATGATCCAGTCATAAGTTCTGATGTCCACCGCAAAACACCTTTTTGCTGAGGCGCCCATTAAGAGTTGCTGCCACCGGCTCACATCTTGATATTTTTTACGAAAACTGCCCACAATATCCGTGGAATGTCACCTGATAATACCATATTAAAATCAATTCATTTATCTTTACTGTTTGTTCAAGAAAAATTCATAAAAATATGCTGTTTTTTGACCGAATTAACCCTACCCCCCCCCCACTTAAGAAAAAGGCGATTAAAGTTTAAGTAGAAATAAAACGGAGAATTTTTTTTTTTTTAAACTTACATAGAGTCGTCGATTCCAGCCTCATAAAGCAAAGACCCTGCTGCAGTAGCTATGTCCACACAACTTATTTTACAAGGCAATAAGTTGTGTAAATTTTACCGAAAATTGTACCTTTTTGTATACAACCCTGCCAAAAATTCAAATTTCATTTTTTTTTTTTAAATCTTTCGTTCAATCAAGAGCTACACTGACCTACTAACAAAAAATATTTGGTTTTTTGAATTCAGATAAAGCTATCATGAGTTATCCTGCCGACCGCAAGGATACTTTTTTCCAAGAGATCTCCGAAAACCAGGTCACAATAGCTGAATTTTTCAAAATTTTTAAATGAAAATTTCAGAAAATATTGTTTAAATGTTGTTCTTTTATATGCTTGAAAGTTTGAATAAAATAATTCTTTTATTATATTATAAATAAATTAGAGAAAATATGCTTTTTTTAGCCTTCGAAATCCATGTAACGTCACATGTAACATCCAAATGCGTAATTTTTAAGGCTCTTAGTATCGAGGAATCTAAAAATTATTTATCTTTTTTAATGGTTTTCAATTTTAAAGAAATTAACATATAGAGGGGAGTACCTTCCATAGCCTAATATTTATATACACCTTTAAAGATTGCATCATTGCAAAAAATGTACGGAAAAATCTGGGGCAAATGACTAGACGGTTTACGATTAGCAATTAAAATGGGAATATATACTATACCTCGTAGGAGTATAACTATTATTCTGTATTGCACGTACTTATAATGCTAATTTTAAAGTAACATTCAGTATTGATGTCGGATTGATGCTTGTACGAGGGTGCTTTTTAAGTTATCAATCTATAGTCCGTTTGTTTGGAGTTGATAGCACACAACATGGGTTATAAACATTAAAATGTTATAAACCATAAGGGTTTGAAATTTCTCTACCAATTATTTGCATTTTTAATTTTAATCACCTTTATTTTCTATCTCTGTACAGCAGTGCGACCTTTTTCTAAAAAATATTTTATTACATGCCTTCTAAACTTTACAATAATAATAATAATAATAATAATTTATTGATCATAAAAAAATACATAGTATTAACAGACATGTCAAAAGATTTAAAAACTAAAAATGTAGATCACAAAATACTGTACATCTAAATGTTAAGGATCGAAACAAACAAATAGAAACTCCACACATATCACACAATTTAAAGGGTTTGGTCTATATCTATAGTTAAATGTAGTGCTTAAAATTCTCTCTATTCCTAGTCAGTGTATAAAATTCACTAAAATTATAGATAGCGGCATTGATTATAATTTTTTTTAAGCTACTTTTAAATCGACCGAGCTGTTGCAATCTCATCTCTCGAGGCAAAGCATTAAATAATTTAATCTCTTCCATGTTTGTTCTGGCCAATCTAGTTACGGGCAAGAGCAGATTGTCTCGACTCCTGGTACCATGTGTATGAATATGCGATAATGCACAATACCTAGCAACATTCTTTCTGACATATATGAGGTTTTGGTAAATAATCAAACCATATAGAGTCATTATTTTTAGTGACTTAAAATAAGGTCGACTGGAGTCATCCTGTTTTAAGTTTGCAATGCATCTTATAGCAGATTTTTGCACTCTAAAAACTTTTTCAAGGTGAGTGCTTGCCGCAGAACTCCATACTAGGATTCCATAACGCAATATTGAATCAAAAAGAGAGTGGTAAGTTGTAAGTGCGGCTGCTTCGTTTATTGTATTTTTAATTCGTCTTATAGCATATATTGCTTTGTTTAGTTTGTTACATATATTGTTTACATGATCGGTATATAAAAGGTTGGTGTCTAGAGTAACCCCTAAGAATTTTATTTTGTTTTTTACATCAGTGCTAATAGTTTTTGCTTCAAACATTATGGCCTCGGTCTTTGTGTCGTTTAAAACTAGTTGATTTGAGAGGAACCATAGTTTAGCTTGATCTGTCATTGCCTCAAGCAACTGAGCCGGATCCTCACCTCCCTCGAAAGACACTCCAAATGTTGCATCATCCACATAAATAATGCTCTCGATATTTTGGATATTTTTTCCAAAAATTTCAAATGCCTGTGGAAGATCATTCACGTAAAGGAGGAAGAGTAGGGGACCCAGCACAGACCCCTGAGGTACACCGATCTCCGTAAGCATCGGAGCACTCATGCTGTCACCATTAAAGCAGACAACCTGATATCTCCCCTCAAGATATTACTGCAAGAGCTTAAAGGCCACACCCCTAATTCCATAGAAATATGCTTTGTCTAACAGAAATTTACGGTTTACGCAGTCGAAAGCTGCAGTTAAATCTGCAAATAGCCCTATAAATTTAGTTCTTTTTTCAAAAGCATCTCTTATACATTTTACAAGAGTTAAAATAGCATCTGAAGTTGTTACATTTTTTCTAAAACCAAATTGCCTTGGGATGATTATACAATGTTTATCTAGAAAGGCAACAAACTGCTCGAATACGACACTCTCCAAAACTTTTGAAAATACAGGTAGTATTGATATTTGCCTAAAGTTGTGGGGAAGGCTCGGTTCACCTTTTTTATAGAGTGGAATGATTTTTGCTAATTTCATTTGAGATGGAAATGTTCCTTCCTCCAGACAGGCATTCACAATATCTACCATTGGTGGAATCAAAAATTCAGATGCTCTTTTCATGCTAATAACACTCACTCTAAAGATATCTTCTGTCTTCTTATTTTTAAGTTTATTTATTATACGTTTTATATCGTAGAAATCAACTGGTTTGATGAACATGGAGTCCGTTTGTTTTAATTTTTTATCTAGATATGAATTTATATTTATGCTTGATTTTGAAAGATTTTGGGTGAGTGACTTTGCATGAGTTATATAAAAACTATTCAACTCATTTGCAGATATGTTTTCCGGGGTAATTTTCAATTTATTTTTTCTCCCAGTTTCAGTATTTATTATATCCCAAACAGTTTTGCTGTAATTATCTGTTTTCTCCAGCCTATTTTTATAATATTGTTTTTTTTTGAAATTGATAGGACATTATGGTATACTGCCCTGTACTCTTTATATATCTTTTTATTTCCTTCAGTAGGATACCGCTGTTTAACTTCAAAATAAAATCTAAGCCTATCTTTTACTTTAACTACTTCTGGAGTTATCCAGCTTCCGTCTCTGGCCTATTCTTTTTTTTTACTCTGAGGAAAACACATATCATAGTAGTATAAAAAGCTTTTATGAAAAATGGTGTACTTATATTCTGCAGAATTTTCCCTATATACATCAATCCAAGTTTCTTTCGAAATATGATCGATCCATGTTTTATATTTATTGTTGCTGTATAATCTCATAGCATTTTTATTTTGTTCTATATCTTGGATTGTAAAATTTGTTTTTAGGGCATAGTGATCTGAAAAACCCAGACACTCTACCTTTGTCTGGATACAACAATAGTTACTGAAAATATTATCTAAGCAGTTACGCCCTGTATGTGTAGGTTCAATTACCTGTTGGTGAAGCCCAAAAGACGTAAAAAGCTGGACCACTCTATGCATGTTATCATCAGATTTATTATTAAAATGCACATTATAGTCTCCGGCTACAATAATATTTACTTTTGGAAAAGTTTTTAATACAAACCCCAAAGCACTACACATGATGTCCAGAAAATTGTCTATATTTCTAAGTTCTGTAGATCTATATACACTAATAATGACTAGATTTATATTTTTTGCATAACAAGCAGAGATCTCGCATACTCGCTCAACTGACATCCTTTCAAGAACATTCAGATTTCTTACTTCTATTTTGGGATGGACGTAGATACAACATCCACCATTTTTTACACGAGATCTGCAAAAATAACTTGCCAACTGAAAATTGAGTATTCCCATGCACTGCAGCTGATCTGCCCTGAGCCAATGCTCATTTAAGCAAATTATCTTAACTTTTAGGTTTTGGATAAGAAAGTGCTCAATTTCTAAATATTTATTTGATAGGCATTGTATGTTGAGATGCACAAATAGATATAGTACTTTCATCCTTGTTGAGCTGGTTGTCTAAGATTTCTGCGGATAAAGCCCCCTTTGGAGAAAATTTTTTGTTGTTTCATATGTTTTTTGGTTTTTTGCTCTGCAGGGTTGCATTGGGCTACCCAAATTGACAAGAGGCAGCGACATTCCTCTTATGGCGTCTAGGGGGAGTGGGAAGTCCTTTGGAAATGTGATCTTAGGATAATAATTTTCTGGTTTTCTTCCCATTAGCTTTTCCAATCGCTCTTCAAAAGATAGTTCGGTTTTTGTTACGCTCTGACTGTGATTTAGATATTCTTCACATAAAAAGGTTGCCAAATTTCTTTTCCCAATAAGCTATATAAATCAACGCATTTCGAAGTTTATTTTAAAGAGTAAATGAAACTAAAAATCCTATTTGTATGATAAAAGCCTAAACGATTACAATTAATAATTTTTAAGAACTAGAAATAAAGCTTAATGATAACACAGGGGAACAGCTGTTTTGGTGTCGAGGTTTTTTGAGCTGATTCTATATCAATTTGATGTCCTGAATTCAAATAACGTATTCATTTGTACCTAGGAGCTCAAATTTTTAAGATATACAATTTTAGAGAAATATAAGTTACATTATTGTAACTCAAATCCGTAAGTGTAGTAAACAAAAGTAGATACGAAATTTTTATTTTAGTTATACAAAATACATTATTAGGTTGTACTTACAAACAAAAAAAAAACATTGAAGAAATGAAATAGTCACTCAACACTTGGAAAGCTTCTTTTCCGCGACATTCTTGAATGTTTTTTTAAACAGTCCCTTTTTAAACTCCAGCAGTAATCTGCCATCATGTGCATGTCCCATCTTCCTTGGTAGCGGTCCTCCATAACTTTAATATCTTGGTGAAATCTTTCACCTTGTTCTTCACTCATGTCTCCTAAATTTTCTGGAAAACGGTCTAAGTGGCTGTGTAAATAGTGTATTTTAATACTCATATTGCACCCTAAGGATTTGAAACTATTAAGCATCTTGTTAACCATTTCAACATAGTTTTGAGCTTTATGTTTGCCTAGAAAATTTTCTACAACTGCAACAAATGATGTCCAAGCTTCTCGTTCAACTTGATTCATTGAATTTATGAAGGCAGGATCCTTAATTAATTGTCTTATTTGTCAGCCGTCAAATATCCCTGCTTTGAGTTTTTCTGTGCTCAACTGATGCATTTTTACCCCTATATATGCAATACAAGACCCATTTTTATCAAGAGCCTTTACAAATTGCTTCATTAAGCCCAACTTTATATGTAACGGAGGAAGTATGATTTTTTTCTCTTTCAACCAAAGCGTCGTTAATGACATTCTTTTCCCCAACGTCCATGTTTTCTCTCTGAGGCCAATCTTTTCTAACCCAGTGGTGTGTTTTGTCCCTACTATCCCAGAGGCACAAGAAACACGGATATTTCGTGTAACCACTTTGCTGCCCAAGAAGAAAGTTTACCATTTTTTAAGTCTACACAAATCATCCATTGATGTTCGTAATACTTTATCTTCTGCAAGACCAAAGCTATGGTATTATATTCTTCTTTCAGTTTCGTTGAGTGAGCTAGTGGTATTGAACCATATTTATTCCCATTATGTAGAAGGACACATTTTAAACTTCGCTTTGAACTGTCAATAAATAGGCGCCAATCATCTGGAATATATTCAGAAAGTCCCATTTCTTTCATGAGTCCCCTAATTTCGTGACAAAATACAAGATTGTCTTCTTGAGAAAAGAATGGTAGCAGATCTTTTTCTCTTGTACGGTAAAAGGTAATTTTGGTTCCTTGTTCCAGTAAATTTTTGTCGTTCAACCTAGAAGCCAGTACTTCAGAAGCTTTTTTCGATAAATTGAGATCCCTGGTGAGATCATTTAATTCATTTTGATTGAAGCGTTGAGGAACTGATGACGTCCCCTCATAGTCACTGTTAGTTTCAGAACTTTTATTAGCATCAGAAGAGTGATCAGAGGGAAAATATTCGTCATCAAAGATATGTGGTAGCTGATGAAATGTTGGAATCGGTATTTCATCTGAGTGCGGGATAGGGCGTATTGCCGAGTCTAAATTAGGATAAGTCCACTTACTGCGGTTATTTCGATTGATTCCATTAGTATTTATTAAACAGAAATAACAATCATTGAAGTGGTTTTTTGGTTCTCTCCAAACCATTGGTACGCCGAATTTTAGACATTTTCTTTTCCCGGTAGTCCACTGCCGTAAATGCTCTGTACAAGTTTTACATACGAGATGCGGGGCCCACGTTTTGTCCTGATCACCAAGCTTAACTCCAAAGTATCCAAGATACGCTCGCTTTACAAAGTCAGTAATAGTTTGTCTGTTTTGTTGAAACATGTATTCTCCGCATATATAGCAAAACACATCAGGTTTATTTACACAACTTTTTCTTGAACTGGAACCTGAACTCATTTTAATTCTGTTCAATAACACAAAAACACTCTTTTCTTAACATAAAATAACACGCCGAATTCGATCTACTCTCATTAGTAAGAACGCACAAACTGACGAGACTTACCCGAGTTAGGTGATTAAAAGGGTCAGTTCAGGTACCTGATAGGCAATGGTTCCACTATTTATAGATTTACCTGGAATTTACTCAATTACAGACTGATAATAAAACCATTGTGCCTACATTAATGAATATATAATAATTTTAGAACTCTCATAAATGAATATACTGAATAAAAACCACATTGGTAGATAAGTTGATGTATTTAAAAAAGTAGAGCTGATAGAGAAAAACGGATTGCATGTATAGATTTAGCGTCCCAAATATAAAATCAGCTCTAAAATCCCAGGCACCAAAACAAAAATATTTTTTTGTTGCCCTGTGTAATAGGTACAATACAATTATTTGGGATTTTAACAGCTACTGGAATATAATGAACCAAAGTACTTATGGGTAGGTAGGTGCCTAAGTATCTAAGTATGCAACAAAAATATTCTGTGTAAGTATAAAAATAAAGCAAAAATCTATAATATGCTTAGTTTAAATCAGAACAGCGATGGCTTCAACTTTCAGTTTTCCCCAGTCAAACATCGCGGAGTCTGTAAATCTGCATTTTCTCTGCGAGAAAAACAATAATATTTAAGTCCACGATGCCCTACTGCATCAACAGCCAACAAGCCAAGTCCGTGAAATTGTGGAAACCCGTGCCAATATGACGGGAGTTGGATCAGCAACTATTTATAGATTTTTATAAGAAAGAAAACGCGATACTTGCAACGAACCTCAGAATCACAAAGGAAAACAGCCCTTAGAGGTCGATGAAGACTTTAAAAATGCAATAAGAAGAAGTACACCATTTTTTTTATTAAGAAAGAGATACCTACACTACATAAAGTTTTGCAAGATATCAGAGAAGACCAGGATTTACCAGATTTTAAAAAATGGAAACCACCTTCATAACCTAAATTTTCGTTGGGAAAAATACAATAGAAAATCTGTTCTTATCAATAAAACAAAAATAATTTGTTGGATAAGAGAATATCTACCAGAAATCAGAAAATTTTGAGCCGAAGAAAGAAATATTTTTTATTTAAATGAGACTTAATAAGGGACACACAGTGACCACACAGCCAATTGGATTACAACCCCCTTCAGGAAAAGGACGTAGGCTAATTATAGCACATATTGGTAGTGAAAACGGATTTCTCGATGGTGGAAAAATTCCATTCGACAGGTTAGAGAAGAAGAAAATAAAATGTGGAAACTTGACGAACACATCGAAGAAACTGTGGAAATAGAACCCTTGGTTATCAATTTAAGTAGAAGTCGAGTTGTCAGATTTTGAAGATCATGATTGTTTTTGATTGTAATTAAAGTACTTATATATCGTGAATTGTAAATAAAAACAATTTTGGTATAAATCTTATATTTCTATAACTATATTTTTTAGATAATATGATTTATTACACACTAAAAGCATGTTACGCTCGGACGGCTATGCTACCGATGAATCCTCATTAACATTTTATGACTCTACTGTATAGCAGAGGTTTTTCTACAAGCTCGTCTTCGTGTTCATTATCGCTTAAAATCTTTCCAGAAGTCACTGATGTCACAATTTGATCATCAGTTAATATTTTTCTCGTCATTAATTCATTATCAGCACATACATATTCTTCAAAATTAAAGTGATTAAACATGTTTTTAATCTCGATTTCCACTGTACTTTGTTGAATGTCAGCATCGTAAACAAATTCTAGATAATCAGTGGGATCTTCGCGATGTTTTTCAATCCACTGTGTCAACGGTAGCTCATCATCTAAGTCATATCTACATTCCTTCCTTAAAAATCCGCCATGCTTAAAACAGTTTGCAATGGTTTCTCTACTGACTCTTTGCTAAGCCATACGGATAAAGTTTATAGCGTCGAAGAGAGTTACAGAAAAAATGTTACCTTTATCGATCGTCTCTAACATTTTCATAAGTAAAATCTTTCTATAATGACATTTTACAGAATGTATCACACCTTAATCCATAGGCTGGAGCTTTGCAGTTGTTTTGGAAGCATAAAAACCACTTTTATTTGCTGTAGATCAACTTCAGAGTGCGTTGGGCAGTTGTCAATCAAAAATAATATTTTTCTGTTTGTGAATTTTAATTCTTTGTCCAATTTGATCAGTTCGTTTTTAAAAATTTCTGATGTCATTCAGGCTTTACTGTTTGATTTGTACTTCACTGGTAAATGTTTGTTTTTAAAACACCTGGGATTGGCGGATTTTCCTATCACCAACAATTTTCTTTTCTCTGTTCCAGACATATTTGCACTTATCAACACAGTAATCCTTACTTCTGATAATTTTCCACCAGCACAATTCTCTCCGACAAATTTGGATCTCTTATCAGGTGTCATTTTGTGAAACAAACCCGTTTCATTCGCATAAAAAATGCGGTCATACAATAGCCAACCACTGATCAACAACAGTCATATCTATTTTTAAAATAAAAACTTAAACATTCACTTTGTTACTTTGGTCAAATATACGTTAGAATCGCTAGATCAAGTCGCGCGACATCGAGCACAGGGAGTGGCAAGTTCATTATAAACGGACACAAAACATCCAAATTTGGTTCACTTTATCCGGAAGTTCGTTATAACCGGATTCGTTATAACCGATAAAAATTTGCAAGACGTGTACTTTAAAATTCCGTTTGGCGATTTTTGAAATTCAATATGGCGTCGCAACATGGCGGCCATAATCAACCAAAAGGTGACTTTTAACAAAAAAATGTTGCTTAAATTTATGATAAACATTTGGTTTAAAGTGTAAAATGGAAAAACCAGTTGTTTTTTCATATTTTGGGTGTGCCGATTATAAATTCAATTACAAAAACGCAATTTGACATCTGTAAACTGCCAAACCCACTGTCAAAACACCCAAAATAACATCAAACCCGTGTTTTTTACGTTAAATACGGAGTTTACCGATATTATTATATTTTCGGGTTACTGATTACCAATATAATCTGAGAATTACAAAATTGACAGCTACCAGCTGCCAAATCCACTGTCAAAACTGACATAATAACTTGAAAACCGGGTTTTACGTTTAATACCGATTTTATTCACAATTATCATGTTTTTGAGGTCATTTATTATAAAATGATTGTAATTTAACAAAATAAAAAAATTGAACTACCAACTTCCAAATAAACTGTCAAAACTGACATAATAACTTAAAAACCGGGTTTTACTTTTTGGAACATTTAAAAGAGTTTAAGTTGAATTATTTAGTCTGGCATATTTGAAATACTTAGAGAGGAAACTTTACATCAAAATTAGCAGTATTTAAGCTTCATTTTCCAATAGTTAGTTTGGATGTGATTTTAGCAAGTTTATCCTGTACTTCAAAATCAGCCTCCTTGCAAAAAAAAATTAATTGACAGTGAAATTCGTAATTAATGAAAACGTCAGCTTTTATGTTATTGTGGCAGTTTTGATAGTACATTTGGCAGTTGGCAGCTGTCAGTTTTGTAATTCCTATGTCATACTCACAATATTGGCTTTACCACGTTATAGACAAAGACAACCAAATAACTTACAGTAAAATCCATATTTAACTCGTTGCCAATGTGATTTTGTTAGTATTCACCATTGATTTGGCAATTATTAGCTGTCAAGTTTGTAATTTTGACATCATATTCGTAAACAGTGGCCCCGAAAACATGATATTTGGGAGTAAAATTCGTATTCAACTTAGACCCCACTTCTTTTATTACTTTGGCAGTTTCGGCAGTTGACTTGGCAGTAGGTAGCTGCCAATTTTTTTATTTTGTCAAATTACAATCAATTTATAATAAATGACCTCAAAAACATGATAATTGTGAATAAAATCGCTATTAAACGTAAAACCCGGTTTTCAAGTTATTATGTCAGTTTTGACAGTGGATTTGGCAGCTGGTAGCTGTCAATTTTGTAATTCTCAGATCATATTTGTAAACAGTAACCCGAACATATAATAATTCTCGGTAAACTCCGTATTTAACGTAAAACTCGGGTTTGATGTGATTTTGGGTATTTTGGCAGTGGGTTTGGCAGTTGACAGATGTCAAATTGCATTTTTGTAATTGAATTTATAATCGGCACACCCAAAATATGGAAAAAACAACTGGTTTTTCCATTTTACACTTTAAACTAAATGTTTATCATAAATTTAAGAAACTTTTCTCTGTTAAAAGTCACCTTTTGGTTGATTATGGCCACCATGTTGCGCCGCCATATTGAATTTCAAAAATTGCCAAACGGAATTTTAAAGTACACGTCTTGACGAAAATTTTGAGCCCCTACAGATCCTACCATCTTAAAATCTGTAATGGAGAGAAGGGTGTCCCGTTTGACAAATAATGCTTCATATATATATATATATATATATATATATATATATATATATATATATATATATATATATATATATCTATCTATATATATATATATATATATATATATATATATATATATATATATATATATATATATATATATATATATGTAATTTTCTACCTGACTACCATTGTATATTTAAAAACCTATAACAAGGGGTTTTATTGGTCGAGTCACAACTGTTCTATTGGTGAAAAGTGAATAGGTTTAAAACCGCAAATTGACATTTTTACAGGCTTATTTATATTTACGATCAGTGCTAATCTATCATTTTTGAATTAGAAATTGTTTCCAAGAAGTTTAATACATGGGTACCATTATAAAAAATACTTAAGGGACCTAACTGTATATTTTTAACGTATAACTTCAAATGATGGAACATTCAAAAGAAAATTATTATAATCGATGAAAACAAACGTAATTAAAATAATATGAGAAATAATAAAGTAATCTCTATATACGAGGGTGTATTAAAAAGTAAGGTAAGCGTTAGTATTGTAACGATTGTGGTCAAAGTTTCAAACAGATGCAATGCGCAGTTGTTTGTTGACAGCTCATAGAAACTGAACTGAACGAAGTTCATGGAGACTCTGCACCAGCATTCAAGACAATTTATTACTGGATAAATAAACTTAAACGTAGCCGTACGAGCACTGTAGATGCTGCATGAAGCCCGATTGAGGTTTCTTTTGAAGATAAAATTTATGGGAATAGTGAAGGGAGATCGTTGCATTAAGTTACATGAGATTGCTGAGATGGTAGGCATCTCATATGAATGGGTACATAATATCCTCTACGAAATTCTAAAAATGAAAAAGCGTTTATTGATTCCAGACCAAAAACGCACGAAGAAGGACATTTCAAAATCGTGTTTGGATTGCTGCGTAATCTAAAGGACTTCTAGTGTCGTTTTGTAACTGTAAACGAAACGTGGATCCACCAGTACACCTCGGAGACAAAATAAGAGTCAAAACATTGAGTTGGCAATTGTGAAACTGCACCGAAAAAACGAAAAGACTTTTATCGGTGGAGAAAGTGATAGTAAATGTTTTTTGGGACTCACAGGGTATTATCGTGATGGACTATTTGAAAAAGGGTAAAATCGTAATTGGCTTTTATGACGCAACGTTATTGGACCATTTGCATAGTGAGTTGAAGCAAAAGCGACCTAGGTTAGCGCGTAAAAAAGTGTTCCTTTACCAGAACAATGTGCCTGCTCACACATCGGCCATTGCAATGGCAAAAGTGCACGAGTTGGGCTTCGAAATAGTTCTCTACCCACCCTATTCCCCAGATTTGGCACCAAGTGACTTTTTTTTATTTCCTAACCTCAAAAATTGGCTAGGGAGGAAGATACTTTCGTCGAATGTAGAGGTTGTCTGTTCTATAAGAGTGTTATGCACAGTCCGAAAAGAAAAAAATTCTGAGGAAATAAAAACATTGTAATCGCGCTGAACCAAATGTATTGAGCTTCATAGAGATTATGTTGAAAAATAAATTATTGCTTTTGCAAAAAAATGTTATTTACCTTGTTTTTTACAAAACTTTTCAATCCTCCCTCGTATGTTGGGTGATCCTAAAGTTAGTATCTACTACATCGTAATTAAGTCGCATCAAATAGCCAAATTAAATTCAGTGTCATAATTACAGGAGACAACGATTTTAAATAGAAAGATATTTGACAGTTATTTCCGTTTTCACGAGAGAGGTGACATACCTTTTTGTTTTAAATGAAATACTTTATATGCGTTTTAATTTCCTGAATTTTACGGAAAATTCCAGACAATTTTTGTCAGCTGTGTCAATAATAAAAAACCTCTGAGAATTAGCAAGTTTATCCCTGTTATTCGATTTTTTAAGGCAACGTTTGACAATATCCATATTTTTTTTTCTTATACGGTGAAGTCTGCTTCTAACGACCCCGTTTATACCGAATTTCCGATTAAAACGAATTGTTTTATAATGCACGAAAAAACTTCCATAAGACCAATGCAAATTTTTATCGGTTATAAACGAACTTCCGGATAAAGCGAACCAAATTTGGATGTTTTGTGTCCGTTTATAACGAACTCTGTGCGAGATCTCGCGCGACTTGACAGGGAATTCACCGAAACTCGCTGGGAACTCCTATTCTATATTCTACTTATTTCCGCCGCGTCGCTAGATCGAGCAGTATTATTTTCAATTCACTTGTTGTGTTATGCAGTTCTAATGCTTATTTGATCAAAGTAGCAAGGTGAATGTTTAAGTTTTTATTTTAAAATGAGTATACAAAAACGTTTACTTTAAAAGACAAACACGATATAATAAGGAAAATAGAAAATGAAGTTAAACAAAGTTATGTTTCTACTCAGTATATATCACCACTACACTAAACACTTTATTTTTGCCCTCGACACGCGTTTCGCTAACCATGTTAGCTTCATCAGGAGCAATGATTGACCAAAGCTAAACTACAAATCTACCCTATTTATACTTAGCCTAACCCTTGAATTACTCAAGCGGAACTAAATACATAGGCAAGGCCATCAGTTCCGGTCAAGTAACCAGTAGAGGGGACTATAAGGAATAGGCCCTCTGTCTTTATTTAAACTTCTTTTACATTTTATGATTTCCGTACTTTCGTATGCGTTCAACAATCTCCTATCAGATACATTTTTAATTAAGCTTAGATTATCTAATGTTACAGTATGATCAGCTTCAAGGGCATGTTCGGCAATGCTAGATTTTTCTGTTCTATTGTATCTTAAGTGTGCTAAATGTTCTTTAAATCGTGTTTTAATTGACCTTTTAGTTTGCCCAACATACTTTTTGTCACAATCATTACAACTAATTTCATAAATTCCACTTTTCTCACAATTAGGAATCTTATCTTTGGGATTTCTTAGGATATTCCTCAGATTGTCTGATGACTTATAGACTAAGGTGAAGCCTACCTTATTAAATACCTTATTGAGACCCTTGCTATATTTCGGATTATATGGTATGGAGACATACTTGGTGTTATTTTCTTCGCGTGTAAAAAAGGTAGAATTCTGAATATTAAACCTAAATTTATGTCTATTTATTAGCTTATTTACTAAGTCATCCTCATAACCATTAACTCTAGTTATATTTCTAATACGATTCCTTTCTTTATTAAAGTTTACTCTATTCAAAGGGAAAGTCACCAAACGATGAACTAAAAAATGTAATGAGGCTAATTTTTATGTTGTTTGCAATGAAATGAATCATTAAGAATATATCTATCTGTTACTGTGTCCTTCCTATAGACATCAAATTCTAATCTATTATTATTTATAATAATTAAAATATCTAGAAAAGGCAATTGTCCTTTGTTCTCAACTTCGTAAGTGAATTTAATGGAATCATACCGGCTATTTAATTTAGAAACAAAATCATCAATATTTGCTTTCTTGTATCAAAAATCGCGAAAATATCATCCACATACCTATACTATACCCTTGGGAAATATTCGAATTTTTGACTGACTTCGATTTCAAACTTACTCATGAATAAATTGGCTATGAAAGGTGACAAGCAATTACCCATAGCTGTTCCTTCTTTCTGAACATAAAATTGATTGTTATATTGGAAATAATTTTGTTCCATACAAAGTTTAGATAATGTTACGTATTCACGAATAATTTCGTCTTCAAAGTCATTTATTCTAAGTAATTCTTTGAGATATTGTAAAGTTTGTGGAATTGACACAGTTGGGAACAAAGAACTAACATCAAAAGAAATTAAGACTTCACCTTCATTAAGAACTAGATTTTTTGTTTTATTAATGAATTCTAACGAATTCTTCACTGCGAAAGTATTTAATGATAACTTCTCAAGTTCTTTTGATAACCATTTGGATATTAAATATGTGGGTGATCCGACCGATGAAACAATGGGTCGCATTGCTTTTCCAGGTTTGTGAATTTTGGGTAAACAATATAATTTTTGGTATGGTCGGATTACTCACATTTAATTTAAATTTTAGCGAATCGGAGACAAGGTTCTTACATTTTTTTAAAGAATTTTTAACCTCTGATATCATTCTCGGTAATGGATTTCTTATTACCTTTTATAAGAAGGAACAGCTATGGGTAATTGCCTGTCACCTTTCATAGCCAGATTATTCATGAGTAAGTTTGAAATCGAAGCCAGTCAAGAATTCGAATATTTCCCAAGAGTATGGTATAGGTATGTGGATGATATTTTCGCGATTTTTGATACAAAGAAAGCAAATATTGATGATTTTGTTTCTAAATGAAATAGCCGGTATGATTCCATTAAATTCACTTACGAAATTGAGAACAAAGGACCATTGCCTTTTCTAGATATTTTAATTATTAAAAATAATAATAGATTCGAATTTGATATCTGTACGAAGGACACAGTAACAGATAGATATATTCCTAATGATTCATTTCATTGCAAACAACATAAATTAGCCTCATTACATTTTTTAGTTCACCGTTTGGTCACTTTTCCTCTGAATAGAGTAAACTTTAATAAAGAAAGGAATCGTATTAGAAATATAACTAGAGTTAATGGTTATGACGATGACTTAGTAAATAAGCTAATAAATAGACATAGATTTAGGTTTAATATTCAGAATTCCACCTTTTTTACACGCGAAGAAAATAACACCAAGTATCTCTCCATACCATATAATCCGAAATATAGCAAGGGTCTCAATAAGGTATTTAATAAGGTGGGCTTCACCTTAGTCTATAAGTCATCAGACAATCTGAGGAATATCTTAAGAAATCCCAAAGATAAGATTCCTAATTGTGAGAAAAGTGGAATTTATGAAATTAGTTGTAATGATTGTGACAAAAAGTATGTTGGGCAAACTAAAAGGTCAATTAAAACACGATTTAAAGAACATTTAGCACTCTTAAGATACAATAGAACAGAAAAATCTAGCATTGCCGAACATGCCCTTGAAGCTGATCATACTGTAACATTAGATAATCTAAGCTTAATTAAAAATGTATCTGATAGGAGATTGTTGAACGCATACGAAAGTACGGAAATCAAAAAATGTAAAAGTAGTTTAAATAAAGACAGAGGGCCTATTCCTTATAGTCCCCTCTATTGGTTACTTGACCAGAACTGATGTCTTTAGTTCCGCTTGAGTAATTCAAGGGTTAGGCTAAGTATAAATAGGGTAGATTTGTAGTTTAGCTTTAGTCAATCATCGCTCCTGATGAAGCTAACATGGTTAGCGAAACGCGCGTCGAGTGCAAAAATAAAGTGTTTGGTGTAATGGTGATATATACTGAGTAGTATCATTGTGCCAAAGATTCCACATTCCCAACTTAGTAAAGTTATGTTTGCAAACAGCCGAATTTAACTAAATCTACGGTTTCTACCATATGGAAGAAGAGGCAAGAAATCTTATCAATCTCTGGTTACCGGCTATACTTTACAAGAGAAAGCTAGTGAATTGGGAAGGCAAATAGGGAATACCGAGTTTAACTGTTCTAGAAGTTGGATTGAACGATTTAAAAAGCGATATAATATTAGTGGGGGTAAAATAGTAGGAGAAATTGCAGGAGTGGATATAACTGTTGTTGATCAGTTTTTGGCCAATAATGGCCGCAAATTTGAGAAAGTTATGAATGTGTGGACATTTTTAATGCGGATGAAACGGTTTGTTTTACGCCTGATAAAACATTAAAGTTTGTCAGAGAGAATTGTGTTTGTGGAAGATTATCAAAAGTAAGGATTACTGTGTTGTTAACTGCAAATCTGTCTGAAACAGAGAAAAGAAAATTGTTGGCGGTAGGAAAGTCCGCCAATCCTAGGTGTTTTAAAAACAAAACATTTACCAGTAAAGTACAAATCAAACAGTAAAGCCTGGATGACATCAGAAATTTTTAAAAACGAACTGATTGAATCCCATTCAAAGAATTAAAATTCACAAACAGAAAGATATTACTTTTGATTGACAACTGCCAAGTGCACCCTGAAGTTAACCTACAGCAAATAAAATTGGTTTTTATGCCTCCAAACACAAGTGCAAAGCACCAGCCTATGGATCAAGGTGTGATACATTCTTTACAATATCATTATAGGAAGATCTTACTTATAAAAATGTTAGAGACGATCGATAAAGGTAACATTTTTTGGAATCTCCTGAAGTTCCTGAACATATATGGAGTAGTTTTTGTGACCTTGATAATTATATAAACACCATTTCTTTTTCAAGTAAAATTGTACAAACGAAAATTACTGGTTTTATTGTATAAACTACGTATTTTAATGTTTTCGTTTATACTCGTACATGTACCAACATACATAATAATAACTTCAGTGTGACTTGTTTTATTTTCCTTTAAATGTTTTCTTTTAATTTAATAATTATTATTATTCATTTTTTCTAAGCATTAGCGCCTAATCTAAATAAAAAAGTAGTGAAAAATGATATTAGATTTTGTTTACTGCTTGTAACGAACTTCGGATATAGTGAACCATTTTTAGTGATTTTTTGGAGTTCGTTATACACGTACTTCACTGTTGTTCTAATATGCTCCAGATATGTGGGGCTCGCCAACCTGAGGGGTTGGCATACCCACTAAAAAACTCCTTGTGAGCCGGGAAACCCCATTACTCATTTTACATGTCTGAGCTTATTATATGTTTAGGATGTTTTTGCGAGTTTTAATAGCTCTTTGGCTAATTTTCTAATTCTAGATCTAACCTAACTTAACCTACCTTAAACCTAACCTAACCTAATTCCCCAATGCTGGGGGTGTTGAGTTTATTTCTGAATGGTGAATATTGTTACACTTTAAACTGAAGGAGTGGCTCAACCAACCTACGGCCTTAAGATAAAGTCAAGGTTAGTCTTTGTCTAATGTCAGTCTAATGGTAAGATGTCTGTTGGTCGTAAGTGTCTACCCGCGACATTTACATTGCCTCTGAAAGTGTTTGCAATCTCTATGTTAGAATGGGCTACTGCTTTCTCAAGGAATTCTAATATGCTAGAGGTTATTTTATTAGGGGTAAATGCCAAAAGGATAATTTTCGACGAGTTTAAAAGATACGGGCTGTCTGTCTAGCCGTCTTCTAACAGATGCTCTATCTACAATATTGTCGATTTCGCACGACGTCTTTGGTGTCGCCAACCTAAACAGTTGAAAGGTTAAAATTTTGTGGAACTCTTTTGCCGGTATAACGGCTGCCACATTTAATCTTGCCGGTCTAAATGATTTTTGCAGTATTTTACAGGCTATAATTACCGATCATAAAAATAAAAGCACCCAAGCAGCAATCAAGTCATTTAATTCGCCTAGGCCACATTTATCAATGTGATATAAATATATTATAATATTAATACTATTTCCAGATTATGACCCATAATAATACCAATCAGCAGCGATGTGTGATATTAATATATTATTATATATTAATCAGCAGTCTTTATTTCAATTCTATTGACAGTTACAGATTGGCCTTAGATGTTAACTCGACATTGATAAAATCAAACTTAATAGAACATTATTAATCAAAGAGATTTTATACTCAAGGGGGGACAGACCATGCCATTCAGAAAATCATTTACTGTCATATCAACCATCCATTAAAAATTTCAATTAGCGCGGTTAAAACAAGTAGAAAACAGCAGACTAAATTGCAAACCTGCTTAATGCAAAAAAAAGTCGAGCAAACCTTATCCTACTTTCATGCAATACTGCAAAAAAACTGATTGGTCATCTGCTTTTTGTGTGTACCAAATATGAAACACAAAATTCTTTAAATAAAATGACAAGAGGAAGAGCAGCAGGTGAAGACGGCGTACTTGTCGAAATGTTGCAACAGGGCGAAGAGCCCATATTACGAATGCAAGGATTTTCTACAGCTGACCTCTTCCTTCTCTCAGCCTTTGATTCCATCCGTTTCTATTTTCTCAGTCTCCATCTGTTAGACCCCTGTCCTCCATAGCCTCATCCACATCGTCTCTCCACGATCGTCTGTGTCTTCCTCTTTTTCTCCTCCCTATAGGCTCCACTCCGTTATTTTCTTTATCCACCTATTATCTTTGCTCCGTCTTATGTGTCCATACCATTTTAATCGTTTTTCGTCAATGGTGTTTACTGCGTTCTCTTTGATATTCATTCTGCTTCTTATTGCTTCATTTGTTATTCTCTCCATACGTGTCACTCTACAACATATTCTCTAATACTTCATCTCTACCGCGTTAATTTTAGATTTATTTCTTTTGTTGATCGTCCATGTTTCTGACCCGTATGTCATTATGCTTTGTATTATTGTTTTGTATATGCGTGTTTTGTTTCTTTTTGTATTGTATTTATCCCACAGGATTGAATTTAATTGTCTTATGCATGTTCGCGTTTGTCCTAATCTAGCTTTAATCTCTTCTTCTGATGTTGCGTTTTTTTGAAATGATGGTTCCTAAATATTTAAATCTATCGGTTCCTTTGATTATTGTTTCGTTATCGACTTCTAGATTCTCCACGTTTCCCTCCTTTGTCGTTAGATATTCCGTTTTATCAAAGTTTATTGCTAATCCTGCTTTAGTGTATTCTTCTTTCAGGTTTCTTATCATATAACTGAGGTCTTCCTCATCTTGCGCTATGATTACTTGGTCGTTTGCGAAACTTAGAGTATATAAGTAACCTTCTCGTATTGGGATTCCCATTCCACTACATTTTTGCTTCATTTTTTTAATGTTTGTTCGAGGTATATTTTGAATAGTGTTGGGGATGTAGAGCATCCTTGTAATAGGCCTTTTGATGTTTGGAGTCTCTTCCCTATTTTATGTCCTATTTTTATGTTCACTGTGTTGTTTTCATAGAGAGCTTTTACTGCGTGTATTAGTTCTTTGTCAATGCCTATTTCTTTCATTGCATTCCATAATTTTTGTCTTGGTACTGAGTCATAGGCCTTTCTTATTTCTATGAAGGCTAGGTGAACTTCTCTATTCTTTGCCAGTTTTTTTTCCATTGTTTGTTTTATAGTGTATATGTGGTCTATACATGATTTTCCGGCCGTAAAGCCTGCTTGGTCGTCTCCAATTTTTCCTTTTATATTTTCCTCTATGATATTTTTAATAATTTTTCCATACAAACGTCCCATACTCGATATTATGCTTAGGCCTCTATAGTTTGTGCATTTTCTGCGATCTCCCTTTTTAAATACAGTTACTATATAGGCTTTTGACCATTCCTCTGGTATTTTTTCTCCATTTATCGCTCTGTGGAACATGTTTCTCAGCATTCGACGTAATTTATTAGACCCGTACTTAATCATTTCATTTACCACACCTCCAGGCCCTGCAGATTTATTATTTTTGTGTGTTTTTATCGTCTTCTTTACTTCTTCATAGCTTAGTTCTATCTCTTTTTTTTTTATTTTGTTCTTCTTCAGGGTTCTCTTCTTGGAATTCTTGTCTGTCTTCTGTTAGCAGCTTCTTATAATATTCCTCCCACTCGCTTTCTGGGATATACTCTATATATGTCTTCTCTCTATTGTTGGTCCTTAATGCTTTAATTATTCTCCATGACTCTGTGCTTCTAGTTCCTCCTATATACTGTTCTAACATACATGTTCGCACGATTTTTCCCATCTCTCGTTCTTTTCTTTGTTTACGATCCATCTGATCCTGCTTTTCAAAAAAGAAGATAAGTCTAAATTAACCAACTATAGACCAATCAGCCTACTATTCGTGATGTACAAGTTATTTTTGAAAATAATAACTGCGAGACTCACCAAGAAATTAGACGATTACCAACCTAGAGAACAAGCCAGATTTAAAAAAGGCTTTACTACACTAGACCATCTTTAAGTATTAAGAACCTTAATAGAAATGTCAAACGAGTATAATTTTAATGTTTGGGTTGCCTTTGTGGATTACGAGAAAGCATTTGACTCCCTTGAAATCTGGGCACCATTAAATAGTCTAAGCAACTGAAGGATTGAGATAGTATTAAAAAAAACACCAGTAAGATAGTATTGAAAGAAAACACCAATAAGAGGGGTACGCCAAGGGGACACCATCTCGCCGAAATTGTTTACTTTGGCGCAAGAAGATCTTTTCAAACAACTTCCATGGACAAGTAAGGGTATAAATATAGGAGGAGAGCAACTCAATCATTTGCGATTCGCGGATGATGTTGTGCTTATATCTAACAACAAAGAAGAATTGGAAGAAATGCTGAACGAACTTAACTATAAGTCCAGAGAGATTGGTCTGAAGATAATCATCGCCAAAACCATGTTCATGGGAAATGACGACTGTGATAAAGAAGCAGAAATCTTCTTCTTCTTCCTACGTTAAGACCATGTCCTGTGTTCACTTTAAAGGTTTCCCAGAAACAATTGCGATGATGAAGACCAGCTCTCATACCATCTTATTGGTGGTCTTCCAAGCGGTCGAGGTGTGTTTGGTCGCTTCTCTTTTACAACCTTAGCCAACCGGTCATTTGGCATTCTGTCCACATGGTCTCTCCATTCTCTTCTCCTATTCCTTGCCCATCTCACCACATCCTGTATTTCGCACATTTCCCTTATTTCTTCACATCTCTTCTGGTCAAATAAGGTATGTCCTGTTATCGATCGTGTTCGCATTTCTGTCGTTTTGTTATTGTGTTCTCCGCTCTGGTTTCTATAGCGTACATCATGATCGGCCTTACGCATGTTTTGTATATTCTTACTTTGCTCCTGGTGCTCATATATTTGTTTTTCCAAATTATATCTCTTAAGTATCCTGATATTAATGATGCCTTTGTTGTTTGAGTTTTTACTTCCTCCTTAAGGTTCCTGGTACTTGTTATGTTTGCCTCTAGATATCTGAAGGACATCACTTGTTCTACACTCTGATCATAAATCGCGAGTTTGCATCTTTTCAGTTCTTTAGATATTGTAAGGGATTTTATTTTCTTTACAGATATTTGCATATTAAACACTTTTGCTGTTGGTTGGAACTTATGTAGGAGTCTCTGTAAGTTATCTTCGTCTTCTGATATGATTACTGCATCATCGGCGTAACATATTATTTTTATTTCTTTGTCTCCCAGTCGATATCCTCTCCCAGTTTTCTTTACTTCGTTTATAATTTCATCCATTATGATGTTAAATAAGATTGGGCTTAGGCTATCTCCTTGTCTGATTCCGGTTGTCATAGGTATTTTATTGCTTAATTTATTTGCCACTCTTACATATGTGTGGTTGTTGATGTTCAACTCCTTGATAGTTTTTATTATATTCGGGTGAATTCCCCTTTTTTGTAGAAGGGTTATGACATCAGTTAACCGTACCCTATCGAATGCCTGGGTAAGATCAATGAAAGACATAAAGGCTATCTTATTAAACTCTATGGCTTTTTCGGTAATTTGGCGAATTATAAATATGGCGTCTATAGTAGACCTGTTCTTTCTGAACCCTTGCTGTTCTTCACAGATTCCGGTTAACATTATTTCTTCTGCTAAAATTTTAGTGAACAATTTTAGTACCGCACTCATTAAGCTGATACCTCGATAGTTTTTTGGATCTGTCCTTTCTCCTTTTTTGAAAAATTGGTATCAAGATGCTTTCTTTCCATTCGGATGGTATAATCTTGGCTGAGTATTTTGTTAAAGAAAATCTGTAATTCTTCTAGTAATTTATCACCTCCATATTTGATCATTTCGTTCTTAATTTCGTCCATGCTTGAGGCTTTTCTGTTTTTTAGTTTCGCCGCCATGTGCTGTATTTGATTCAAGGAAATGGTCCTATTTGGTTGGGCAACATTTTCATCTTCATGCTGTATTTCCTGTGTTAATGAATTGGTTTCTGATGGACTATAGAGTTTTTCGAAATATCTTTCTTATTCTTCCACCGTAATTTTTGTATTTTGTATATACAGTCCCTGGCCAAATTATTAGACGCACTGCAAGATTTCATGTAAAATATTAATTACCGAGTGATATTGTACCGTTTTATTATTTTAAATTGATTTGTTTTTTATTTTTATATTATCCAATCAATTACCTATTTATTTGACATAAATAAAACAGCATTTATTTAGAAAAGCATAGGTTTATTAAGTTTTAAAGAAAAGTGAAATTAATGTTAGTAAAAGTCAATATTTAGTTGAGCCACCTTTAGCCGCTATCAAAGCTTTAATTCTGCGCGGGATGCTATCAATGCAAGATTGTACTGTCTCCTGCATTTGAGGATGATGATTCCACACATGAATAATCTTTTCTAGGAGCTGGGTTTTGTTGGTAATCACATCTTTAGCCACTTCTCTTTTCATCGGCTCCCAGACATTTTCAATGGGGTTCAATCAGGGCTATTACCCGGCCAATCCAACAGAGGGATATTTTTTTCTGCCAAAAAGCTTTAACAGACCGAGCAGTGTGGCAGGGAGCTCCATCTTGCATGAAAGTGAATGGTTCCCCATTTGGAAACCATTTTCTGAGCTGCGGAATCAACCGATTTTGTAATACTTCTTTGTACTGATCTTGCCTCATTATTCCTTTGACGACGTACAGACGTACAGTGCCCTTGCCGCTGATGACTGACCAAATCATCACTTTGGTGGGATGTTTAACCGTCGGGGCGACACAATCAGGATGAAACTTTTCTCCATGACGACGACACACATACTGAGCTTTATTCTGCAAAATTTCGAATGTGCTTTCGTCACTGAAGCAGACCTGTCAAAAATAGGAAAAATATATAAACTTCCATGTTTATTTGCTTTATTTAACTGAAAATGATAATAATGTATCAATTATTGATTAAATTGCTGTATCTTACCGATCTCCAGAACTCCACATCTTTGTCTTGCCATTGTTTGGCCCACTTCAGGCGCTTTGCTTTCATTGCAGCTGTTAACTTGGGCTTCCTGGCGGGGCGACAGGCCTTAAAATCTAATTCTTTCAATTTTCTTCGAACAGTGCGCTCAGAAGCATTTACGCTAGCATCCTGGAGTTGTGATTTTATTACCTTTGTGGTAGCAAATCTGTTTTCTACACAAATTTTCTTCAAACATCTCTCTAACCGTGGAGTGAAAATTGGTTTTCTACCGCATCTTATCTTTCTTTTCGGGCTTAATTCCTTCCTTGACTCAATATTCTTTTTTATGCGTCGTACACTAGCTTCAGAAACCTCCAATCTTCGTGATATTTCTCGGTTTGTAAATGTTTTTCGCAATCACAAGGGCCTTCACTTCAGCTTTTTTACGTGGTGAAAGATCGCCTTTTCTACACATAATGAAAATAGTCCAATTACTTTTTTAAAACACTGCATACAAAATAAACTAATAACTGAGTAGTATAAAACTGTTAAACAAACAATCACAGTCCATAAAGCCACAGAAACACGTCCGTACCTGACTCGATTCCGATCGCGACTGATACAGGTTTGTACTTGTTTACGTTCATGTATCACTTTGTCAACACAGTGTTGCCATATGTTAAAAATAAATACAAATATGTAGTCTACAACAATTCTTTTAAATAAAAATCAATAATATTGTAGTTTAAATATACCATTATTACATAAAAACTCTTAAGAAACATAAAATTACTAAAAAAAATACAGTGCGTCTAATAATTTGGCCAGGGACTGTACTCATTTATTGGTTTTTTTATATTTCTCAGTAGATTCCATATTTTTTTTGTCCTCCGTACAGAGCATGTTCCATATCGTTCGAAAATTTCTCCCAATGCTCTCTTTTAATTCTCTGGATATTCTCGTTGACCCTGTTTCTTACACTTTTATAATCATTGTATGTTATAGCATTGGATCTGTATTGTAGGTACGATTTTCTTTCTTCCCCCTTTCTTTATAGTCCTTTTTCCAAATGCTTCTTCTGCTGCTTCTAGCATATTAGTTTTTAGTTTTGTTCATGCCGTTTCTACGTCATCGGACTCTGGAATATCATTTGTGGCTATTTTTTCTGTTAACCTTTGTTGATATAGATATTTGGTTGAGTTGTCGGATAGAGATTTTATATTGATTGATGATTATTTGTTCGACGGGTTCGCTACGAAGTCGTTGCTTGGTTGTTCGTATTTTTGCTATTACAAGATGGTGATTCGTTCCAGCATTGGCGGAAGCTGAAGTTCTCACGTCCTGTATTCTTGTTGGATGAATATTTCTATTTGTGATTACGTAATCAATTGTTGATCTTTGTCCACGTGTATTTTCGAAGGTGTATTTGTGTTGTGGTTTATGTGGATAAAAGGTTGTAACGTGGTAACTTGCTCTCAGTTTGAGGCATCTTTTTGTACCCTGTGAAAATTTGGTTGCGCCCCGTTTTATTTCTGAGAATGAATTGAGTGAATAAAGATTTTAAAAGAACTAAAGAAATTAAACAAACACTAGCTCAGTTTTCCTTGGTAGAGAAATATGGGTAAGAGATAATTGTTGTACGTCTTTTTGGAATTTTTTTTTTTTGGTTAAAAACTTTAGTTGTACTCTTTTTGGGCACCATTCATTTTAAAATAGAAAGGATCTAATTTCAGCTAAAAAAATGAAAAAATACTGAAGTGTTATACAGTTGTTAAATAAAAGAATCAGTCTGGTACAACCCTTCTTATCCTGAAAAGAAAGATAGGTGTACAGTGAAACACTAGCTTTAATCAACAAAAAGAAAATTTATTCATGATTTTAAAATAAAAGTTCCAACCCTTGCAGTTTTAAGAATTACAAAAATTCTAGCCTAAACAGTAGTTATTAAAAGTAGAGTTCCTAAATCAGACATTTTACTTCCAAAACTTTACTACACCCGAAATCAAAGAGTCGTGATATTCACTTCACGATTTATCAGTTCAAATTGATGTTAAAACACTTATTTGCGGGAAATAGATCTACTGATGTATGTTCTGGTGACTTACGGTTTTCCTACGGGCTTCTAGGCCTTCAATGGAACACAAAACCGATTTCACACATTCCATCACTTATTTTCAGTATGACTTCACGATGAGAAGAGCCTACTTCGGCTACTCCATGTAGAAAAAACACACTAAGCCCACTACGGCTTTACGTTAAAAACTCGTACTTAATTTGGCTCTCGTAAATATTGTCAGAAGCCTCTACTGCGGCTTGATGGGCAAAGCCTGGCTGCGGCTTGATGAGAATAAGCCTTCTCGGCGGCTCGATGGAAAAAAAAAGCCTTCACGGCGGCTTGGTGGAAATAAGCCTCTCGGCGGCTAGTTGGAAATAAGCCTAGATCCGCGCTCTCCGGACCCTTAAATAAGCCGTGAGAACTCTGTCTCTAAAATGGCCGACTTCCCGGAAACAAACATTTCACCAATCCCGGCGTACTACGAATTCGATAGATTCGGTCGGAAACCCGCACTGCGCCTTGTACCACGAGCGGCTAGACGTTCCAGTGTAATACACTGCTCGATACAAAGATGAAAAGAAGTACAATATAAAGCGAAAAATCAGTAACATTACATACTCTTAAAATCTAGGAAAAAATGAATGTTACAAGGTGTTGTTAATTCTAAGTTCATTTTGTATGCATAGTTGTATCATTTGTTCACCATTATCGTTTATAGTTTCTTCGTTGAATCGATTTTTGATGCCAGGTATAACTTCATCACCAATTCTCGCATTAAAATCCCCTAGAACTAATTTTTCATCATCACTAGGTATGTCGTCTAAAACTGTTTGTAGGTTCTGGTAAAATAAGTCTAGAAGCAGAAATGAATACTGAAAACGCGAAAATAACAAGAACGGATTCATACGTATATCTTGGACAAAAAATAGTAATATCCAAGGAAAACTTGAAAGCGGATCTATCAAGGAGAATATCATAGGCTTGCTCGGCATTTGGCAGATTGCGGAACATCTTCCTTTCCAATAGACCAAATACACTAAAAGCGAACACATTTGATCAATACGTGTTGCCAGTATTGACATACGGAACGGAAACGTGGGCTTCGAATCAAGAAATTATAAATCGCCTACAAGTAGCTCAACGAACGACCGAAAAAAGGATGTTGGGAATATCGTTGAGGGATAGGCTGACTTATGAGGAAATTAGAGGAAGGTTCAAGATAATTGATGTAGCTGAGAGGGTAAGCAGGTTGAAGTGGAAATGGGCGGGTCATATCACAAGACTCTCTGATAATCGATGGATCCATAAGGAGACCATGGAATGAGAAAAGAAGTAGATGACGCCCGCAAATCCGATGGTCTGACGACATCAAAAGACTAGTGGGACACAACTAGATAAACAAAACCCAAAACCAAAGACGATGGACATACTTAGGGGAGGCTGTCCGACGATAGACTGTATAGCTGATGATGATGAGGATAGTTTTATTCTACTTCGTAAATAAAGTTTAAATAAACGATTTTTCTCCAATTATTTTTATTAACTTAATAAAATTAAATAAAATAAAATAATACGTAGAAATTTATTAGGTCTTTTTTTGCCTAAGACTCTTAATTGGTGATTACGTATTTCTAACACGTATAAGATAAGTGTTAAATTATCGAGGAGTTTATAAGCATAAAGAATGCCACAAATTAAAATGAGTTTGCTCAGAGTATTATTAATTTAATCGTCTGCGCCCGAAACTTCGGTGGCATCGACATCATGATTTACACTAACTAACGAAATAAAAGAACATAAAAAAGTGACAGAAGTCAGACTGTTCCTTACTAACCCAAACAATTTTGCCAGGGTTCCAGAGTAAGTGTTTGAAATAGGAGTCACCTAAGTACACCGAATCAAGACCGTTAAGTATAAAATTAGTTGATACATGAATAGAATCTACACGTAAATATATAATAAAAGACTGTTTTTAGTCAATTTCCACTGGTTTATTTAAATTGCGATGACGCGTTTCGCTGTCGATGCACCTTCTTCAGATCTACATTTTACACTGTCAAGTTAGGTTTAATGTTCACAATTTTATATAATTTCTTAATTATAATATTACACTTAATTTGTAGTATTGGAAAACCCATACAGATTTGGAATTAGGAGAATAAATTCAATAATGGTGAATTGCTTATATCTACCTGGTCGTTGAGTAAAGTACCTGTAGTCTTTAATCGATTTATTTGCATTGTCTCTAAAAGGTTTAGTTTTAAACCTTTTTGTTGGGTGTGTAACATTTTGAAATTCTTGTTAAATGTGTGATTTTCTGTTAAAATATAATTAGCATATGTTGAATAAGATTTTCTATGGATGAAACTTTTTTGGTGTTCTGTAATTCTTTGTATAAGTGTACGTCCAGTTTGTCCAATGTATGTTTTAGGACATGACCCACATGTTAATTGATAAACCCCTGATTTATTGTCTTTATTGATTTGTGGTTTGTAGTTTTTAAGATATTTCCCTATAGTATTGTTAGTCTTGTAAGCTATGTTGATATTTTTTTGATTTAAAAATTTCCCCAGTTTTTACGTTGGTTTGCCGAAATAGGTTAGGCATTTAAATGTGGTATTTTTGTCCTTAAAACATGGGTATATTTCTTAACGATATTATTGATTAAAGTAACCGAATAACCGTTGTTAACGGCTACTTGTTTTATGTAGTTTAATTCTTAAGTAAAATTTTCCTCTGATAAGGGGATATTAGTTAGTCTATGTATAAAACTATGATAAGCTGCGAGTTTATGATGGTTAGCGTGGTAAGAACTATTGTGAATTGTGGTATCTGTATGACAAGGTTTGTGATATATTGCAAATTCATGTTTTTTCATGGTTTTACTGATTGTTAAGTCTAGGAAGTTGATTTTCCCTTCAACTTCTTCTTCCATTGTAAAACTGATATTTCTATGTAAATAATTAATATATTATAAAAACTGAGTTAATTGTCTGTTCATACCTGTAAAGCATACAATTATATCGTCTACGTATCGATACCAGTATAGACAATTATTATTGTTATTATGGTTGTTAAATATCATTGTTTCAAAACTGACCAGTTGTTTCCTATATGTCAGCTCCAGCATATAAGACGTCATCCTTTTTAATTGATTTAATCAAATATCATACCAAATTTGAACCTAAATATAGTATCAAAAACTCATACGAATTCGTGAATAAAGTTAAGAATATAACAATACCAGATAATTCTAAATTAGTCTCTTTCGATGTCAAAAACTTATTTCCAAGTGTTCCTCCAGACGAAACAATTATTTTAATAGAGAACCTATTAACAAAAAACAAAGTAAATGAAGTTATAATAACCGGTCAAGTGCAAGTTGAACTTGCGCAATTAGTGTTCCGTACATTGATTGCTTTTAAAATAAAAAATTTTGTTACAGAGGTATAAAATCATTAGTGACTTTACAAAATACACCCCAAATGAGTTTTCAACAAAGTTTGTTTCCAATCTTTGCTGAAATCTGACGACCTTGAAATTTTTGTTTTTTATATACCAGATAAATTATTAAAGGTAATACACTCGTGATAATTTTCGTTCAATCTACACCCCGTGGAGAATATTCCAGAATTTTTTTAAAATTTTTTGATAACTACTTTTCGAGATAAGGCGGGGCACAGCGATTTTTCGAGATTTTTTAAAAATAATACAAAGAAAAGTGCGCGCAAGTATTACATTATATATAGATTTTTTACTCGTGTTTTCACAAGCTTTCATTTGACACCACACTCGATGACCTAGTAAAAAATTTTCACAAAAATCTTACAAATATTATGACAACGTATAGTATGCGTGATAACTAAGTACCTACCACTGTGACTAAAAAAATACACCAGATGTGGTTTTTGAAATATTAATAATCAAGTGTGATACAAAAAATGGAAACCTGGTAATTCTTCGGGTGGGTGATAACTTTAAAAAAATATATTATTCATGGCGTGTGATGTAAACATGACAAATAGGCATATAGTTTCTCTTAACACGTGTTTTTTTTTATTCTTTTATTGCTTTTATTGTAAAGAAAGGAAATTTTTCGAATTTTCATAGGACAAATTCGCTAGAAATACTTGTAATGTATTGAAAATAGTTCGAGAAGCAATGCCAATAAATTCACTCCAATAATAGCGATTAATGTAAATTTTCAGCAAATTAGAGTGGATTTTATTAGTTGAGGCAATTAAAAATTGCTATAATTCATTTTATTTTAAATATCCAAATAATGGCTGGTATGACGTGACACGTAAAAGAATCGATGAGTACTCATTTGAGGGCGACAGAGACCGCACAACAACTCTTAATGATTATATATATTTCACCCACCGAAACTAGCCCCTTAAGTGAAAAGTTAACTCTCAAAATTACATGGCTTTGATGAGGCCGTCAATTCCTATATTATTACCAAATTTCAACTCTCTATGTCGAATAGTTTCGGAGAAAATCGGGTGTGACAGACAGACAGATAGACAGCCACCGAATGTGGAACACTAAAAATGGACATAATTAATTTATTAAGAACTTGCCTAAGACAAAATTATTTTTCATTTAACAATACATTCTACAATAGTAAGGAAGGGTTAATTATGGGGAGTCCATTAAGTCCATTACTTGCCGAAATTTTCAAGGACAGTATTCAAACAAAGATATTTAACAACCATAATAACAATAATAATTGTCTATACTGGTATCGATACGTAGACGATATAATTGTATGCTTTACAGGTACGGACAGACAATTAACTCACTTTTTACAGTATATTAATTCTCTACATAGAAACATCAATTTTACAATGGAAGAAGAAGTTGAAGGGAAAATCAACTTCCTAGACTTAACAAACAGTAAAAACATGAATTTGCAATATATCACAAACCTTGTCATACAGATACTACAATTCACAATAGTTCTCACCACCCTAACCATCATAAACTCGCAGCTTATCATTGTTTTATACATACAATTTTTAAATCAAAAAAAATATCAACATAGCTTACAAGACTAATAATACTATAGGGAAATATCTTAAAAACTACAAACCACAAATCAATAAAGACAATAAATCAGGGGTTTATCAATTAACATGTGGGTCATGTCCTAAAACATACATCGGACAAACTGGACGTACATTTATACAAAGAATTACAGAACACGAAAAAAGTTTCATCCATAGAAAATCTAATTCAACATATGCTAATCATCTTTTAACAGAAAATCACACATTTAACAAGAATTTCAAAATTTTACACACCCAACAAAAAGGTTTAAAACTAAACCTTTTAGAGACAATGCAAATAAATCGATTAAGGACTACAGGTACTTTACTCAATGCCCAGGTAGATTTAAGCAATTCACCATTAAACCTAACTTGACAGTGTAAAATGTAGATCTGAAGAAGCGACAGCGAAACGCGTCATCGCAATTTAAATAAACCAGTAGAAATTGACTAAAAACAGTCTTTTATTATATATTTATAATGAATTTCCATCAAGTAGAAGCTACAACCATCCAAAATTTAAAAGCAACGTGTTTGGGAGCAAAGCCCCCAACATGGGAGCAGTTTCATCGTTTGTCGACTTTAGGCTTCAAACATAATATCAGTTTTTCGGAAGCCTCTCTGCTATTCATGCAACAATGTTCATGCCAAGACATATTCGATCTCCAGTTAACGCCCCAGCAGATTGAGTGACGATATTAGCGAACTGGAGTGTACCGACGTATCCATGTCGGCTTCTGCAACAGTAATATTTTTAGAAAAAACTGCCATTTGGGTTTTTATAGTGTTAAAGTCTACTGGGTTACTGTCATCCCAAGAGAGAATTTCTTCCAGGGCTTTGTTAAGTTGAAAGACTTCCTTTGCACGATTAGCAGATATTCGAGCATTCAGAGTGAATGCAGAAATAAGCGTACTGTCATCTGCAAAGCTATAAATTTGATTGCTGCATAATGTTAAAGTAAAGAAGAAAGATAGTAGGAAGTGGGTCTTAGGGTGTCAACTGCCTCTCGTCAACAACGTGCTTTACGGAAATTAGATAGCCATAAACAAAATTTGGCAGACATACCATACCAGAGCAGCTTAGCCAGCAATTGGTCATACCAAATATGGTTCAAGACATTTAAAGATGTTTAATTTTGTTGTTCCAAGTAGGTGATATGGCTAAGTTAGAAAATCTGTTGATTTTTGGCCATATTGCTGGTCACTAATAATATTCAACCTTTCCAGATGTTTTAAAAGAGGCTGATTGATAGCCTTTTCCATAACTTTCGATGTTACTGAAAGCAGTGCGATTGGCCGGGAGTTATTTGGCAAGAGCTTCTTGCCTTTTCTTGATATCGAAGTTTTTCCAGCTGGAAGAAGATATTTCTTTTCTGCAGCATAAATTGAAAAGTGTACAAAAATAAAAATCAGTTCGATCGTGCCCCCCTTGGCGTTTTATGACACGCATTCTGACGACAATATCCGGTATATCTGAGTGCATATTGGTAACAGCAGCTAGTGTTTTTCTCTGAAAATTAACAGCAGTGTGTGAAGCAGAGTTCAAGCTAACAAGATGGTTTTCCCAACAGTTGAAATACAAGGACTTTCCGAAGATTCTGATGTCGCTGAGGTTCCAGTACCAACAGATGCTATCCCAAACCAAGCAGTTTAAAAGTTTTGCCGAAGATCACGGAGATGCAGAGTCTTTAGAGCTTCTTTCCAAATTAGAAATATGATTTGTGAACGCCATTTTAAAGAAAAAGAGAAGACAAACAACAATATATGAATTTTTGCGTCTTTAAAGTGACCTTCATTTCATATGTATAACTCCATTCTATTATATTTTATATGTATCTAAAAGTAACAAATCTTTGTATTTCCTTAAGTTTTGAATTTTTTGTTTATTTTAAAAATATGTAATTACAGTTTTCATTAAAAAAAACTATTTTTTTTGTATTTCTTTTAAGCGGACACCCCTCTTGAACGGACACTTTCGGTCGATCCCGTTGGTGTCTGCTCAAGGGAGATTTCACTGTACAGTCCCTGGCCAAATTATTATACGCACTGCAAGATTTCATGTAAAATATTAATTACCGAGTGATATTGTACCGTTTTATTATTTTAAATTGATTTGTTTTTTATTTTTATATTATCCAATCAATTACCTATTTATTTGACATAAATAAAACCGCATTAATTTAGAAAAGCATAAGTTTATTAAGTTTTAAAGAAAAGTGAAATTAATGTTAGTAAAAGTCAATATTTAGTTGAGCCACCTTTAGCCGCTATCAAAGATTTAATTCTGCGCGGCATGCTATCAATGAAAGATTGTACTGTCTCCTGCATTTGAGGATGATGATTCCACACATGAATAATCTTTTCTAGGAGCTGGGTTTTGTTGGTAATCACATCTTTAGCCACTTCTCTTTTCATCAGCTCCCACACATTTTCAATGGGGTTCATATCAGGGCCAATCCAACAGAGGGATATTTTTTTCTGCCAAAAAAGCTTTAACAGACCGAGCAGTGTGGCAGGGAGCTCCATCTTGCATGAAAGTGAATGGTTTCCCATTTGGAAACCATTCTCTGAGCTGCGGAATCAACCGATTTTGTAATACTTCTTTGTACTGATCTTGCCTCATTATTCCTTTGACGACGTACAGACGTCCAGTGCCCTTGCCGCTGATGACTGACCAAATCATCACTTTGGTGGGATGTTTAACCGTCGGGACGACACAATCAGGATGAAACTTTTCTCCATGACGACGACGCACATACTGAGCTTTATTCTGCAAAATTTCGAATGTGCTTTCGTCATTGAAGCAGACCTGTCAAAAATAGGAAAAATATATAAACTTCCATGTTTATTTGCTTTATTTAACTGAAAATGATAATAATGTATCAATTATTGATTAAATTGCTGTATCTTACCGATCTCCAGAAGTCCACATCTTTGTCTTGCCATTGTTTGGCCCACTTCAGGCGCTTTGCTTTCATTGCAGCTGTTAACTTGGGCTTCCTGGCGGGGGGCGACAGGCCTTAAAATCTAATTCTTTCAATTTTCTTCGAACAGTGCGCTCAGAAGCATTTACGCTAGCATCCTGGAGTTGTGATTTTATTACCTTTGTGGTAGCAAATCTGTTTTCTACACAAATTTTCTTCAAACATCTCTCTGACCGTGGAGTGAAAATTGGTTTTCTACCGCATCTTTTCTTTCTTTTCGGGCTTAATTCCTTCCCTGACTCAATTTTCTTTTTTATGCGTCGTACACTAGCTTCAGAAACCTCCAATCTTCGTGATATTTCTCGGTTTGTAAATGTTTTCGCAATCACAAGGGCCTTCACTTCAGCTTTTTTACGTGGTGAAAGATCGCCTTTTCTACCCATAATGAAAATAGTCCAATTACTTTTTTAACACACTGCATACAAAATAAACTAATAACTGAGTAGTATAAAACTGTTAAACAAACAATCACAGTCCATAAAGCCACAGAAAAACGTCCGTACCTGACTCGATTCCGATCGCGACTGATACAGGTTTGTACTTATTTACGTTCATGTATCACTTTGTCAACACAGTGTTGCCATATGTTGAAAATAAGTACAAATATGTAGTCTACAACAATTCTTTTAAATAAAAATCAATAATATTGTAGTTTAAATATACCATTATTGCATAAAAACTCTTAAGAAACATAAAATTACTAAAAAAATACAGTGCGTCTAATAATTTGGCCAGGGACTGTATATACAAGGGTCATACTAATATCAAATAATTCTCGACCATAAACGTCATTTCTCATTTGGTACAACTTAGAGCCTAAATGACTTAACATAAGCCCAATGAATGAGATCCTATAATATTTATTTGTGTAAAAGTAGAGAGATAAATCAAGGAATAGATAATTAATTACTATCTCTTAAAACTTTAAGGTTTACTACAGAAAATATTTAACTTACATTAAACGAAAAAGAAAGTGCAGTTCTATGGACAAATCAGTCGGTTTATTGTTATATCTTCAAACGAAGGTTATTTATTGAGCACATTTCAAACACAACATTACATAACAATATTAAATTGTCACATGTAAAACCGGCTGCCGTATGGGTCGCATCTCTCACTGACCCACAAGTCCCATGAGGCTCATCGATACATACGTCAGCCCTGGCCTAGTTTGCATGATAATAATTCGACGTCATCTGGGCGTATTTCAACTTTACCCTCATTGCGATCGGCACACAAAAATATGTTTGTATTCATTTACCTACCCCCTTTACGCTCCCCCTTCCCTCTTATACACTACTCCCTTGTGTGTGTGTGTCATGGTGATGGTTGGGTTCAAGGCCGACGGGAAGATGCACATTGTTTTTGTTTGTTCGATGATGTCAGCGAATTTCAATATTTTTAAAATTATTTCTGTATACAGCTCATTTCTCTGTCTGAACCTATTAATTGTCAAATCTGGTGATGTACAGTATACTCCAAAAATGTCGCATATCATGGAATTTTTTTTATTACTTCTTAAACTAAGAAGAAAAATAAGCTCATCACAGGTAGTCGCGTATTTTCCGTTACCTATCAAAATTGCGATATTCTGAAAAAGGTTACCGAACGCCGGTTAGCTTATTAAAATTTGTATGAAGAAATACATAATAATATATACATTAACAATATTACAGCCCAAAATTTTAATGGGCAATGCATTTTTTAACATATCTTACCATTATCTGCGAAATTTCTAAAAAAAAAACAGAAAATTATCTCAAAACTACCCTAACTTATAAAAATATCTTCTCTGGATTACTTCATCACATGAATATTTTTTTAAACTAATATTGTAATGATAATGTTTTAAAATTTTGTTAGATTTGTAGTTACAAACTGGCATAATATCAACAATTTATGATACGAATTTAATCAAATCCATTTAGTACAAGATCCCACCTAAGATCGAACTTCGTTCATCCATTTACCGAGTGAAACATATTTTTTAGCAATCTTAATATGTGAACAAACACATTGCAAATGGGTTGTCTAGAGAAATTAAGTCAATGCTGCCCTTAATAAAAATTAATGTAATTAATGTTTTTTTAACTTCTACGCTCATCTGTAAACCAAACGAAAACAATATAAAATAAAAGTATGAGATATAAGGGACAAGACGCCGTTGGGTTGCCTATCTTTTTCTGGTCCCTACTACTGGGGTTGTCAGGTATGAACAGGTAAATTGGTGATATATACTTACGCTCATGTGTTTACCAATTAAAATTTATATGAAAATAAGGTTAATTTTATTACAAATACGATGGTATGGGGTTTGTCTAAGTAAATTCGGTCAAAACTCACGGTTGTCGCAATTTTAAGTAGCGCGCGATAGAGAAACACTGCGTGTATTGTTCAGTGTGAAAGAGAAGGACGCAGCGTAGCAGCTGCTCATGGCGTAGGCATCGAATGTAGGAGAGTGCGCATGCTCTTTCTCCATGTGATCGAAAAAGACAGACAACACTATTAGTCTAAGATCCCACCTAAGATCGACCTTCGCCCATCCGTTTATAATATAATAATATAATATTATATTAATAATATTATATATATATTAATATTATATAATATTATATTATTAATATAATAATATTATTAAGTGTTAAATAAATTTCAAAAAGTAAAAATAATAATGAATAGTTCAGAAAATAATAGAAAATGAATATCGCTTTATTGTAATACAAAAATACTGTAAAATACAAATGTGGTATCGATGTGTAAATTCAAAAATTATTAATCATCAAATATATCTGAAATGTCATCGTCAATGTCACGTTCCAAAGAATCATCATCGTTGTCACTGTTAATGTCAGTATATCTTCAACTTGCAGGGGCAATTAAAATTCCAGAAGTCATCAAATTTCTTACTAGTTCTCGAATTTTATTTTTCAATTTCTATTTCAATTTTCTACTAAAAATATTTCTTTGTTGGTACTGACTATATGAGATACGACTATAGTATGTGATAAAAAAGCAGTGCCGTTGGTTATTGGAAACTACTTTAGATGATAACTAGATCAGGTCCAGGTTTTAGATCGTTTCAGTAAATCATGCTGTTAGTGTCTGCCTTGCACTATACCTTTAACGACTGTAACCTAAAGAAATGAATGGAACTCTAAAATTCATACGAAGATACACGTACTAGACTTTAGATCAATATCAAGAATAAAAATTCGTCATAGTCAAATACACCCATTAAAAATAGTAAACCCAATAACCCTTCCTAGACAAACGCAGGTGGGGACAACGCACCTCCCTCAAGCAATTCGTCATTCGTTCATTAGTTGACGGGAAAACAGTCGCGAGAAGGGAATAAACGCAATGCGTGAGAACGACCAATCCTTACGCAGCGTACATCCGCTGCGTTATAGCGCACGCTCGATACGCATTGCGTTGCAGTTTAATAGAAGATAGGTCGAGCTCTAGCCTATAGTGCGTGTGGACTACGATAGTGCAGTGGCATTGCAAGTTTTATATTAGAGTAGTAGTACGGGGAGTGGCGAACACGAGCTTAATTTTAAAATGGCGGTATTTTTTGTAAATTTTTTTATAGGAATTGAATGAAATTCTTTTTAATTGGAGCATTTTTTTAAAGAGATTATATACAGTGTATTGTATTTTAGCAAATAATCTCGGCAAAAAGTGTTGGCGCAAGGTAGAATGTATGCACAGAAAAAATAAGTTATTGGTTTAAAACTCTTGTTCTAGTCGTTTATTAAAATACACTGTTACTTTTACTACAACACGTTATACTCACAGAAAATCATGATAAGAATAATGATTGAAGAATTAAGAGACTTAAAAGTCAATAGAGTGCCCAGCAATAAGACAACCTAGGCGGACGATACAATCCTATTAACAAACACCCTAGATTAAACCTAAAAAAGACGAAATATATGTTATTTACATAATCATCACAAAATAATGGGCACATCGAAAAATGCTGTACTTGGCACATGTAATGAGGACTGAGAAGTACCATTTGCAATAGCTGATTCCGCAGGAGCAAATTTTAGGACGAAGAAGTGTAGGAAGAGGAAATGCTCATGGTTGCGGAGTTACGACAACGCTTTAACTGCAACATAAACCAACTATTTTGATCGGCCGTATCGAAATTGTCCTATAATGACCAATCCTCGTAACCAAAAGGGCACTTGAAGAAGAATGAGTTGGTACAACTATTTTCTCCCGCCTTAGGAAATTTCGTTTTGTTTCAGGCAGAGACTGTAAATCACTTCACTAAATATACTACTTATTCGACCCCAGAGAAACTGTTTAAAAAAGTCAGACAATTAAGATATCTGCCGTATAAAATGAAATTTTATTGAAAAAAGATATGCAAACAAATTTTTAGTGCGACCCTACACTTTCAAAAAGAGATACTATTTTGTTTTTCATTCCTTTTTGAAAGGCACACGCATATATTTAGACATTAAAAAGGAAAGGAGGCGCAACAACAAAATAAATTGGTATGTTTAGTCTGCTGTCTAGTCTAGTCTATTTAAAATTGTATGTTTATACAGAGTCCAGACGCATAGTTTAACATTGGATTTTGCTGCAGTTGCTATTTTTTTCGTGAAGTAATTATTAACAGATAAACGGGATGCTTATATTTAATTTTGGTATTTTTCTTGGCAAGAGAATGAAATCATTCTGTGTAAAAGTTGAATTTTAAAGAAAATAACTGAGATATTAATCTGGCAAAGTTGATATCCATTAAAAACTATATAAAAGGCCATTTTAAGACTGTATATATATATATATATATATATATATATATATATATATATATATATGTATATATGTATATGTATATGTATATGTATATGTATATGTATATATATATATATATATATATATATATATATATATATATATATATATATATATATATATATATATATATATATATACAGTGACTCACAGCTTAAATGATGCAGTCGTTAAAAGAAAAGACTAACTGGTCTCAGTGCCTCTTTATTTATTTGGAAAAAACAACTTATTGAAATTAAATTAGTAAAGTCTTCTAAAAAAGTATGAATTACTATTTGTCTTAAATATGCCTTACTTAATTAACGATAAATAATTAATCAAATCATATGCAATTTTAACGTCACAGCTCAAATGATGCAAAATAACAACAGGGGGTCGCATCGCATTTTGAAATTTACGAAGGCGGCGTTGCTTTGATTTCTTAGTGCAATTGTTTTTTGTTTAGTTTAACATTTTTTCATTCAATAAAACGAAATTGTTTAAGAATGGGTCGTCGAACTACAATTTCTGAGAGAAATTTAATTATTACTCATTACAGGAATGGATACAGCCAAAGAGACATAGCCAAAATGGTAAATAAATGTCCGTCAACTGTTCAGCATATCATTGAACGTTACCGGAATGAAAATAGAGTCGAGAATAAGTCGAGGTTGGGGCTCCAAATAAGATGTTTAATGAACGTGAAGAAAGATGGATTTTAAGAGAGGTATCAAATAATCCAAAAAAAACTGCGCCAAAGTTGTGCGCCGAGGTGGAAAGACAGTTTGGAAAAAGATGTAACCCCGAAACAGTTCGACGGATCTTGCGAAATAATAATTTACATGGTCGAACTGCTAGAAATAAGCCTTTCAATAGCCAAAGAAATACACGCGTGAGATTGGAATTTGCCAGAGAGCATATCAATAAAGACTTGAACTGGAATTCAGTAATATTTGCTGATGAGACCAAAATAAACTTATTTGGGTCCGATGGAAAAATATCAGTGTGGAGAAAGCCTAACGAAGAATTAAAATTGAAAAATATGAAAGCTACGGTAAAGCACGGTGGAGGTGGAGTGATGTTATGGGGCTGTATGTGATCTGCAGGAATAGGTAACATGCATTTCGTCGAAGAGAATATGAACCAATATGTGTACTTGGATATAATAAGGCAGTATCTCGTCGGTAGTGCCCAAAAATTAGATATTGAAAACAATTATCGGTTCTATCATGACAATGATCCAAAGCACACGTCATTTCGAGTCCGCAGTTGGTTGCTTTACAACTGTCCAAATGTTATTAAAACACCAGCTCAGTTTCAGACTTAAATGTAATTGAAAATTTGTGGCTGACATTAAAAAATAAAGTAAATAGTGCCCCAATATCAAATAAAACTGAATTAAAAGTAAAAATTACTGAAGCATGGAACACTATTTCCCCTTAGTATACTAGAAAGTTAGTTGAATCAATGTCCAGAAGATTACAAGCCGTTATTGACAATGAGGGAGACCCGACCAAGTATTAGCAGGCTTATTTCAAATTCTACAGTTTGTTTTCTCTAATAATTTTGGTATATTGAATTTTGCATCATTTAAGCTGTGACGTTAAAATCGCATATAATTTAATTAATTATTTATTGTTAATTAAGTAAGGCATATTTAAGACAAAAAGTAATTCATACTTTTCTAGAAGACTCTTTACTAATTTAATTTCAATAAGTTGTTTTTTTCCAAATAAATAAAGAGGCACTGAGACCAGTTAATCTTTTCTTATAGCGACTGCATCATTTAAGCTGTGAGTCACTGTATATATATATATATATATATATATATATATATATATATATATATATATATATATATATATATATATATATATATATATATATACATGGGCTGAAAAGTCCCGGGCCTAACAAAGAAAACACGGTTTTTTTGGTTCAAAATTAGCTTTATTCATCAACGTAATCTCCATCAAGAGCAACGCAATCATTCCAGCGCCGCTCTAACATTTCAATACCACTTTTGTAGAACGATTTATCTTTTGCCTCAAAATAGGCCTCAGTTTCAGCGATAACCTCTTCATTCGTGCGAAATTTCTTACCGGCGAGCATTTTTTTCAGGTCAGTAGTCGCTGGGAGCCAAATCTGGCGAATACGGTGGATGTGGGAGCAATTCGAAGTTCAATTCATGTAGTTTTGCCATTGTTTTGATTGACTTGTGACACGGTGCGTTGTCTTGATGAAACAAAATTTTTTTCTTTGCCATATGCGGTCGTTTCTTTGCAATTTCGGCCTTCAAACGCTTCAATAACGCTATATAATATTCACTGTTGATGGTATTTCCTTTCTCAAGATAGTCGATGAATATTACACCACGCACATCCCAAAATACCGAGGCCATAACCTTTCCAGCCGATTGTTGTGCTTTCGGGCGCTTTGGACGAGGTTCACCAGTTGGTGTCCACTCAGATGACGATCGTTTTGATTCCGGAGTGAAGTGATGGATCCATGTTTCATCCATTGTCACATATCGACGCAAAAATTCCGGTTTGTTACGTTTAAACATGGCCAAACACTGCTCAGAATCATCAACACGTTCTTGTTTTTGATCAACAGTGAGCAAACGCGGCACCCACTTTGAACAGAGCTTTCTCATAGTCAAATGCTCATGCAATATAAAGCCAACACGTTCTTTTGATATCTTTACGATGTCAGCTAACTCACGCAACTTCACTTTTCGATCATTCAAAACGATTTTATGGATTTTTTTTATGTTTTCTGGTGTTACCGCCTCATTTGGACGTCCACTGCGTTCTGCATCATCGGTGTCTCTACGACCACGTTTGAAGTCAGCAAACCAACGTTTTATTGTTGTTTCTGATGGAGCGGAGTCCCCATAACACTTTTCAAGCCATTGCTTCGCTTGAACGGTATTTTTTCCCATCAAGAAGCAGTGTAAAATTAAAACACGAAATTGTTTTTGATCCATTGTTTTGAAAATAACAAAAGTAGCGTCACTCTTAGCACAATAACTCACAAACTAATGAATAGAATATCATGAAATTTTAACAGCTGTCTTTTGAAGGTTAGTATTAACTGAAAAAAAGGTGACTGCAATAAAACTAGCGCCATCTATGTGTTAGGCCCGGGACTTTTCAGCCCATGTGTTATATATATATATATATATATATATATATATATATATATATATATATATATATATATATATATATATACAGTGAAGTTTGCTTATAACGAACCCGTTTATAGCCAATTTCCGGTTAAAACGAACTATTTTATAATGCACGAAAACACTTCCATAAGACCAATGCAAATTTTTATCGGTTATAACGAAATCGGGTAATGAACTTCCGAATAAAGCGAATCAAATTTGGTGTGTCCGTTTATAACGAACTTGCCACTCCCAGTGCTCAATGTCGCGTGACTTGATCTAGGGAATTCACCGAAACTCGCTGGAAACCCCTATCTAGTTGATTCCGCCGCGTCGCTAGTTCGACCAGTACTATTTTCAATTTACTTGTTGTGTTATGCGGTTCTATATTTGATCAAAGCAGCAAAGAGAATATTTAAGTTTTTATTTTAAAATGAGTACACAAAAACGTAAAGCGTTTACTTTAAAAGACAAACACGATATTATAAGGAAATAAGAAAATAGAGTTAAACAAAGTGATGTTTACTAAGTTGGGAATGTGGAATCTTTGGCACAATGATACTACTCAGTATATATCACCACTACACCAAACACTTTATTTTTGCATTCGACTCAGTCAGTCAATCATCGCTCCTGATGAAGCTAACATGGTTAGCGAAACGCGCGTCGAGTGCAAAAATAAAGTGTTTGGTGTAGTGGTGATATATACTGAGTAGTGAAAGTGATGTTTGCAAACAGTTGAATTTAAGTAAATCTACGGTTTCTACCATATGGAAGAAGAGGCAAGAAATCTTATCAATCTATGATAAAAGAAACTTTAGTTGTAAAAAAGTAAGAAAAGTCGATAAAGGGCTCCATAAATAGTTTAGTCAAAAATGACATGAACATGTTCCTATTACCGGCTATACTTTACAAGAGAACGCTAGTGAATTGGGAAGGAAAATAGAGAACACCGAGTTTAACTGTTCTAGAAGCTGGATTGAACGATTTAAAAAGCAACTTAATATTAGTGGGGGTAAGATAGTAGGAGAAACTGCAGCAGTGGATATGACTGTTGTTGATCAGTGGTTGGCCAATGTATGGTCGGAAATTCGAGAAAATTATGAATATGTGGACATTTTCAATGCGGATCAAACGGGTTTGTTTTACAAGATGACGCCTGATAAGCTATTAAAGTTTGTCGGAGAGAACTGTGCTGATGGGAAATTATCAAAAGTAAGGATTACTGTGTTGGTAACCGCACATATGTCTGGAACACTGAAAAGAAAATTATTGAGGGTAGGAAAGTCCGCCAATACCAGGTGTTTTAAAATCAAACATACCAGTAAAGTACAAATCAAACAGTAAAGCCTGGATGACATCAAAAATTTTTAAAAACGAACTGATCGAATGGGACAAAGAAGAAAAATTCACAAACAGAAAGATATTACTTTTGATTGACAACTGTCCAGCGCACCCTGAAGTTGATCTACAGCAAATAAAATTGGTTTTTTATGCCTCTAAACACAAGTGTAAAGCTCCAGGCTATGGATCAAGAAGTGATATATTCTTTAAAATGTCATTATAGAAAGATTTTACTTAAGAAAATGTTAGAGACGATCGATAAAGGTAACATTTTTTCTGTAACTCTCTATAAACTTTATCCATATGGCTTGGCAAAGAGTCAGTAGAGAAAACATTGCAAGCTGTTTTAAGCATGGCGGATTTTTAAGGAAGGAATGTAGATATGACTCAGATGATTAGATACCGTTGACTCAGTGGATTGAAAAACATCGAGAAGATCCTACTGATTGTCTAGAATTTGTTTACGATGCTGACATTCAACAAAGTACAGTGGAAACCGAGATTAAAAAGATGTTTAATCACTTTAATTTTCGGATATAATAAACCATTGTTAGGAGTTCGTTATAAACGGACTTCACTATATATAAATAAATATATATATATATATATATATATATATATATATATATATATATATATATATATATATATATATACATAAAATCGAAGGGAAAAGTGTTCGAGATATGTAACCCGCCTGATTTCTCCCAGAGTGGTGTTCGTGGGAACACTAATACATAACATCTGTATAGGTTGAGATTGTAACACACTCACCTCACCACAATATTTTATATGGCGAACTTCAACTCTTTGGAATGAATTGCTCAGCACTAAATTCCTTACCAAGTACCAATTACATGCGATTCAAGACCAACGGGCATCGCTTTTTTCGCGCACGCGTCGCTCCTGAGGCGCTCTAGGGATTTCTTTGCAGCATGTGTACTATGTCTTTGAAAAAAATTATTGTCGAGTGTCATTGTGCCAAAAATTCCAAAATCCCTAAGTAGCTCTAATTTGGGAAATTTGTTGTTTTTAGGATTCGACCGTGTCGAATCGGAGTAACTTCGTGACGTTTCGCCTACAATTAGGTGAAGCATCTTTAGAGATCTTTACTCTTCGAGATGAGAACAACGTCAGAAAGTGTAGAAAAGTAACTTAAAATCGATACACAAGAACCGCGGTCAGTTATCTAATCGAAACCGTTATAGTTTCCTATAGTTTTAATTTAATTAACTCCTTCTGCCAGTGACTAGCCAAGATCGACCTAGCTATACTAAAAAATTCAATTTAAAATTTAGGTTAGTTAGTTAAAATAAACTATAATTGAATTAATTATTTACATAATAATTAATCTATTTAATTTAGTCGTCCTGGCTAACATCAACAAAAACAAATTAAAAAAAAAATAGTTTAGTTACTTTAGGTTAGCTCCAAAAAATGTAAATTATAGTTTAATTTCAACTTACTTAAATTTAGTTAAACCGAAGACATGGTATACCCAAAGGGAGATTAGGCAGGCCATTTATAGAATCGTTTTTGTGAGATCAATCATCCAGTTAAAATTTCAATGGGGGACTTAAGGACCAGTAGAAACAATATACTAAATTTCAACCCCGTCCGATTTTTAGCGCATCACGCTGATAAGCGAAAACTACCTTACTCTATGTCCATGCAACGCCGCAAATGCATATATAAAGTTTTATCTATAATATATATAAAATGCAACGTCTCTGTCTGTCTGTCCGTTAGTGCGCTTATCACTGGAGAACCACTTAACCGATTTACGTGCTTTTTTTTAAACATACATATGTTCCTACTCAGTATATATCACCACTACACCAAACACTTTATTTTTGCACTCGACGCGCGTTTCGCTAACCATGTTAGCTTCATCAGGAGCGATGATTGACTAAAGCTAAACTACAAATCTACCCTATTTATATATACTTAGCCTAACCCTTGAATTACTCAAGCGGAACTAATAACATAGGCAAGGCCGTCAGTTCCGGTCAAGTAACCAGTAGAGGGGACTATAAGGAATAGGCCCTCTGTCTTTATTTAAACTACTTTTACATTTTATGATTTCCATACTTTCGTATGCGTTCAACAATCTCCTATCAGGTACATTTTTTATTAATTTTAGATTATCTAATGTTACAGTATGATCAGCTTCAAGGGCATGTTTGGCAATGCTAGACTTTTCTGTTCTACTGTATTTTAAGTGTGCTAAATGTTCTTTAAATCGTGTTTTAGTTGACCTTCTAGTTTGCCCAACATACTTTTTGTCACAATCATTACAACTAATTTCATAAATTCCACTTTTCTCACAATTAGAAATCTTATCTTTGGGATTTCCTAAGATATTCCTCAGATTGTCTGATGCCTTATAGACTAAAGTGAGGCCTAGCTTATTAAATACCTTATTGAGTCCCTTGCTATATTTCGGATTATATGGTATGGAGACATACCTGGTGTTATTTTCTTCGCGTGTAAAAAAGGTGGAATTCTGAATATTAAGCCTAAACTTATGTCTATTTATTAGCTTATTTACTAAGTCATCGTCATAACCATTAACTCTAGTTATATTTCTAATACGATTCCTTTCTTTATTAAAGTTTACTCTATTCAGAGGGAAAGTGACCAAACGATGAACTAAAAAAATGTAATGAGGCTAATTTATGTTGTTTGCAATGAAATGAATCATTAGGAATTTATCTATCTGTTACTGTGTCCTTCCTATAGATATCAAATTCTAATCTATTATTATTTTTAATAATTAAATGTCTAGAAAAGGCAATTGTCCTTTGTTCTCAACTTCGTAAGTGAATTTAATGGAATCATACCGGCTATTTAATTTAGAAACAAAATCATCAATATTTGCTTTCTTTGTATCAAAAATCGCGAAAATATCATCCACATACCTATACCATACCCTTGGGAAATATTCGAATTCTTGACTGGCTTCGATTTCAAACTTACTCATGAATAAATTGGCTATGAAGGGTGATAAGCAATTACCCATAGCTGCTCCTTCTTTCTGAACATAAAATTGATTGTTATATTGGAAATAATTTTGTTCCATACAAAGTTTAGATAATGTTAAATATTCACGAATAATTTCGTCTTCAAAGTCATTCATTCTAAGTAATTCTTCGAGATACTGTAAAATTTGTGGAATAGGCACACTTGGGAACAAAGAACTAACATCAAAAGAAATTAAGACTTCACCTTCATTGAGAACTAGATTTTTTGTTTTATTAATGAATTCTAACGAATTCTTCACTGCGAAAGTATTTAATGATAAATTCTTAAGTTCTTTTGATAACCATTTGGATATTAAATATGTGGGTGATCCGACCGACGAAACAATGGGTCGCATTGCTTTTCCAGGTTTGTGAATTTTGGGTAAGCAATACAATTTTGGTATGGTCAGATTACTCACATTTAATTTAAATTTTAGCGAATCCGAGACAAGGTTCTTACATTTTTTTAAAGAATTTTTAACCTCTGATATCATTCTCGGTAATGGATTTCTTATTACCTTTTCATAAGGGCCAGATTCGATAAGATTATCTACGCGTTCAAAGTAATCTTTCTTATCCAATATAACAACCTTAACATATTTCCTTTATCCGCTTTTAAGTAGAAGACATCTTTCGTTTTCAATCCTTTAACTATTTTTATGTTTTTTCGTGAATTAGAATTTGTATTGTTAACCATGTTTTTCGATATTTGATTGCGACATGCTTCCCTAACAAATGATTTACTATTTTCTGGAAGTGTACTAATGGAACTTTCAATGTGAGCAACTATTTCTGATAGATTATCTCTAGGAGGGAGTACTGCAAAGTTAAGACCTTTGTTTAGGACGCGAATTTCATTTCGTGTAAAGGATTGAGATGAATGATTTTCTACAATATTTACGAGTTCTTGAGGACTATTCTTCTTCGGTAAGAGCTTTTTTAATTTTTTACTTAGAATAGAGAATTTCTTTTTATATTGAATATCAATAACTAAAAACATTTTCCTCTGGAACTCGCTCCATACTTCATATTCAATATTGTTTAATCCTGAAGTAAGTTTTTTGAATATGCTGTATGATTCTACTTCTAACAAACTACGTTTTGTGTACAAATTCTTGATTTCTAAGTCAAGCCATTTTCGTTTAGCAAAGAATGAAACTTTTTCTGAAATGTTTGATTTTGGTAAATTAACCTTAATAAAATTAGGAAAAACTTTAAATTTCTTGCAAGACTTTAAAAACCAAATATCTGCACCTATTAATCTAATCTTACTACTGTACTTACGATAAAGGTTTAGATTATATTTTATTACGTTAGGTAACATAAGGAATAAGCAACGACGATAATAGTGAATTAAGTCGGAAATAAGTTTGCTGCTACCGCGTTCTCTTGCGATACACTGCCTGTTCTAAATTAAATTTGGAACAATATCTTGTACCAAAAAATATCTATATTATATACCAAAATGTGTGTAATTGTACTATCGCGTTGTCTTAAAAATGTCGTGAAACACAAATATACGTTTGACATCTGAAGGATATCCTGTCATTCCCGCCAATACACACAAGATATCGTAAAAGAGTTAATCTCCTCAGAGGCAGGTTTGATTCTAAAATTATTCCGAGGCTCTCTAGGGTCTATTTCTATCTAAGATCTTTTAAGAATCATAATTAGTGTCATGCTTTATGAAGTAGATACCATTCTACCGCTGAGGATTTGTGAGCATATGATTTTCTAGTTATTAAATTTAACTTTGCCGTTTACAAAGTGATATAATAATAAATTAACATAATGACCTGACCTGAATTAACGTAAAAGCGCCAATAGGTAAACATCTTAAGTACGCTGTAAATAATATGTATATGAATAAGCCAGCAATCTAACACTCGAATCTCATATTTCGTCTTAATTAATGATGGCGTCGTAACAAGAAAATTATAGAGGTAGGCAGATAGTACCGCAACTGCAATAATATTAATACCACAGCTAAATATTACTTATGTTTTATATTGGAGAGTTTATGATGATAATTAACGTGAATTTTTCATACGGAAAATATCATTTGGAGTGTACCAGTTCTGAGATTTTTGCTTTTTAAAATACCCGCTAATTACCAACATACTGTCACTTGATGCTAGAGGACAATAAGTATCATTGTTTTTTCTCGTAGGGAAAATGCAGATTTACAGACTCGGCGAAGTTTGACCGCGGCAAAACTGAAAGTTGAAGCTATCGCAATAATTTTATTGTACCTATCATTACGCTTTATAACACTGTAGATTTATGGTTCTTAAGAATTGTTAATTTTACTCGTTTAGGCCTTTATCATACAAATAAGTTTTTAGTTTCATCATTTACATAAACTTTGAAAGTGCGTTGATATTGTAAAGTTTAGAAGGCAGTGTAACATTCATTTTTTCCTAGATTTTGAGACCATGTAATGTTACTGATTTTTCACTTCAAATTGTACTTATTTTCATTTTTGTATCGAACGGTATATTAAACAGAGATTCCAAGACGTTCGGTATATACTGTGCAGTGCGGGTTCCTGACCGAATCTACCGCTACGCCGCGATTGGTGAAATGTGTGTATCCGCAGTTTTGGTTCCGGCGTCGCCATATTACCGGCAGAGTTTGCATGGTTTATTTAAGGGTCCGAGAAACGACTGTCTAGGCGAATTTCCATCCAGCCGCCGAGTAGGCGAGGCTAATTGCATCGGAGCCGCCAAGTAGGCTTCCTTCGACTGAGCTACAGAAAAAGCTCATAACAACCATCATGCGAGCTAAGTAAAGCACCAGTTTCTTAACGAAAAGCCGTAGTGGGCTCTCTAAGTGTTTGCTAGAAAAGTGTGAAATCGGTCGTATTCCATCAAAGCAGGAATAAGAACAGTAAGTTACCAAAGCATCCTTCAATAGACCTGTCCCTGAGTAGTGCCTTAACAGCAATTTAAAACTGACTAAAAGGTGAAGTGAAAAGCACTATTTTTCGTCTTCGCGGGTTGTCATAGTTCAGAATTTAAATGTAATAACTACTAGTTAGGCTAGAATTTTTTTGTAGAACTGCAAAGGTTAGAACTTTTTATTTTTAAAAACTTTAATAAATTTTCTTTTTGTTGATTAAAGCTAGTGTCTCACTGAATACCTATCTTTCTTTTCAGGATAAGGACGGCTGTACCAAACTAACTTTTTATTTAATAACCATAAAACCCTTCAGTATTTTTTCATTTTTTTAGCTGAAGTTAGATCCTTTCTATTTTAAAATGAATGGTGCCCAAAAAAATCGTACAGCTAAAGCTTTTTAAAAATAGAAAATAAATCCAAAAAGACGTACAAAAATTATCTCTTACCCATATCTTTCTACCAAAGAAAACTGAGCTAGTGTGTGTTTAATTTCTTTAGTTCTTTTAAAATCAGGGTTCACTCGATTCATTATCAGAAATTAAAGTGGGGCGCAATTAAACACCTTTTCATAGGCTACAAAATGACGCCTCAAAAAGCGGGTAAGTTCACACCTTACAGCAGTAGTACAATATTTTTTAGAAAAAGGTCGCACTGTTATATAGAGATAGAAAATAAAGGTGATTAAAACTAAAAATGCAAATAATTGGTAGAGAACTTTCGGACGCTTATGGTTTATGACATTTTAGTGTTTATAACCCGTGTTGTGTGCTATCAACTCCAAACAAACAGACTGTAAAATAAAAACCATTTTTGATATTATCTTTATCTGAGAAAATATAGGAAAGGTCCTTCTATGCAATCAGAATGACTTAGAAAGAAAATTTATTAAAAGTGGAGAGAGAATTCCTTGAAATGAAAATATTTATGTGCTTTCGTGGGACCTAGCTTGAAATTTCCGTTTGTGCAGCACAGTTTCGAGCGATGCATTGTTTGTATGATTTAATATTAAACTGACTTTTTTAAAATAGAAAAGAAAATTCGGGAAATAAATTAATAAATATCGTATGGATGGGGCTTTGGTGCACTTGAAAAACAACATTGTTCTAAGAAATTTTAGTAACTAATAGATATTTTCATCATCCAAGTTCACGTTAGTGGATTATCTATGGTATTTCATTAGAGAAATTTGAAGTTTTACTGTTACTAGCGTTTTCATGGAAAGTGTTTACTAGATGTAGCCCGTTAAAAAAATGATTTGACAAAGAGTATGTTTCCCACCGAGTACAATTTAGAGTAATTCAAGACCACTGTGAATCGCTACTTCCGCATACCTACAGACAATTAATTTTGTCTGAGTGTATGCGGTAGTAACGATTCACAGTGGTCTCGAATCACTCTAAATTGTACTCAGTGGTGGTAAATATCATAAAAAAACTTTATAACAATACATTCTATGTAAAAGAGGAAAATTATTATCAACGCCGATATTAATAACCAAAGGACTCCGCCAAGGATGTAGTCTATAACCAATACTATTTAATCGCTACGTAGAACTAGCATTAAAGGAAAGGAAAAGAAAATGCATAGGAATGGGTATACCAATAAATGAAAACTATCTCTTTACACTCAGTTTTGCGGATGAGCGAGTACTTATGGCGCAGGATTCATTCG
>CM032448.1:2823216-2907114 GCA_019049505.1 Pachyrhynchus sulphureomaculatus
GCCAACTGTCTATCCAACATATCCGGTAAAAATGAACATTTTATTAAAGATTCATCGACACAGTGAGAATCCCATCGAATTATAAACTTTTATCGTTTGATGTAACATCTTTATACACGAACATTCCAAATGAACTAGTTAAAACCGTTATTAATGAAAAATGGGATCTACTACAAGAACACACAACAATTTCAAAAAGAAATTTTCTGGACGCCATAGATCTCACATTGAACACCAACTATTTTCAATTTAAAAATAGTAGTCATTGCTCAACTAGTAATGGAATACCTGGAAAAACAAGTCATTAAAAAAATAAAAGGTAACGTTTTGTTTTTCAAGAGATTCGTAGATGATTGTTTATTAGCAGCCCAAAATGATAAAATTACCGAAATTCTATACAAATTTAATAGCTTCCACAAAAAATTACAATTTACATCAGAAATTGAAAAAGATGGTAAAATAAATTTTCTAGACCTGACTCTTATCAGAAAGCAAGATAAAATCCTTACAGAGTGGTACACAAAACCTTCTTGGTCAGGGAAATATTTGAATTTTCACCCTAGTCATGCAATGTCCCAGAAAATCAGCGTTATAGTGGGCCTAACAGACCGAGCAATAAAATTGACTTCCCCTGAACTAAGACCAGACGCGCTAAAAAAATTAAAAACAGTCTTATACAAAACAATTTTAAAGAGAATGACATCAATCGAACAATAAAAAAGAGAATATACAAGTTTTATAATAACTCAAAAAACAACACCAAAAATAGTAAACAAAACTGATAAATTTTTACCACATCCTTATACAAAAGACCTTTCTGAGAAGCTGAAATGGGTCTTGAAAAAATATAACATTATAGTTTGCCATAAAACTCAAAATAAACTAAGTTCATTATTTACAAACTTAAAAAGCCATATCCCCACAATGAATGAATCTAACATGTATGCAATACCGTGTGCGAATTGTCCGAAGAAATATATTGGCATGACTTCTCAGTTACTAAAAAACAGACTAAATGGACACAAATATACTAGGAATGCTTCCACTGCCCTTAGTAAACACGAAGCAGAAGAAAAACATGACTTTAAATTCAATGAAACCAAGATCCTCTGCAAAGAGCGGAATTATGCCAAACTACAGATCAAAGAGATGATTGAAATAAAAAAAAATGAAAACACTGTAAATGATAGGACTGACATAAAAGGAATCAGTCATATCTACACAAATTTAATTAAAAAATAAACATGCTGGCATGCATATCCTCTTAATAATACAAAATGGTATATATACTTAACATCAATAATAGTTTTTTCGTTAAGACACCCATTATAGATAATAAAATTTTAAAAAAATCAGTAAAAAATACGAGACACGATATGCTGAAAGAAATACAGAATTTGAAATTCACAAACATACAAATAGTTGACTTTCAGGTTAGTAAATTGTTTTATATTTTTGTTATGGTGTAAATATTTTAAATGTCCGAGTGTGCGTAAAAATGCTATATGTTTTTTAAAAGTGTAATTTGACTTAAAAGATTTTGTGTTTTCTAATTTTAAAATGAATATTAAAAAATAAAGAATTTTTGAAAATGCCTAAAAAAAATAAGGCGAAACGTCAAATAAACTAGTTTGTGTTTTCCAAAAGAACCTAAGTACCCAAGAAAAACCAATCCCAACCAATATATATATATATATATATATATATATATATATATATATATATATATATATATATATATATATACTCCTGGACAAAATTAACGCAACAATGTATTAAATCATACAAATCTCTATAATGAATTAATTTTAATAATTTTTTATGAACATTGGTTACACTAAAAGTTAGAAAAAACTTATTCGGATACTTTAAAAGTGAATTAGCTACCAAATTTCTTTATAAGATTCGAATTAAAATTATTCTTAAGACCTAATAACAAAATCGTTGAAATTATGTAATAATGAAAAAAATAAACTGGGACACTAGTAGCAAAATTAATGGTGTAACTGGGACACTAGTAGCGTGTGTCGCCTCCTCTACTTCGGACGACAGCGTTTATGCGCCTAGGCATGCTTCTAATTAAATTTTGGATAAAACCTTGAAGAATTTGTTCCCATTCTGTGATAACTGCATTTTCAAGTTCCCTCAGGTTTCTAGGTGCAGGTATGTGACGTTTCACATTTTTCTTAAGGTGATCCCATCCCATGTTCTATCGAATTCAGATCCGGGCTTTTTGGTGGCCATTGCATAATCGGTATCTCAACTTGATTAAGATAATTAAGTACCTCCCTAGCCACGTGAGGTCGAGCGTTGTCTTGCATAAACAGAAAATTGGGCCCCACAAAATGACCGAAAGGCATCACATACCATACAACTTATTGTGGAACGATGTTTGCCTAATAAATTGGCAACATAACTCTGACAATATCCCTCGTCCAATAAAACGGAGGCTCGCACTACCTCATATTCAGTTAAATCCCTTGTTGGATTCATTTTTCTAATTCTTCGGGATCAAAAATAAAACAATCTACCACAAAAACGTATTACTTTGAAAAAGGGAACAATTTATAAGCTTACTTTTAAAGAAAATCTATCGCATTATTACAGAAATTTGTTTATCTTGTAAAAAATTCTTTAAAACTGTAAATCTAAACGAATTGTTTTGATTTCTGTCATGAACAACGAAACAAAATATGCATAGCCTACTTACTATTGAAACACTCGATAAACTTTAAAACTGACATATAAGAAAAATATAAATTAATTTTCAGATTGTTGCGTTAATTTTGTCCAGGAATTTATTTCATCAGCGTTTTTACCTATAAGTCAGCCCTAAAACTTATAGGTAAAAAACTAGAAAGTCGTGAAGAAATGAAACGAATAAAGTTTAAGTTTTATAATAAAGAATGTAAAAATATAATATGCTTATTAATATCCGCGAGTATAAAAAAAACCTGCCGCCATGTGGGCCCGTTGCACCACACGAAGCCGTTTGTCCACGTCAAAATGAAGTTATCTTCTCGTTGTTACCAAGTGCGGCTGGAAATGGAAGTGCATAAAGACAAAGCAACGACGTCGATGGAACCGTTCGTGCTCGTTACTCGCTGGTGCATCTAGGTCATACGTTTAAAATATTTTCCGTTCAAATCGTCGGTGAGGTCAGGGTTGCCGGCTTGGGCAATTTCTCGTATATTGGGCGGCAAATAAATAAATCGACAGACTTCAAAAAAGAGAGAAAAATTAAAAGACACCAAATAATAACGCCCCTTGATTTTAAAATGTTAATACCCACCTGCTTATAAAGGACATACAGCTAGTCAAAATCTACGCTGTTGTCCCTCTAAAAGCAAAACGTAAGAAATGTAAGCAATCTGTTAGTAATCCGTAATACACGAAATATAATATGTAAACCCACAAAATTCGGCCAAATTTTGTAGTAGGTGGTACCGTGCTCCTTTATTTTTTTAATTTACATTAATTTATTTATTTATATACAGTAAAGTCTCCTTATAGGGGGGTAGGGTTTTAAAATTATTTTTTTAGATTTTTCAAAATTTGTGAGATGAAAGTACCACATTTCAAGAAGATTGTGTGAAAATTTCAAGTCAATACGAAAAAAACTGACGGAGATAGAGCGTTTTTAGTTTGAGTCCCTCCAATGCGGTTTCCAACGTGCCGCAACAAATTCAGTGAATAACGTATAGTTCAGTTTACGTTAGGTATTTTACCAAACCCGTGCTCTGGGTATTTCTATTAGTTCTCTCAGTGATTTTATATTAATTATAATCAAAATGCCTAAGAAAGTTACCACAGAAGATCGTAAAAGCAGTGGGTCGAGATTGGACAGATCAAAAAAAAGTAGTACCTCCACAGAGACGTGAAACAGACGAGGTCGAAACAAACAGTGCTTCGGCAAAAAAAAATAAAAACAAAAGTTGTTCGGGACATACCAGAGGATCTGGAAAAACATTACAGAATAGTTAATTTTATGCTAGTTTTTTCAACCATCGCGAGTTTAGTAAAGTGTGTAAAGTGTGATGGCAAAAGTCGTGTAAAAGTGAAGGTCTTGGATTCACCATCCAAGTTAATTGTGAAAAGTGTAAAAACCTCTGCTTTATTCCTTCTAGCAACAGAATTCAGTCTGGAGTGTATGAAATCAATTATCGATTCGCTTTTGCCATGCGAGTCTTAGGCTTAGGATTAGCTGGATGTGAAAAGTTTTGCGGCCTGATGGATTTATCAGCTCATTTTTTATCAAAAACAACCTACAGTTCGTATTTACAAAAAATGTGTTTAGTCATAAAAAATACCTCGCGTGCATTTTTTTCATCTGCTGTGGATGAAGAAAGAGAAGCCGCGTGTAAAGAAAATAATGTAGAAGATACAACGGAGTTGACCGTATCAGGTGACGGCACCTGGAAAAAAAAACGAGGATTCGCATCTTTATTTGGCGTATCTTCCTTGATCGATTATTATACCGGAAAAGTTCTGGATGTTTGTGTAAAAAGCGCCTACTGTCATGACTCTAAAACTTGGGAATCAAAACTAAATTCTGCGGAGTACGAAGAGTGGTATACTGCTCATGTGAAAGAAGGAATATGCGAAGCTAATCATACTGGTCCATCTGGAAATATGGAGGTTGAAGCAATAAAATTAATGTTTGAGCGTTCAAAAGATAATAAAGTGAAATATCGCAACTATATCGGCGACGACGATTCAAAAACATACTCTGGAGTACTGAAATCTAAACCTTATGGTGATGATTATTTGATAAACAAAAAATAAAGTACAGGTCATGTTCAGAAGCGAATTTTTTTTTTTTTTTTTTTTTTATTGGTCTAGCACACGTGCTGCAGGGAAGTCCCTAAAGCGCTCCAGGAGCGGCACGAGTGCGGAAAAGCGATTCACGTTGTTCTTGAATCGCTGTAAATTGTACTCGGTGGGAAACACAGCGCTGGGCAAATTATTCCAAAGGGATGACGTTCTCCATATAAAAGATTGCTTGAAAAGCGTCGTACGCGGAGTAACAAGCTGAACCTCATACGGATGCGAAGCACCAGCGCGACGTGTATTTCTAACATGCACCGCTTTGGGAGGAATTAAGCGGGCTACATCCTTCGAACACCTTCCATGAAAATACTTGTAGAACAGACTCAAGTCGCCAACCGTTCTTCGATGTTCCAGCGAATCAAGGCCGCCGGTCAATTCCGGGTCCCCAATCAGACGGACCGCTCTTCTCTGAACAGAATCCAACAAATGCAGTGTATGTTTGGGTGCGGAGCCCCAAACGTGGGAGCAGTATTCCATAGTTGGTCGAATTTGGGCTTTGTAAAGAATTAACAGTTGCTGTGGGGTGTAAAGCTTTCTGGTTCTAAATAATATTCCCAATTTTTGAGAAGCTCTCCTTGCTATGCCTGCAACATGTTCATGCCAAGACATATTTGCTCCCAAACTAACGCCCAACAAATTGAGCGACGATGCTAGGGGAATGGAGTGCCCCGACATAACTATGTCGGGTTCAGCAACGTTAACTTTTTTAGAAAAAACTGCCGCTTGGGTTTTTGTAGCGTTAAATTCCACTTGGTTACTGTCACCCCAAGATAGAATTTCTTCCAGGTCTTTGTTAAGTTGAACGACCTCCTGCTGTCTGCGGATATTCGCCTGAGCAGCCGATGTCCGAGCGTTCAAGGTGAATGAAGAGACAAGCGTACGAGCAAAGCTATAGATTGGATTCCCGGTCTTTTCCAGCAGATCGTTAATGTAAATGAGAAAGAGAGTAGGAGACAGTATGGAGCCCTGGGGCACACCGGCGTTGATAGTGAGGGTGTTAGAAAGAAATCCGTCGACCGCCACTCGTAAAGAACGCTCTCTGAGGAAACATGAAAGCCTCAAACAGAACCTTTCAGACATACCATAAGAGCGCAACTTAGCCAACAGTCCATCGTGCCAAACACGGTCGAATGCCTTGGATATGTCAAGAGCAACCGCTCGAGATTCTCCAAAGTGTTCAATTGCGTTGTTCCAAACATGTGTTACATAAGTCAGAAGATCTCCTGTTGATCTATGTTTACGAAAACCATATTGGTGATCGCTAATAATATTGAATCGTTCAAGATATTTTAGAAGATGCTCATTGATAACCTTTTCCATGACTTTCGATATTATTGAAAGCAGTGCAACTGGTCGGTAGTTATTTGGCAAGGTCTTCTTACCTTTTTTAGGTATCGGCTGAACCGTGGCACATTTCCAGCAGGACGGAAATATTCCCTTTCTGTAGGATAGGTTAAAGTCTACAGAAAACTGGGGTTAGTTCCCTTGCACAGTTTTTGAGAACTATGGCAGGTATTCCGTCAGCGCCAGAAGCCTTCTTGGTGTCTAGCTTCATTAAAATACGCTTTATGATGCGCTGTCTGAAGACAACATCGGGCATCCTTGACTGCAATATGGGAATAGTAGGTGGTGTTTTTCCTTGGAAATCGACAGTAGAGTGTGAAGCAAAGAGTTCAGCCAACAAGTTCGCTCTCTCAACAGGTGTGGTTGCAATGGAATTATCTGGCCGTGTGAGTGGTGGTATCGTGGATTTGGTAAAGTTTTGACTAACTGCCTTAGCGACTGCCCAAAAGGACCTGGAATTGTTGGGACAAGCGAGAAGTTTGTTTCTAATTCGTTGATTGTGTGCCTCCTTGGTTTCGTCGATAATTCCCTTGCATCTGTTCCGGGCATGAACAAAGATGGGTACCCGATTGCGTAACATAGTCAATAAAACTACACAAGAATCGACAACCTCTGCGGGAAAAAAGTAATCAGAAAAAGTCTATCTGGTAAAGGTAAACTTACTGGAAAAATGATAGACAAGTTGACTATATATTACGGTTTGGCCATTCGACGTAATTGTGATTCTGTAGAAAAAATGAAAATTGCCATTTGGGCGACTTATTTTCATTATAGCTCAACAAACAAGAATCCACAGCATCAGAATTGTGACAAAGGCGAAGACTCGTGGTGTGAATGGCAAAGAGCTGCAGCAATGAATAACCTGCAGTTATTCAAACATAGTTACACCGCACTTCCAAGAGAGGTTTTACAAGCTATAAAACCTATATATGAGGACTTGAGTAATGAGATACTTTTGGAGCGATGTCTCGGAGATTTTACACAGAACAATAATGAAAGTTTGAACCAACTTATACGGAAAATTACTCCAAAAATATTGAGTGGTACCTCTAATCTCGTTGACATTGCTGCTCATATAGCAGCATGTACATTCAATGAAGGTTGTTTTGCTCTGCTGTCCATCATGCATGATATGGGTATCACTGCAGGGCCAAGTTCTCATGGATGGGCGAAAGAAGTCGACAAAAATCGGATAAATCGAGCTGAGCTCAAAACTACGCTTGAAAGCAAACAAGGCCGGATTAGCCGTAGACAAAAGCAATAACTTGCTCTGGACACCCACGATGACAGCTCCGTAATGTATGAACCTGGCATTGACGACTCTATGTAAGTAAAAAAAAACAACTTTTTACTTATGATGAATTTTTAAATTTCTCAGTGTAAAACTTTAAATCGATTTTCCCACAACTTGCTTTTTCAACTACTCAGTATATATCACCACTACACCAAACACTTTATTTTTGCACTCGACGCGCGTTTCGCTAACCATGTTAGCTTCATCAGGAGCGATGACTGAATAAAGTGTTTGGTGTAGTGGTGATATATACTGAGTAGTATCATTGTGCCAAAGATTCCACATTCCCAACTTAGTTGCTTTTTCAAAGTCGGTGGACACGCGAAATCTACTGTACCGAATTTTTTGAAATTTTGCACACTCTTTCTACAGATAATTAGCGAGGTAACGCTGTCGAGTTTTTTTTTTTTAATTTTAAGTATATTTTATAGCGGCTTGATTGTTGATTTTTCGTCAAAAATCGGTATTTTGACTTGTAAGTACAACAAAAAATCCAAAAATTGAAAAAGAAATCTCGACAGGGTTACCTAGAAAAACTTATGAACTAACAGAATTTTCTTGGTTTTTTCGTTTTAGATGATCCAGTCATAAGTTCACCTTTTTGCTGAGGCGCCCATTTTAAGAGTTGCTGCCACCGGCTCACATCTTGATATTTTTTTACGAAAATTGCCCATTGCCACACAAAATATGCTGTTTTTTGACCGAATTAACCCTACCCCCCCCCCCCCCCCCTTATAACGAATCCGTTTATAGCGAATTTTCGATTAAATCGAACTATTTTATAATGCACGAAAAAATTTCCATAAGGCCAACGCAAATTTCTATCGGTTATAATGAACCCGGTTATAACGAACTTCCGGGTAAAGCGAATCAAATTTGGTAAGTAATGTTTGCAAACAGTTGAATTTAACTAAATCTACAGTTTCTACCATATGGAAGAAGAGGCACGAAATCTTATCAGTCTATGATAAAAGAAATTTTAGTTCTAAAAAAGTAAGACAATCTACACTGACCAAGTCGATAAAGGACTTCTTAATTTTTTTTTTCAGAAATGATATGAACATGTTCCTATTACCGGCTATACCTTGCAAGAGAAACCTAGTGAATTGGAAAGGAAAATAGAGAACACCGAGTTTAACTGTTCTAGAAGTTGGATTGAACGATTAAAAAAGCGACATAATATTAGTGGGGGTAAGATAGTAGGAGAAACTGCAGGAGTGGATATGACTTTTGTTGGTCAGTGGTTGGCCAATGTATGGCTGGAAATTCGAAAAAAAGTTATGAGTATGTGGACATTTTTAATGCGGATGAAACGGGTTTGTTTTACAAGAAGATGCCTGATAAGAAGATAAGAAAATCATCAAAAATAAGGATTACTGTGTTGATAACAGCAAATATGCCTGGAACAGAGAAAAGGAAATTGTTGGTGATAGGAAAGTCTGCCAATCCCAGGTGTTTTAAAAACAAACATTTACCAGTAAAGTACAAATCAAACAGTAAAGCCTGGATAACATCAGAAATTTTTAAAAACGAACTGATCGAATGGGACAAAGAATTAAAATTCACAAACAGAAAAATGTTGTTACTTTTAATTGACAACCGTCTAGCGCACCCTGAAGTTGATCTACAGCAAATAAAATTGGTTTTTATGCCTCCAAACACAAGTGCAAAGCTCCAGATTATGGATCAAGGTGTGATACATTCTTTAAAATGTCATTATAGAAAGATTTTACTTATGAAAATGTTAGAGACGATCGATAAAGGTAACATTTTTTCTGTAACTCTCTTGGACGCTATAAACTTTATCGATATGATTTGGCAAAGAGTCAGAAAACATGGCGGATTTTTAAGGAAGGAATGCAGATATAACTCATCTTTGATTGTATTAGCCGATAGTTGTTAGAAATTCAGAATAAAATTATATAAAAACAACACTTTGTTGTTTTAATTTCCAATATATTTAAAGTAACGTGACAGTTGTTTCACTATACAATGGCTTCTTCAGAAGTATATATATTTACTTCTGAAGAAGCCATTGTATGGTGAAACAATTGTCAAGTTACTGTAAATATATTGGAAATTAAAACATAGTGTTGTTTTTATATAATTTTAGATATAACTCAGATTATGAGCTACCGTTGACTCAATGGATTGAAAAACATCGCGAAGATCCTACTGATTGTCTAGAATTTGTTTACGATGATGACATTCAACAAAGTACAGTGAAAATCGAAATTAAAAAGATGATTAATCACTTTAATTTTGAAGAATATATATGTGCTGATAATGAATTAATCATGAGAGAAATATTAACTGATGATCAAATTGTGAGTGACATCAGTGACTTCTGGAAAGATTTTAATCGATAATGACGACGAAGACGAGCTTAGAGAAGGAGATAATATTTATGTTCTATCCATTTCAGAAAAGATTAAGAAAAAACTCGAAATTTTTGGAATCTCGTGAAGTTCCTGAACATATATGGAGTAGTTTTTATGACCTTGACCACCATTTCTTTTTCAAGTAAAATTGTACAAACGAAAATTACTGATTTTATTGTATAAACTACGTATTTTAATGTTTTTGTTTATACTCGTATATGTATCAACATACATAATAATAACTTTAGTGTGACTTGTTTTATTTTCCTTTGAACGTTGTAACATTCATTTTTTCCTAGATTTTAAGACCATATAATGTTACTGATTTTTCTCTTAATAATGTACTTCTTTTCATTTTTGTATCGAGCGGTATATTAATCAGAAATTCTTAGCCGCTCGTTATATAGTGTGCTGTGCGGGTTTGCGACCGAATCTATCGATACGCCGGGATTGGTCAAATGTTTGTATCCGGAGTTTTGGTTCCGGCGTCGCCATATTACAGACAGAGTGCCCACGGCTTATTTAAGGGTCCGGAGGACACGAATCTAGGCTGAGTACCATCAAGCCGCAGCCAGGCTTAGAACACCCGAGCCGCCGCCGGGCTTAGAACACCGAGCCGCCGCCAGGCTTAGAACACCGAGCCGCCGCCAGGCAAGAACATCAAGCCGCAGCCAGGCTAATTTCCACCGAGCCGCCAAGTGGCGATTTTCCACCGAGCCGCAGTAGAGGCTTACGACAATATCTACGAGAGCCAAGTTAAGCACGAGTTTTTTTATCATAAAGCCGTAGTGGGCGTTGTGTGTTTTCTAAATGGAGCAGTTTAAAGTAGGCTCTTCTCAAAAGTGTGAAATCGGTTTTGTGTTGCATTGAAGGCCTAGAAGCCCATAGGAAAACCGTAAGTTACCAGAACAATACATCAATAAATATATTCCCCGCAAATAAGTGTTTTAACAGCAATTTGAACTGAAAGATCGTGAAGTGAAAATCACGACTCTTCGATTCCGAGTGTAGTCAAGATTTAGAAGTAAAATCTCTGATTTAGGGACTCTAGTTTATAAAAAACTACTTTTAGGCTAGAATTATTTTTGTATTCCTTAAAATTGCAAAGGTTGGAACTTTTATTTTAAATCATGAATAAATTTTCTTTTTTTGTTGATTAAAGCTAGTGTCTCACTGAATACCTATTTTTCTTTTCAGGATCAGAAAAGTTGTACTAGTATAATTCTTTTTAGTAATAACCTGAAAACACTTCAGTATTTTTTCATTTTTTTAACTGAAGTTAGATCCTTTCTATTTTAAAATGAATGGTGCCCAAAAATTTGTACGACTGAAGCTTTTTTAAAAAAAAATAGAAAATAATTCCAAAAAGACGTATAACAATTATCTCTTACCCATATTTCTCTACCAAGGAAAACTGAGCTAGTGTTTGTTTAATTTCTTTAGTTCTTTTAAAATCATTATTCACTCAATTCATTCTCAGACATTAAAAAAGAGGTTGCAAGAAAATTGTGCCCAAGCGTGGGAAAAACAATTTTCACAGGGTACAAAATGACGCCGCAAAAAGCGACCAATTAATATACACGGTACAAAATAACGCCGCAAAACGCGACCAAGTGATAAGGTTACAAAATAACGCCTCAAAAAGCGGGCAAGTAAAAAACACATTACAACGTTTTCTTTTAATTTAATAATTATTATTATTAATTTTTCTAAGCATTAGCGCCAAATCTAAATAAAAAAGTAGTGAAAAATGATATAAGATTTTGTTTATTATTTGTAACGAACTTCGGATATAGCGAACCATTTTTAGTGATTTTTTGGAGTTCGTTATAAACGGACTACCCTGTAAACAAATGAAAAATGGGAAAAACTGCCACCTTTTAAGGATATGTTTTAAAAATGTGACTTGAAATCATACCTTTTTATAAGCTATTCTTAATTAAATCACAAACATTCTTGCATTGCAGTTTTATACTGAATCAAATTTGATCATTGTAGACAATTTGTTTAAACGAGGTGGCAACATTGGGCGAGGTCTGTTGGTAGCACTTTTTAAAATGGAATTAATATAAGTGCATGGTTGGTTAACTGAACGACTGCATGGCGGGAAATAAAAGAAAATTGAGGTGTATATTGGTTTATGAATTTACGTAAGCACAGTCGCAATGTCAACAATGTGACTTTCATATTAACAGTAAGGTTTTGTAATTAGCTTTTCGCTAGTTTTATGCGAAAAAATCTTTTAAACTGTTCAAGTAAAATTGGTAACAAAAATAAAATAAAATACACAAAATTGTAGCACATTTCGAGAATGACAATGTAGAAAGAAACATGTCAGTACAAACGTACAATGAATACTACATACGAGGGTAGATGTAAGAGTGATTCTTGTCATGTATGTGTTCAAAGTTTCGAACTGATGCAACGCGTAGTTGTTGGTCGGCAGAAATGGGCTGTGGCCCAGATAGAAACTAAACTGAAGGAACTTCATGGGGACCATGTATCAGCATTCAAGACCGTAGTATTATTAAATAAATGATGTGAAACGTGGCCGTATGAGCACTGCCCTGCCCGACTGAGGTTGCTTCTGCAGAAATGGTCGATAAAATTCATATTATCGTGATGGAAGACAGTCGCATTAAGCTTTGTGATATTGCTGAGATGGTAGGCATCTCATATGAACGGATACATAATATCTGGCATGAAGTTCTAAAAATGGAAAAGATTAGCGTGCTCCAAACCAACAACGCACGAGAAAGGACATTTCAAAATCGTGTTTGGAAAAGTTAAAGAGTAATCCGAACGACTTCTGGCATCGTTTTGAGATTGTAGACGAAACTTAGATCCACCATTACATCCCGGAGATAAAAAGGTGAACGAATAGTAAGTAGAATTAAGTGTGAAGTTGTTTATATTTCACAAGCTGATAGAAATTTCAAAACCAGACTAAGAAAACACTGTCATTCGGTTTTAAATAGTATTAAAAATACGGGTGTATCTACTCATTGTATAGAGAACGACCACTTTATAGACACAGATAACGTCACATTATTACGTACTGAAAAGAAAAGCGGCCAGTTAGACCTTTTACAACAATTAGAAACTAAGAAATCTTTAAAAACTCGACCCCTTCCAAAGTACGTCTATTATGGACGGCATTCTAAAAAAAATCTCGACCCGGCGAAAAAACCAGGGAAAATATTAAGTGTATTTCAGTATATAAACAAAACCACTGTAATTTTAGATGCATCATTCTCTTGAAAAAGGCCTAATAAATCATAACATGGAGAGTAATGCTCTAATAAACTTCAAACATTTAAACGCCAAGTATTTTCATTTTACACTATTCATAAAAAACCAACTGCGGATTCCATCCAGTAAACTAACACTCATCATCATCGAGCCTCTCTCCTCCACTACTGGACATAGGCCTCCTCCAAGTCCTTCTAGTCCCCAGTTTTGGGCAATTCTCTTTAGGTCATCCGTCCATCGATTAGGTGGTCTGCCTCTGCTTTTTTTCTTTTCCCGTGGTCTCCACTCAACAAATCGCGCGCCACATGACCGCCCCACCTCCATTTTAGCTCCGTAATATGTTCTATAATATCTACTATCTTTGTACGATCTTTAATGATTCTGTTCGAGATTCTATCTCTTCTTATAACGCCTAACATTGACCTTTCCACTGCAAACTGTGCTACTTTTAAGTTCTGTGTTGTCTTCCTTGTCAGAGTTAGAGTTTCAGCTCCGTATGCCATGACTGCCATTACATATCGCTCGAATACTTTTCGTTATAGACTTAAAGGTATATCGTTGTTCTTAAACGTATCACGTAGTCTTCCGAGAGCTGCCCACCCCAAGCCAATTCTTCTCTGGATCTGGCATGTTTGTTTGTCTCTGCTCAATCTTATTTCGTGCCTCAAATACTTGTAGTCGTCTACTTGCTGTATAGTTTGTCCAGATATGATTATCTCTTCACTAGATTAGTCATGAGTTTGGTCTCTTCCATGATTAGTTCTAAACCAGTTCTTCCAACAGCTCGTTTCAGTTCTTCTACCATTTTTATTGCATCTCTCATATTATCTGTAATCAGGACGATGTCGTCTGCGAATCTAAAATGATTCAGATATTCGCCATTTACACTAATTCCCATATTATCCCAGTTCAAAGTTTTAAATGCATTCTCCAACGTTGCTATAAAAAGTTGTGGGGATAAGGTATCTACATGTCGGATTCCTCTTTCAATTCGAAATGATGGTGTTGATTCATGAAGCGTAATGGTGGCTGAAGTAGTAGTGTATATTAATTTTGAGTATCTATAATCGATTCTACATTCTCTTAAGGCTGCCATTATTGCTGGTAGTTCATTGGTATCGAATGCTTTTCGGAAATCAATAAAAACTAATACCAATGGTTTATTATACTCTATGACTTTTTCGATCAATATTTTTAGCGTTAGAATGTGATCATATGGACCAAAACCAGTTCGGATTATTTTCATGAAGAGCTTATATAGGTGAAAAAGTAAGCTGATTGGTCTGTAATTAGAAATATCAGTGATGTCACTTTTTTGGGTAAAAGAATCACCGTGGATGGAGTTGTTCCAAGCTTGAGAGATGGTTGAATTATGTAGACGTAAGTTGAATAATAGTGTTAATGTCTCTAGTAATTTGTCTCCTCCTATCTTTACGGCTTCTATTACAACTCCGTCTTCGCCAGCTGATTTGTTATTTTTCATTTGTTTTAAGCTATTTTTTACTTCTCCTATGGTTACGTCTGGCAAATCTTCAGATTCTTGATTTGGAACTTTCCTCTCTCGAATCTGTCTTTCTTAACATTCATGTGTTTACTTTTATACAATTCCCTGTAAAAGTTCTCTGCTATAGTTAAAAGCTCCTATCTAATTATAGTTATGCTGCTCTTATTCTTAAGTTTCAAGTTTTCCACTTGTTAGTTTATTCTTCAAGACTTTTCTGTTCTTATTTCGTTCAACTTTGTCTCTAATGATGTCTGTGTTACATTTTCTAATCTCTTTGGTTATTTTTCTATTCAATCTGTTAATTTTATACAATTTTATGATGCCTTTTTTAAAATAAACTTTAAAAAAACACTTTTCTCTAGATAATATGTGGTGCTATTCAAAATTTACAGGACGAACACTGCGTGATAAGTTTCAACTTGTCCGCTTATTCACTTTGTTCTGGATGTACATTTATGTAAAGGTCTAGGTCTGTCTATCTCTTTTCGATGTTTACACACACACAACCAATAAATGAGTATAAACAAAATACAAAAATTACGGTGGAAGAATGGGAAAGATATTTCGAAAAACTCTATAGTCCATCAGAAACCAATTCATTAACACAGGAAATACAGTAATAAGATGAAAATGTTGCCCAACCAAATAGGACCATTTCCTTGAATCAAATACAACACATGGCAGCGAAATTAAAAACGATATGATCAAATATGGAGGTTATAAATTACTAGAAGAATTACAGATTTTCTTTAACAAAATACTTACAGCCAAGATTATACCATCCGAATGGAAAGAAAGCATCTTGATACTAATTTTTCAAAAGAGGAGAAAAGACAGATCCAAAAGCTATCGAGGTATCAGCTTAATGAGTGCGGTACTAAAATTGTTCACTAAAATTTTAGCAGAAGAAATAATGTTAACCGGAATCTGTGAAGAACACCAAGGGTTCAGAAAGAACAGGTCTACTATAGACACCATATGTATAATCCGCCAAATTACCGAAAAAGCCATAGAGTTTAATAAGATAGCCTTTATGTGTTTCATTGATCTTACCCAGGCATTCGATAGGGTACGGTTAACTGATGTCATAATCCTACTACAAAAAGGGAATTCACCCGAATATAATAAAAACTATCGAAGAGCTGAACATCAACAACCACACATATGTAAGAGTGGCAAATAAATTAAGCAATAAAATACCTATGACAACCGGAATCACAGAAGGAGATAGCCTAAGCCTAATCAAATTTAACATCATAATGGATGAAATAACAAACGAAATAAAGAAAACTGGGAAAGAATATCGATTGGGAGACAAAGAAATAAAAATAATATGCTACGCCGATGATGCAGTAATCATATCAGAAGACGAAGATAACTTACAGAGACTCCTACATAAGTTCCAACAAACAGCAAAAGTGTTTAATATGCAAATATCTGTAAAGAAAACAAAATCCTTACAATATCTAAAGAACCGAAAAGATGCAAACTCGCGATTTATGATCAGAGTGTAGAACAAGTGATGTCCTTCAGATATCTAGGGGCAAACATAACAAGTACTAGGAATCTTAAGGAGGAAGTAAAAACTCAAACAACAAAGGCATCATTAATATCAGGATACTTAAGAGATATAATTTGGAGAAAAGAAACAAATATATGAGCACCAGGAGCAAAGTAAGAATATACAAAACATGCGTAAGACCAATCATGACGTACGCGATAGAAACCAGAGCGGAGAACACAATAACAAAACGACTCCTAAGAAGAACAGAAATGCGAACACTTAGATCGATAACAGGACATACCTTATTTGACCGGAAGAGATGTGAAGAAATAAGGGAAATGTGTGAAATACAGGATGTGGTGAGACGGGCAAGGAATAAGAGAAGAGAATGGAAAGACCATGTGGACAGAATGCCAAATGACCGGTTGGCTAAGGATGCAACAGAGAAGCGACCAAACTCACCTCGACCGCTTGGAAGACCACCAATAAGATGGAATGAGAGCTGGTCTTCATCATCGCAATTGTTCCTGGGAAACCTTTGAAATGAACACAGGACATGGTCCTAACGTAGGAAGAAGAAGAAACACACACACAATTGATACGAAAAAAATAGCAGCGCGTGTGTGCAAATTTGATTTTAAATTCAGGAAAAGTCCTACTAAAATATATGAAATGATTCGGAAAATATTAAAGGAGGACGCTCTGAGTCGTAGGTGAAATTATGAACCAAACTTCAATGGAAAATCATCGCTAAAGTTCAACTAATCATTCGAGAAGACCTTCGTCGGACAATATTGTGAACATCTCCGACGAAAGAAGAGTTTCCCGTTGCATCACGACACTACACCGGCCTATAACATAGTTCATTTTGTACGTATCAGTTTTTGACGAAAAATTCCATGACCGTTATCCTTCATCCCTCTTATTGTCCTAAATCGGGATGTCCTTCCATATGAAGATAAAGTTAAAGAGGCGGTAGAGGGGATACGACACGAATCGCAAATAGCACTGGAAGCAGTGATAGCATCGGCATTTCAAGTGGAAAAAACGAACAAATAGATGCATGCGAGTGCAGGGGGACTAATTTGAAGGTAAAGTGAGTCACGAAACTTTAAATTCATTACTTCAGATTTCATAGCCGTAGTCCGGGAACTTTTTGGTCGCACCGCGTATTTGGTGAAAAAACTAATGAGTACTATAAGCAACAGTCTGTATAGATAAATTAAATATACTGTTACCTATTCCACTGAATAAATATTTTTTCAAATACCCATGAGGTAACGCGGAGCCATCTCAAATTATAGGTAATAGATTTCAAGTAGATAAATGATAAGATAATTTTTTTTTAAGGAGTCTGTCGCAAAACCATGTGCTACTATTAAGATTATTCTTATTATTAAGAAATTACGCCATCTTAATTTTTTTTAAATGGAAAGCCCAGTATTTTATTTTTGAGTCCTACTAAAAATTCTAGATATTATTTGTCCAACATACCATCTGCCTAACTTGAACTGTTTTGGAATTATTGATATTTGAAATTAAGGAGATCAAATTGAAAAAAAAAATTAAGCTGGCTTGTGTCAAACATTTATTATTAGGTAACGACTTAACGCGTCAAAAATTACACAGGGCAACAAAAAAATATTTTTGTTTTGGTGCCTGGGATTTTAGAGCTGATTTTAACTATATTTGGGACGCTAAATCTATACATGCAATCCGTTTTTCTCTATCAGCTCTACTTTTTTAGATACATCAACTTATCTACCAATGTGGTTTTTATTCAGTATATTCATTTATGAGAGTTCTAAAATTATTATATATTCATTAATGTAGGTACAATGGTTTTATTGTCAGTCTGTAATTGAGTAAATTCCAGGTAAATCTATAAATAGTGGAACCATTGCCTATCAGGTACCTGAACTCCTAACTCGGGTAAGTCTCGTCAGTTTGTGCGTTCTTACTAATGAGAGTAGATCGAATTCGGCGTGTTATTTTATGTTAAGAAAAGAGTGTTTTTTTGTGTTATTGAACAGAATTAAAATGAGTTCAGGTTCCAGTTACAGAAGAAGTTGTGTAAATCAACCTGATGTGTTTTGCTATATATGCGGAGAATACATGTTTCAACAAAACAGACAAACTATTACTGACTTTGTAAAGCGAGCGTATCTTGGATACTTTGGAGTTAAGCTTGGTGATCAGGACACAACGTGGGCCCCGCATCTCATATGTAAAACTTGTACAGAGCATTTACGGCAGTGGACTACCGGGAAAAGAAAATGTCTAAAATTCGGCGTACCAATGGTTTGGAGAGAACCAAAAAACCACTTCAATGATTGTTATTTCTCTTTAGTAAATACTAATGGAATCAATCGAAATAACCGCAGTAAGTGGACTTATCCCAATTTAGACTCGGCAATACGCCCTATCCCGCACTCAGATGAAATACCGATTCCAACATTTCATCAGCTACCACATATCTCGAATGACGAATATTTTCCCTCTGATCGCTCTTCTGATGCTAATGAAACTAACAGTGACTATGAGGGGACGTCATCAGTTGCTCAACGCTTCAATCAAAATGAATTAAATGATCTCACCAGGGATCTCAATTTATCGAAAAAAGCTTCTGAAGTACTGGCTTCTAGGTTGAACGACAAAAATTTACTGGAACAAGGAACCAAAATTACCTTTTACCGTACAAGAGAAAAAGATCTGCTACCATTCTTTTCTCAAGAAGACAATCTTGTATTTTGTCACGAAATTAGAGGACTCATGAAAGAAATGGGACTTTCTGAATATATTCCAGATGATTGGCGCCTATTTATTGACAGTTCAAAGCGAAGTTTAAAATGTGTCCTTCTACATAATGGGAATAAATATGGTTCAATACCACTAGCTCACTCAACGAAACTGAAAGAAGAATATAATACCATAGCTTTGGTCTTGCAGAAGATAAAGTATTACGAACATCAATGGATGATTTGTGTAGACTTAAAAATGGTAAACTTTCTTCTTGGGCAGCAAAGTGGTTACACGAAATATCCGTGTTTCTTGTGCCTCTGGGATAGTACGGACAAAACACACCACTGGGTTAGAAAAGATTGGCCTCAGAGAGAACACATGGACGTTGGGGAAAAGAATGTCATTAACGACGCTTTAGTTGAAAGAGAAAAAATCATACTACCTCCGTTACATATAAATATGGGCTTAATGAAGCAATTTGTAAAGGCTCTTGATAAGAATGGGTCTTGTTTTGCATATATAGGGGTAAAAATGCATCAGTTGAGCACAGAAAAACTCAAAGCAGGGATATTTGACGGCCCACAAATAAGACAATTAATTAAGGATCCTGCCTTCATAAATTCAATGAATCAAGTTGAACGAGAAGCTTGGACATCATTTGTTGCAGTTGTAGAAAATTTTCTAGGCAAACATAAAGCTCAAAACTATGTTGAAATGGTTAACAAGATGCTTAATAGTTTCAAATCCTTAGGGTGCAATATGAGTATTAAAATACACTATTTACACAGCCACTTAGACCGTTTTCCAGAAAATTTAGGAGACATGAGTGAGGAACAAGGTGAAAGATTTCACCAAGATATTAAAGTTATGGAGGACCGCTACCAAGGAAGATGGGACATGCACATGATGGCAGATTACTGCTGGAGTTTAAAAAGGGACTGTTTAAAAAAACATTCAAGAATGTCGCGGAAAAGAAGCTTTCCAAGTGTTGAGTGACTATTTCATTTCTTCAATGTTTTTTTTTTTGTTTGTAAGTACGACATAATATTGTATTTTGTATAACTAAAATAAAAATTTCGTATCTACTTTTGTTTACTACACTTACGGATTTGAGTTACAATAATGTAACTTATATTTCTCTAAAATTGTATATCTTAAAAATTTGAGCTCCTAGGTACAAATGAATACGTTATTTGAATTCAGGACATCAAATTGATATAGAATCAGCTCAAAAAACCTCGACACCAAAACAGCTGTTCCCCTGTGTTATTTGTTGACGAAAACGTTTATTGCTGCATTTTGTGAAACTGCAATTTCAGCGTAATATCATAATGGTACATTTAACAAAAACTGAAAGAATCACTTTGTTAATGATGGCTGGTTACGCAGACCGTAGGAGGTGTGTGATCTTTTTTAATACAGAATATCCGAATCGAGAACCTATTACCCAATCAGTAGCTAGCAAAACATTAAAACAATTTAGACAGTCAGGTCATGTTAAGGATCGTTCCTCATCTGGACCTTCAAAAGTTAAAACAAGCGATGATAAAAAATTAGATGTTTTATTGGAAATTACAGAAAATCCCCATACAATTACTCGTGAGCTCTGCCTAGACCACAACATAAGTAAAGGTACCTTAAGTCGTATACTGAATGAAAAAAAATTGCATCCATACAAACACATTCTATTGCAAGAATTATCTGAATATGACTACGATAAGACGCATTGAATTTTGCGAGGTCATGATGGAACGAATCAATAATGATCCTAACCTAATTGATAATATTGTTTTTTCTGACGAGGCCATATTTTGTCTTAACGGAAGAGTTAACAGGCATTACTGCGGGTACAGGTCTACTGAGAATCCCCACTGGATAATCGACTGTCAATCTCAAAGACAACAAAAGACAAACGTGTGGGCTTGGATTTGTGGACGTCATATCATTGGTCCCTTTTTTATCGATGGAAATCTCACAGGACAGCGGTATTTACAGTTACTCCAAGAGCAAGTTATTCCAACTTGTGCAGGTCTGTTTACCGATGAAAATAATTTGGATACCTCTAATAGGAATCTGTGGTATCAACAAGACGGAGCACCTCTTCACTATGAAATCGATGTTCGTAGATATTTGGATGTGATTTTTCCAAGAAGAAGCGATGCTGTAGAATGGCCTGCAGGGAGTCCCGACCTTACGCCACTCGATTTTTTTTATGGGGTCATTTGAAAACCAAATTTTAGGGAAGTCGACCTGAAACTGTAGAAGATTTACAAGAGAGAATTCAATATGAAGCAGCACAGATTACCCCGGATTCTCTGCAAAACTCTGTTCAGGCTGTCGCAATTGATTGTCGCAATCAAATATCGAAAAACATGGTTAACAACACAAATTCTAATTCACGAAAAGACATAAAAGTAGTTAAAGGATTGAAAAAGAAAGATGTTTTCTACTTAAAAGCGGATAAAGGAAATAAGGTTGTTATATTGGATAAGAAAGATTATTTTGAACACGTAGATAATCTTATCGAATCTGGCCCTTATGAAAAGGTAATAAGAAATCCATTACCGAGAATGATATCAGAGGTTAAAAATTCTTTAAAAAAAAGTAAGAACCTTGTCTCCAATTCGCTCAAATTTAAATTAAATGTGAGTAATCCGACCGTACCAAAATTGTATTGCTTACCCAAAATTCACAAACCTGGAAAAGCAATGCGACCATTGTTTCATCGGTCGGATCATCCACATATTTAATATCCAAATGGTTATCAAAAGAACTTGAGAAGTTACCGTTAAATACTTTCGCAGTGACGAATTCCTTAGAATTCATTAATAAAACAAAAAATCTAGTTCGTAATGAAGGTGAAGTCTTAATTCTCTTTTGATGTTAGTTCTTTGTTCCCAAGTGTGCCAATTCCACAAACTTTACAATATCTCGAAGAATTACTTAGAATGAATGACTTTGAAGACGAAATTATTCGTGAATACTTAACATTATCTAAACTTTGTATGGAACAAAATTATTTCCAATATAACAATCAATTTTATGTTCAGAAAGAAGGAACAGCTATGGGTAATTGCTTATCACCTTTCATAGCCAATTTATTCATGAGTAAGTTTGAAATCGAAGCCAGTCAAGAATTCGAATATTTCCCAAGGGTATGGTATAGGTATGTGGATGATATTTTCGCGATTTTTGATACAAAGAAAGCAAATATTGATGATTTTGTTTCTAGATTATATAGCCGGTTTGATTCCATTAAATTCACTTACGAAATTGAGAGCAAAGGACAATTGCCTTTTCTAGATATTTTAATTATTAAAAATAACAATAGATTAGAATTTGATATCTATAGGAAGGACACAGTAACAGATAGATATATTCCTAATGATTCATTTCATTGCAAACAACATAAATTAGCCTCATTACATTTTTTAGTTCATCGTTTGGTCACTTTCCCTCTGAATAGAGTAAACTTTAATAAAGAAAGGAATCGTATTAGAAATATAACTAGAGTTAATGGTTATGACGATGACTTAGTAAATAAGCTAATAAATAGACATAAGGTTAGGTTTAATATTCAGAATTCCACCTTTTTTTACACGCGAAGAAAATAACACCAAGTATGTCTCCATACCATATAATCCGAAATATAGCAAGGGACTCAATAAGGTATTTAATAAGGTAGGCCTCACCTTAGTCTATTAGTCATCAGACAATCTGAGGAATATCTTAGGAAATCTCAAAGATAAGATTCCTAATTGTGAGAAAAGTGGAATTTATGAAATTAGTTGTAATGATTGTGACAAAAAGTATGTTGGGCAAACTAAAAGGTCAATTAAAACAAGATTTAAAGAACACTTAGCACACTTAAAATACAATAGAACAGAAAAGTCTAGCATTGCCGAACATGCCCTTGAAGCCAATCATACTGTAACATTAGATAATCTAAGATTAATAAAGGATGTATCTGATAGGAGATTGTTGAACGCATACGAAAGTATGGAAATCATAAAATGTAAAAGTAGTTTAAATAAAGACAGAGGGCCTATTCCTTATAGTCCCCTCTACTGGTTACTTGACCGGAACTGACGGCCTTGCCTATGTCATTAGTTCCGCTTGAGTAATTCAAGGGTTAGGCTAAGTATAAAAGGTAGATTTGTAGTTTAGCTTTAGTCAATCATCGCTCCTGATGAAGCTAACATGGTTAGCGAAACGCGCGTCGAGTGCAAAAATAAAGTGTTTGGTGTAGTGGTGATATATACTGAGCAGGCTGTTTATGCTAGACTGGGTCGCTGTTAACGGTAGGCATTGTGAGCAATTGTTACCTTAAAAATAAACCTAGAGTATTTATTAATAGTTTTTTTGTCTTTTTTTCATTTTAAATTTCAAATGATAATAATTCCAAAACAGTTCAATATAGACATATGGTATGTTAAGACAAATAGTATCTAGAAATTTTTAGTAGGACTCAAAAATAAAATATACAGGGCTTTCAATTTAAAAAAAAATCAAGATGGCGTTATTGGCGCATTGCAGTGTTTAACCCATGTGCTTTAATTCAAACTGGAAGTATGGTTAATCGTGGTTGTAAAAACTCTCCCAACATTTTTGGTTATATATGTGTGGTGAGTTTGTAGTTAAAAAACATCCAAGAAACATTACCAACTTTGTAAAAAAGTATACTTTGCATATTTTGGTGTAGAAATCGGTAGTCACGGAAACAGTTGAGTTCCTCACAAATGGTATAAGAAAAGAAAGCTTTTTAAATTTGCAGTATCCATGGTATGGAAAGAGCAAGAAAATCATTCAAATGTTTGTTATTTTTGCAGCGTTGATGTTTCTGGATATAATTCCAAAAATAAGAAAATAATTGTCTAATAACTTTACTTCAGCTAATCGGCCGGTAGGACATGGACCGGGACTTCCTGTCCCTGAGCCACCTCAGTCTATTGATGAAGTTTTATAGTCCAATCCTGAATTTAATAATAGTCGACAGGATGATGATGAGTTTCAATGTTCTCTAGAAAATTTAAAACCACCGTTGTCAGAGTTAAATGATTTAGTGAGAGATTTGGGTTTGACTAAGGAAAAAGCAGAATTGCTTGGTTCTAGACTGAAAGAAAAATATTTATTGGAATCTGGAACATCTATTTACCATTACAGAACAAGAGATCAACAGTTTGCTCAGTTTTTCAAGCAGGAAGAAGATTTGGTTTACTGCCATGATATTGGTAGTCTAATGAACGAATTTGGCATTGAGTACAAGAAGAAAGATTGGAGGCTTTTTATAGACTCATCAAAAATTAGTTTAAAAGATGTTCTGTTACACAACGGAAATACTTATGCTTCACTGCTCATTCAGTCCATATGAAGGAAACTTACGAAAATCTTAACATGATTTTACAGAAAATTAACCATCCAGCTCACGATTGGATACTATGTGGAGATTTAAAAGTTGTCTCCATGATCCTCGGTCAACAAAAGGGGTTTACAAAGTTTCCATATTTTATATGTGAGTGGGACAGCAGAGCAAGGGATCAACATTGGTCCAAAAAACAATGGCGAGAAGAACATTTTGCATAAAACTTTAATAGACCCAAAAAAAATTCTTCTACCACCACTACACATCAAGTTAGGCTTAAGGAAACAATTTGTGAAAGCCTTGCCTAAAGATGGTGAAAGTTTTAAATATTTGTGTAAAAGATTTCCTCATTTATCAGAAGCCAAACTGAAAGAAGGGGTTTTCGTTGGGCCTGATATTCGTAAAATGATGTTCGATTCCAACTTTGAAGCAAGGATGATTACAAAGAAAAAAGAGGCTTGGATATCATTTGAAGAAGTTGTGACTAAGGCAATGTGAAAGACCCTAACTATGAACTTTTCGTAGCTAATATGATAAGACACTTCTTGCACAACCATCTTGACTTTTTTCCTAAAAGCTTAGGCGATGGGAGTGAACAGCAGGGGGAACGGTTCCATCAGGACATAACGGAGATGGAGAAACGGTGCCAGGGACGGTGAAATATCAACATGATGGGTAATTACTGTTGGTCACTTCATAGAGAACAACAAAATGCATCACATCGGAGAAAAAGCTATACAAGAAACTTCAGAGAGAAAAGGAAAAGGAAATACAAAAAAATAAGCTTAATCAAATAAAAGTACAGTTTAAGTTTTTATTTTTTATGTATCAAATTTTCCCTCTTTTGAAATTTAATCGATGTCATATTGTGAGAGAACTGTGGGTGATACAAAAAACTGATACCAGATACGGTTTCAGCACCCAAAAATACATAGCACTTAGATGTATTGGTTTAAAAAGTTTTTACACATATTTTTTTTTGTTGGCCTGTGTAATTACTAGAAAATAATGGAGTAAAATTAGTGCAGTAAAACAGCTTGAAATTTTGGTATAACAATATTAAACCCAGCGGGCACAATTGAATTTGTTATTTAAAATTTGAATTGCCCGCCATTTTATGCCATTTGGTCAAAAACGGATCTTTTTTTTAAATTTAGGTCTTAATCGTTTTTTTTACTTTTGTTTACACTGGTCAACAAAAAAAAAAATTGCTTGTTTCCTGTGATTTTTTTTTTGTTTCTATCTCAAATTGACGCGTATTTTTTAAATATGGCAACAATTTTTCTCTAACAGCTTTTGTTTTTGAGTGATAGCTAACTACCCTCATTTACTATTTTTACTTAGATTTTCGTTTTTTATTGGACACTAAAATATATTTTGTTGTTGTTTTAGATATGGCTTCGTCAAGAAGATGTTGTGTGCTTAATCCCGATTGTTTTTGCTATATTTGTGGTGAATATATATTTGCAAAATATCGAAAACCCATATCGGACTTTGTGAAAACTGCGTATCATCAATAGTTTAAAATAAAATTGTGTAATCATGACAAGCCATGGGTTCCTCATATTGTATCCCAGAAATGTGTGGTATGTCTACAGTTATGGTCCAGTGGAAAAAGAGATGCAATAATGTTCGTAACACCCATGATTTGGCGAGAACCTCGAAACCATCATAACGATTGCTACTTTTGCGTTGTGAAAATAAACGGAATTAACTCTGGAAATCGAAGTAAGTGGTCATATCCTAACTTATCTTCTGCTCAACGACCTCAATTAAAATTACAAGAGGTACAACCCAGCACATCTAAATCGTCTGATGATCCAAATCTCTGTGAACCCGAACGAAATACATCAAGTGAAGACTCTGATTCAGACTACAAATGTAGCCTTTCAGAACCTCAACCATGTAATCAGAAAGAACTAAATGACTTAGTAAGAGATCTGAACTTACCAAAAAAAGCTTCTGAAATTTTAGCATCTCGTTTAAAAGAAAAAAATTTGCTTACTCCGGAAACCAACATTACATTTTATCATACCCGAGAAAAAAATCTGTTACCGTATTTTTCTCAAGAGAAGGATTTAGTTTTATGTAACGATGTTGGTAGTATTTTGCAGCAGATGGGATTAAAACAGTACCAACCTAGTGATTGGCGTCTTTTCATAGACAGCAGCAAAAGAACTGTGTTTTGCTTCATAACGGTAACAAGTACGGATCTATACCTATTGCACATTCGACGACTTTAAAAGAAGAATACGAATGTTTCTAAGGTTATGGAAAAAATTTAGTATCAAGACCACAAATGGGTCATTTGTGCTGATCTGAAAATGGTTAACTTTCTTTTAGGTCAACAAGGGGGGTACACAAAGTTCCCTTGTTTCATGTGTCTCTGGGATAGTCGTGACAAACAACACCATTGGTCACAAAAAGTTTGGCCAGTGCGGTAAGAGCTAAAAGTTGGTACAAAAAATGTTATAAACGTGCCTTTAGTTAGCCGAGACCGCATCATACTTCCACCACTTCATATTAAACTCGGCATAATGAAATAGTTTGTGAAGACGCTTGACAAAAGTAGCGAATGTTTTAATTTTCTTTCACGCAAGTTTCCAGGATTAAGTTCAGAAAAATTGAAAGCTGGTATTTTTGATGGGCCACAGATTAGGCAACTCGTGAAAGATCCTAAAATTTTGTCAAATCAATGACTGAAGTCGAATCCAAAGCTTGGAATTCATTTGTTTTGGTTATGAGTAGCTTCCTAGGCAAAAAGAAATCTGACGACCATGTCGAGCTTGTTGAGTGCATGCTATCGAACTTGCAAGAGCTAGGGTGCAACATGAGCATAAAAATCCACTTCCTGCACTCGCATTTAGACCGATTTCCACAAAATCTGGGTGATTTTAGTGAGGAGCAGGGTGAAAGATTTCATCAGGATCTTCGGACAATGGAAGAGCGTTATCAGGGGCGGTGGGACTCACATATGATGGCAGACTACTGCTGGAGTTTGCAACGAGATCTACCTAAAGTCGTTCATTCAAGGAAATCTTATAAAAGATCATTTGCTAGTGTTCAATAGAAATTTTGTTAACATAATGTATTATTTTTTTGTATTTTTTTGGCAAAATAATAAAACTGTATATTTCAAAAGGTAAAGCTGTTAGCAATCTCCCAGTATTTTTTTCATAGTCAGGGCCATAGAAATACCCAATAACAGAAAAAAAATAAAGGAAACAAGACTTGTGTTGACCAGTGTTATTAATCAAATAAAAACAAATGCGTTTTTTCGGTCATTTTGAAAAAAAAAAATTGAATAATATTTATCACATCTGGAAGAGAATCGCGAGATCTTAATTTAAATAAAAAAAAATAATTTTTGTTAACGTGAAAATGACCGAAAAGACGCATTTATTGTTATTTGATTAATAAACAAATGTAAAAAAAAGACGATTAAAATGACGCCAAAAAAAATTTTTTTAATGGCGTTGGAAAGTTGCCGGCAAGACCTACACTTTGAAAAAAAAGACCCATTTTTGGACCAAGCAGCACAAAATGGCGGGCGATTCAAATTTTAAATAACAATTGCAATTATTCCTACTGGGTTCAATATTTTTACACCAAAATTTTAGGTTATTTTTGTTACAACGAAATGCATATTTTCTGAAAGTTGCAAGCCGATCGATTCACTTAGTCGGTCAGTACAATAAAATGAAAAAAAACACTTTTTTACCAACTTTTAAAATTTTGTAGGTTATGTACGCACTTAAGCGACTTTAAACTAAAGAGGATTTGTTGGAAATTTCATTACGAAGAGTTTGGTTGTTTGTTTGTCTCGATCCGACTTATATAACTGGAGTTATTCGCATTTTAAGCTCAAAAAACAAGTTTTGAATACCTAAATTGCTTATAAACAAAAGAGCACAAGTTTTTCGAGTTCCAAAACTCAGGACAATACTCCTAGTGGTACCCCAGCGAGGATAAAATCATAATATTGCTATATCTAGAATGTGCAGTTTCAAATACCTTTCTTACTGCACTAAATAACATATCAAGATTTTGGTTACAACAATGACACCAAGACCTATCTACAATTTATCTGATGCAGTTAGTATCTTAAGTTACCCTGTATGTTGTATAGATCAAACTCAGGTCGTACCCCAAGGGGCAATAAGATCAGAAGGAATGAAATTCTGTATGTTGGTGCATAATTTATTTTAATACCAGCCAAGCGCCATCTTCAGGGCTCAGACTTCATCAAAAAAGGCTGACATCCACTCAAAAAATGCGCAAGTCCAGTTTCCTGTAGATTTTTCAACCTATCCTATAAAAAGAGAATACTTCCGTCCTGCTGGAAATGCGCTACAGGTCAACTGATATCCAAAAAATCAAGAAAACCTTGCCAAAAAACTACCGACCAGTCGCACCACTTTTAATAATAGCAAAAGTTATGGAACGGGCTAGCATTCAGCATATTTTTAAATATCTAGAAGGATTTAACATTATTAGCGATCATCAACATGGTTTTCGTAAACAAAGATCAACAAGAGCCCTTCTAACTTATGTAACACACGTTTGGAACAATACAATGGAATATTTTGGAGAATATCAAGCGGTTGTACTTGCTATATCCAAGCCATTCGACTATGTTTGTCATGACGGATTGTTGGCTAAGTTACGCTTTTATGTCTGAAAGGTTTCGTTTATAACCCTCGAGTTTCTTCACTATCAACGTCGGTATGCTCCAATGCTCTTTCTTTCTGATTTACTTTAATTACCTTCCGGAATGGATCAAAAATCCAATTTACAGATTTGCAAATGACAGTACGCAAATATCCCTAGACAGCAAGAAGTCATTCAGCTTAACAAAGACCTAGAAGAAATTCTATCTTGGGGTGTCAATAACCACGTAAAATTTAACGCTACAAAAACTCAGGCGGCACCAAGTAGAATTTATTGGGATTCAGGACCGACGTGACGTGAATGCATCCTGTAGCTTTTTAAGAATTTCCCTGCAGCATGTATCATATCCCATAAAAAAAATACCGTTTTCAAGATTGTGCATGAAGATTTAGGTATGAAAAATGCTTTAGAAGATAGATCCGCAAACTCTGGCGAGAAAAGAATTTCCTCAAGAACATACGACGACTTTCGGGAATTAATGAAAGTTCAATTTTGGGATAAAGAGTTAGTGGGGTTGCTTCGAATACATCGCGTTATTTGTCCATCTCAGGGTTCTTCAATTTGAGGCACCTAAAAATTTTATTACTCTTTCGTTATGTCTAACTTTAACAAGAATAGTATGTAGAGAAAAATGCCGGCGTTTAGTTGTAAATATTTCTGAATCCCTCACTCAGCTCAATTTTCTTTTAGGATTAATATCTCATCATATATCACATCATTTATGTTTAAATTCAGTTATTCTTTAGCGTTAACTAAAACAAACAGTATTTAGTTTAGAACTACGGGTTTATGACAATAAAACTGGGTAATTAATCCCTTTACCGATTTCTTTTCGTTTAAAATATATCACAAAAAAAAACTCAATTTTTATGACTCCAGGGAGTACAAATGGTAAATACCTCGCGTTTCATGCTTTCTAGAGACAATTATTGCAATCTTTGTATTTTTAAGAGGTTCTAAAATTCCAGAGCACAATGAAAACTATTTGATTAATAAAAAAATGTAAAAAAAAGACGATTAAAATGACTCCAAAAAAAATTTTTTTAATGGCGTTGGAAAGTTGCCGGCAAGACCTACACTTTGAAAAAAAAGATCCATTTGTGGACCAAGCAGCACAAAATGGCGGGCGATTCAAATTTTAAATAACAATTGCAATTATTCCTACTGGGTTCAATATTTTTTTAGACCAAAATTTTAGGTTATTTTTGTTATAACGAAATGCATATTTTCTGAAAGTTGCAAGCCGATCGATTCACTTAGTCGGCCAGTACAATAAAATGAAAAAAAAAAACACTTTTTTGCCAATTTTTAAAATTTTGTAGGTTATGTACGCACTTGAGCGACTTTAAACTAAAGAGGATTTGTTGGAAATTTCATTACGAAGAGTTTGGTTGTTTGTTTGTCTCGATCCGACTTATATAACTGGAGTTATTTGCATTTTAAGCTCAAAAAAAACAAGTTTTGAATACCTAAATTGCTTATAAACAAAAGAGCACAAGTTTTTCGAATTCCAAAACTCAGGACAATACTCCTAGTGGTACCCCAGCGAGGATAAAAAAAAATCATAATATTGCTATATCTAGAATGTGCAGTTTCAAATACCTTTCTTACTGCACTAAATAACATATCAAGATTTTGGTTACAACAATGACACCAAGACCTATCTACAATTTATCTGAAGCAGTTAGTATCTTAAGTTACCCTGTATGTTGTATAGATCAAACTCAGGTCGTACCCCAAGGAGCAATAAGATCAGAAGGAATGAAATTCTGTATGTTGATGCATAATTTATTTTAATATCAGCCAGGCGCCATCTTCAGGATTCAGACTTCATCAAAAAAAGGTTGACATCTACTCAAAAAAAATGCGCAAGTCCAGTTTCCTGTAAATTTTTCAACCTATCCTATAAAAAGGGAATATTTCCATCCTGCTGGAAATGCGCTACAGTTCAACTGATACCCAAAAAAAAACAAGAAAACCTTGCCCAAAAACTACCGACCAGTCGCACTACTTTTAATAATAGCAAAAGTTATGGAACGGGCTAGCATTCAGCATATTTTAAAATATCTAGAAGGATTTAACATTATCAACATGGTTTTCATAAACAAAGATCAACAAGAGCCCTTCTAACTTATGTAACACACGTTTGGAACAATACAATGGAATATTTTGGAGAATATCAAGCGGTTGTACTTGCTATATCCAAGGCATTCGACTATGTTTGTCATGACGGATTGTTGGCTAAGTTACGCTCTTATGGTATGTCTGAAAGGTTTCGTTTATGACCCTCGAGTTACTTCACTATCAACGTCGGTTTGCCCCAATGCTCCTTCTTTCTCATTTACTTTAATTACCTTCCGGAAAGGATCAAAAATCCAATTTACAGATTTGCAAATGACAGTACGCTTATTTTTTCATTCACTTTGAATGCTCGAACATCGGCTACTCATGCACATATCCCTAGACAGCCAGAAGTCATTCAACTTAACAAAGACCTAGAAGAAATTCTATCTTGGAGTGTCAATAACCACGTAAAATTTAACGCTACAAAAACTCAAGCGGCACCAAGTAGAATTTATTGGGATTCAGGACCGACGTGACGTGAATGCATCCTGTAGCTTTTTAAGAATTTCCCTGCAGCATGTATCATATCCCATAAAAAAAATACCGTTTTCAAGATTGTGCATGAAGATTTAGGTATGAAAAAGGCTTTAGAAGATAGATCCGCAAACTCTGGCGAGAAAAGAATTTCCTCAAGAACATACGACGACTTTCGGGAATTAACGAAAGTTCAATTTTGGGATAAAGAGTTAGTGGGGTTGCTTCGAATACACTGCCTTATTTGTCCATCTCAGGATTCTTGAATTTGAGGCACCTAAAAATTTTATTACTCTTTCGTTATGTCTAACTTTAACAAGAATAGTATGTAGAGAAAAATGCCGGCCTTTAGTTGTAAATATTTCTGAATCCCTCACTCAGCTCAATTTTCTTTTAGGATTAATATCTCATCATATATCACATCATTTATGTTTAAATTCAGTTATTCTTTAGCGTTAACTAAAACAAACAGTATTTAGTTTAGAACTACGGGTTTATGACAATAAAACTGGGTAATCCCTTTACCGATTTCTTTTCGTTTAAAATATATCACAAAAAAACTCAATTTTTATGCCTCCAGGGAGTACAAATGATAAAAATACCTCGCGTTTCATGCTTTCTAGAGACAATTATTGCAATCTTTGTATTTTTAAGAGGTTCTAAAATTCCAGAGCACAATGAAAACTATTTGATTAATAAAAAAATGTAAAAAAAAGACGATTAAAATGACTCCAAAAAAAATTTTTTTAATGGCGTTGGAAAGTTGCCGGCAAGACCTACATTTTAAAAAAAAGACCCATTTTTGGACCAAGCAGCACAAAATGGCGTGCGATTCAGATATTAAATAACAATTGCAATTATTCCTACTGGGTTCAATATTTTTATACCAAAATTTTAGGTTATTTTTGTTACAACGAAATGCATATTTTCTGAAAGTTGCAAGCCGATCGATTCACTTAGTCGGCCAGTACAATAAAATGAAAAAAAAAACACTTTTTTGCCAATTTTTAAAATTTTGTAGGTTATGTACGCACTTGAGCGACTTTAAACTAAAGAGGATTTGTTGGAAATTTCATTACGAAGAGTTTGGTTGTTTGTTTGTCTCGATCCGACTTATATAACTGGAGTTATTCGCAATTTAAGCTCAAAAAACAAGTTTTGAATACCTAAATTGCTTATAAACAAAAGAGCACAAGTTTTTCGAGTTCCAAAACTCAGGACAATACTCCTAGTGGTACCCCAGCGAGGATAAAATCATAATATTGCTATATCTAGAATCTGCAGTTTCAAATACCTTTCTTACTGCACTAAATAACATATCAAGATTTTGGTTACAACAATGACACCAAGACCTATCTACAATTTATCTGATGCAGTTAGTATCTTAAGTTACCCTGTATGTTGTATAGATCAAACTCAGGTCGTACCCCAAGGGGCAATAAGATCAGAAGGAATGAAATTCTGTATGTTGGTGCATAATTTATTTTAATATCAGCCAAGCGCCATCTTCAGGGCTCAGACTTCATCAAAAAAGGTTGACATCCACTCAAAAAACGCGCAAGTCCAGTTCCCTGTAGATTTTTCAACTTATCCTATAAAAAGGAAATACTTCCGTCCTGCTGGAAATGCGCTACAGTTCAACTGATACCCAAAAAAAAAACAAGAAAACCTTGCCCAAAAACTACCGACCAGTCGCACCACTTTTAATAATGGCAAAAGTTATGGAACGGGCTAGCATTCAGCATATATTTTTAAATATCTAGAAGGATTTAACATTATTAGCGATCATCAACATAGTTTTCGTAAACAAAGATCAACAAGAGCCCTTCTAACTTATGTAACACACGTTTGGAACAATACAATGGAATATTTTGGAGAACATCTAGCGGTTGTACTTGCTATATCACTATGCCATTCGACTATGTTTGTCATGACGGATTGTTGGCTAAGTTACGCTTTTATGGTATGTCTGAAAGGTTTCGTTTATAACCCTCGAGTTTCTTCACTATCAACGTCGGTATGCTCCAATGCTCTTTCTTTCTGATTTACTTTAATTACCTTCCGGAATGGATCAAAAATCCAATTTACAGATTTGCAAATGACAGTACGCAAATATCCCTAGACAGCAAGAAGTCATTCAGCTTAACAAAGACCTAGAAGAAATTCTATCTTGGGGTGTCAATAACCACGTAAAATTTAACGCTACAAAAACTCAGGCGGCACCAAGTAGAATTTATTGGGATTCAGGACCGACGTGACGTGAATGCATCCTGTAGCTTTTTAAGAATTTCCCTGCAGCATGTATCATATCCCATAAAAAAAATACCGTTTTCAAGATTGTGCATGAAGATTTAGGTATGAAAAATGCTTTAGAAGATAGATCCGCAAACTCTGGCGAGAAAAGAATTTCCTCAAGAACATACGAGGACTTTCGGGAATTAACGAAAGTTCAATTTTGGGATAAAGAGTTAGTGGGGTTGCTTCGAATACACTGCGTTATTTGTCCATCTCAGGGTTCTTGAATTTGAGGCACCTAAAAATTTTATTACTCTTTCGTTATGTCTAATTTTAACAAGAATAGTATGTAGAGAAAAATGCCGGCGTTTAGTTGTAAATATTTCTGAATCCCTCACTCAGCTCAATTTTCTTTTAGGATTAATATCTCATCATATATCACATCATTTATGTTTAAATTCAGTTATTCTTTAGCGTTAACTAAAACAAATAGTATTTAGTTTAAAACTACGGGTTTATGACGATAAAACGTTTAAAATATATCACAAAAAAACTCAATTTTTATGCCTCCAGGGAGTAGAAATGGTCAATAACTCGCGTTTCATGCTTTCTAGAGATAACTTTTGCAATCTTTTTATTTTTAAGAGGTTCTAAAATTCCGAATCACAATGAAATCCATTTGAACAAAGCTAACAGTAATTAGAGTTGTGGAAAATTGTCAATAAAAGCGCTCAACGTGGCAGTAGTAAAGAACTATAGACCTAGAGATTCTCAGTAAAAGAATTTTTGAATATTTCTTGGGCTTTTTGTACGCTTTTTGCAACATTTTACAATTTTCCAAAACCTTGGAAATCTGATAAAGGATTCCCCAAAACCATGCGTACTTGACTAAACCCCTGCCAAAAAAATCCGCCATTTTTAAAGTGGCAAACCTTCTCCAAACTCACTGTTTAATGACTAAAATGAAAATTTCTTCACCAGAAATTTCGAGAACATCCTTAAAATACGCCATTTTTACGTACGAGCGTCAATTGTCATTTTCGTGCGTGACTTTTGCCAACGCACACCTAAAATTTCGTCAGATTGAATTTCGTTTTCTTGTTGAGAAAATTTGATGAATTTTTCGTAAAAACTTACCCTCGCAAAAAGGAACGCATGCTGTTGGAGATGTGCTAAAGGAAAATCCATTAAAAAATCAAGTAATCCATGGAGAACCATCACAAAAACCAGATCGCACACCAAAATTGTAACTGTCCGAGTCCGCCATCGAAAAAAATTGAACAATTTTTTTTGACACCCGCGCCATTTTGTTCACGTCCCGTCGAATCGGGTCCCATTTTGTGCCCGCAAATCCCAAAAAAGCCCGTTTTTGTCCCGATTACGGCGGATTTATGCACCCGACCTGAATGCACAAGTGCATCGATGCGATTGCACTCAACTTTTATTCAAAAGGCGATATTCGGCTCCCGACGAGCGACGCCGATGCCATCTACGGTGTCTGCGCGAAACGGTCCGCCATTGGCCATTACATAAACCCTTTTTGCCCGCTTGCTCACGTATCCTTCTCTCTCTGGAACATCGAAACAGACAAGGATAAACCGGTTCCAACAACAAATAAAAAACTATCGCTTATTTATAAGAGATTTTTTATGCCCCTGATGCTGCCAAGGCCTGTAGGCTATCAGCAGGCTTTGCTTTTATCCTCTTTTTTTATGTTTGTGTTTTATCTTTTTTGTTACGTTGTGTTTTTTTTTGATGGGGAGTTTAGTGCGTTTTACGAAGGTTTCTTGACCGAGGTTTTTTGTGTTTTTTTTTTTTTTTATTATTTTTGGCATTTTATGTCGCATTTTTTTTACTGTTATTAATGGGAATTTTTGTTTTATATGATGAAAATTCTAAAGACAAGGAAGGAACAGTATGTTTTTTTTATAAGAGTAATCTAGTAATCTATCTATGTCGTGAATAAAATTGGACAACAGAAGCTGTCCGAGTGTAAGAAAATTGTTTTTAATTGGAATGGTAGGTAGTACGAGGCTGGTTTGAAAAGTCCGTGCAAAAATAAAAACTACTTATGTGTTTGGGGTAAACCTTTTTTATTTTTCGACATAGTCTCCTTTTAGGCTTATACACTTCGTCCAACGATGTTCTAGTTTGTTGATCCCTTCCGAATAATAGGATTTGTCCAAGTCTGCAAAATATCCATCAGTGTCTGCAATCACCTCCTCGTTTGAATAAAATCTTTGTCCCGTCAGCCATTTCTTCAAATTGGGGAACAAATAGTAGTCCGAGGGAGCCAAGTCTGGAGAATAGGGGGGATGTGAAACGAGTTGGAATCCTATTTCCGTTAATTTTGCGACCACAACTGCTGAGGTGTATGCTGGTGCGTTGTCGTGATGGAAAAGGACGTTCTTGTGGGCCAATCTCGGGCGTTTTTTTCTTGCAGCTCGGTTTTTAAACGGTCCAATAACGATGAATGATATTCACCTGTAATAGTTTTACCCTTTTCCAGATAGTCGATGAGGATTATCCCTTGCGAATCCCAAAAGACAGTCGCCATAACCTTTCCGGCCGAAGGAACGGTCTTCGCCTTTTTTGGTGCACATTCCCCCTTGGTAACCCATTGTTTAGATTGTTGTTTGGTCTCAGGAGTACAGTAATGTATCCATGTTTCATCCACAGTGACGAAACGACGCTTAAAGTCCTCCGGATTCTTCTGGAACAGCTGCAAACCATCCTTGCAACACTTCACACGATTCCGTTTTTGGTCAAGCGTGAGCAATCGCGGCACCCATCTTGCGGATAGCTTTCTCATGTCCAAATGTTTATGCAAAATATTATGTACCCGTTCAGTCGAGATGCCCACAGCACTAGCAATCTCACGCCCCTTAACTCTTCTGTCATCCATCACCATATCATGGATTTGATCAATGATTTCTGGAGTCGTAACCTCCACAGGCCGTCCAGAACGTTCAGCGTCATTTGTGCCCATATGGCCAGTCCGAAAATTTTGAAACCACTTATAAACTGTTCTAATCGAAGGTGCAGAATCACCATAATGTTTATCAAGCTTCTCTTTAGTCTCCTGAGGCGTTTTGCCTTTCATAAAGTAATGTTTAATCACCACACGAAATTCTTTTTCGTCCATTTCTTGAAAATCACTCGACTTCCTTGATTCATACGAATGCCAAACACAAAGAAATAAACCAATATGGCTGAAACTTGGTGTGCGTTCATTCAAGAGATGCTACTAACTATACATGACCTCAATACGCGCAGGTGGTGCCATCTCTCGGACTTTGCACGGACTTTTCAAACCAGCCTCGTATATCTACTTTGATAACCTGGTATTTTTACAAGACATAGTTGAAAGTCGAAAAACTTCAAACAGTCTTGTTGTTGACAATTCAGAAAACGAAATTGATATTACATGTGACTTGGAAGATACCAGTGAAAGTCCAATAATTTCTAAAAAAAGGGATTGCCGAAAGAGGGAACCTCGAAATAGTACTAGCACGTACGAAGATTCTTTACTAGAGATTTTGAGGCAAAAAAAAGATGACGATAAAGAAATTGACGAAGATAAATATTTCTTATTATTAACAGTACCTTTCTTCGAAAAATTTACGGAGGACCAAAAATTCATTGCCAGGACAGAAATAATGAATGTAATGAGACGTGTTCGAATGTCTGGTAGTTTAGAGAATCAGAGCAGTCAAAGAAATCAAAATGTACAAGCATCGACAACTGTGCAGCACCTCCCAATACCATCTCCCAACCAAGGATTACAGTTGCAACGATCACATCATTCGCCTACTGGGTCACTTTTCTTAACTTTTAATCCAGAAGAATCGCAATTTCAAATAGATAACCATTCAGAACTTTCGTCTGTTTATACTATAATTTGAAATAAAGGTTAACAATTTTACAATTTTTTCTTCTCGTTTTTCTTTTCTTGTCATTTACTAATAAACTATGTTACTAACTAAAATGAAAATATTGTTTTCTTACCTTAAAGTTACCGCCAATCTTTCCTCTGGGGGAACAGCCCTTCTTAATACAATATCTTGGTATAATATATTTCGTCCAACTAACGCCAAAAGTCTATCGAAACTATCCACATTCATGCGGAAATAATTAAAAAACTTTGTTTCATATTTTCGTAAACCTTCAAACAATTTGTAAAAATGCCCATCGCAAAGTCGATTACTTAATAGTGGATGTACCCATAATTTTTGTCGCTCCACTGTTTAACTCAGTGAAGATCAACTATTTAGTTGCAAGTGTGCGCCCATTATTAGTTGAAGCAACTAAGGGCAACTAAACTATTTAATCACCTCAATTAAAAAGTTGCTAGTGTGCGGGGGGCCTTAAGGTTTTGTGCATAGTTGCCAGGTAGTACGATAAACGTATTTTTATTTTACCTGCTTTGTATAGCGCCCTTTAAGTATTTGATAATATAGGCCTAATGACCACAGGTCCCCATTAAGATTTGAAAGATACTTTTTATTATTTTTAGTTTTACTTACAACGTAACGGTTCTATTTTAATTATGTGGCGTCCGTGGGAAAATTGCAATAGTGGCTATCGCAAGAGAAAACATTTATCACTTGACGTTAAACAAATAGTGAAAAATGTTTTACGACAGTTTGATAAAAAGAAATTTGAATAAACAAAGTGCTTTGCAAGAAAACCAGTGGACTAACAAAAACCCCAATTTCTACAATTAAGGGTATTGTAGGAAAACCATCACTCAGAAACAGGAAAAAAGGAAAGATTTTCAAATGCATCATGTAGACGATTGTCAAAAAGACGTCATCAGGAGAAAAATATATTCTATGTATGAAGAGCAGTTGGTGCCGACACTAGACAAAATAAAAATTAAGACTGGTGCAGGACGGGACCAATATGCATTGTGGCCGATCAACCTTTCACAGAATTCTCTTAAGAATGGGATTCACGTTCCGAAAAATCAACAAAAGGCAAGTAGTGATGGAGTCACCAAGATTACGAATCTTTCGACATACCTATTTACAAGAAATTAAAAAGTATCGATCAGAGAATTGGCCAATAATTTATCTTGACGAAACATGGTTCGATACCCGTGACTATGCAAAAAGGGTGGTTGACAGCAGTATAAAATGTCAGAATAACGCACCTTCAAATAAAGGTAAACGAATAACCATTTTGCATGCTGGATCTGAAAACGGCTGGGTTTCAAATTCTAGTTTGGACTATCACGAAGACAAGACCGCAGAAGTTTTTGAAAACTGGTTTCGAAATTCCCTTTTGCCAAATGTTCCCGAACAGAGTGTTATAGTTATGGACAATGCAAGTTACCATAGTCGCCTACTAAATAAGGGTGCAGCTAACACCAAATTGGAAATTTAGGAATATATGTTAGAAAATGATATTTATTTTGACTTTAGTTATAAGAGAAGGGATCTTTTGGAAGTTTTGAGAGACTGTAAATTGAAAAAGAAATACAGTCGACACTGTTTATAGTGAAACTCTATATAGTGAAAAACTCTTTATAGTTCAAATTTTTGAACACCTAGAATATTTTAATGAAATTTCATGTAAAAAGCCCTGCATATAGTGAATCTGTAAAATAGTAACACTCTATATAATAAAATTTTTACAGGAATTTTATGTATAAATTTTTATGCATTTATTGAGATCTTGGCCATTTCGGGTTTCCCATTTTTATCTAACATTAGCACGAATTCCATTTTTATGACGCATTCTTTTCAAAAGGTTCTTAACGCGTTTATAACACCTAATGGTTGGCAATAAATCAGGTAGATTTCTGTGAGAAACCCGGGGAATAACCCATCTTATAGAAACCCGGGGAAAACCCATTTTATAGTCGAGGCCTAGTAATTCGCAAATTCAGGTTCAGTTTCTTTTTGTTTAAGAATCCAGTAAGATGTCCAAGCGAGTGTGTTTAAGTTTAGCTGAGAAAATTAAAGTTTTGGAGGAAGTTGATAAAGGCTGCAAAAAAAAATTGATGTTGCTGCAAAATTTGGTGTTTCGCCAAGTTGCGTCTCTCTGATAATAAAAAGTCGCGACAGTATCATCAAGAAACCTAGTGTTCCAAGCAGTAGAAAACGAGTACGGGTGAGTACTTACGAGGATGTAAATGAAGCAGTTTTACGATGGTTTCAAGTGGCCCGTACGCATCAAAACGTATCAATATCGGGAAATTTAATAAAGCAAAAGGCTCTACAATTTGCTAGAGAATTTAACTGCGTTAATTTTCAAGCTAGTGAAGGGTGGTTGAGTGCCTGGAAGACTCGCAATTCAATTGTTTTCAAGACGGTGTCTGGCGAGAGTGCAAGCGTTAGTCAGGAGGACTGTGACATTTGGACTGAAACTGTTTTAAAAAGTGCATTGAAAAAGTACGAGCCAAAAAACGTTTTCAATTGTGATGAAACCGGTTTGTTTTTTAAATGTTTGCCAAATAAAACTTTTGCTTTTAAAAGTGATAAATGTTTTGGTGTTAAAACAAGTAAAGAAAGGGTGACATTTATGGTTGGAGCAAACATGGATGGCTCAGAAAAACTGAAATTACTGCTCATAGGTAAAAGCAAAAATCCCCGTTGTTTAAAAGGAGTTAAATCTCTGGAGTTAGATTACGCCAATAATAAAAAGGAATGGATGACTTCTGAGATTTTCGAAAGATGGATCAAAGAACTGGACACGAAAATGAAAAGCCAAAAGAGAAAGATTGTGATGTTTATAGACAATCCCGTTACTGTAAGTAAAAAATTAAGGAATATTGAATTGATCTTTTTTCCACCAAACATGGCCTCCAAATTGCAACCTATGGACCAGGGTATTATAAAAAACATAAAACATCATTACCGAAACAGAATTGTTCACAAAATTGTTAATGCGATTGATAACAACCTTCCAGTCCAAAAATTGATTACCCTTAAAGAGGGTATAACCGAAGTCGCTAAAGTATGGAGTGAAAATGTTTCTCAGAAAACTATCAAAAACTGCTTTTCTAAAGCAGGTTTTACTGAAAAAATTGACGAATGGGAAGAAGAAGACGAAATGGATCTCGCTACCTTAAAAAGACAATGGGGTATTCTACAAAAAACTGCTACCGTCGACGCAAATTTCTTACTTGAAGATTTCTTAGAAATCGACAATGGTGTTGGCACGACAGATCTCCCAACTGACCAAGACATAATTGACGATATAAAAAGTATAGAAGATCAGTTATCTGTTTCGTTTTTTGTTAGAATCTAGTTTCTTTTGTAGGTATTTTGTTTACCTGCTAGATTGAACCATTTTTTATGGGCATAGCGTACGTGCTGCAGGGAAATCCCCAAAGCGCTACAGGGGCGATGCATGTGCGGAAAAAGCAATTCACGTTAGTCTCGAATCGTTGTAAATTGTACTCCTTCTAAAGGGATAAGGTTCTCCATATAAAAGGCTGCTTGGAAAGAGTTATACGAGGAGTGACAAGATAAATCTCATGGGGGTGTGAAGTATAAACGCAACGTGTATTCTTAACATGCACCACTTTGCAAGGAATTAAGCGGGCTTCGAACACTTTCCACGAAAATACTTGTAGAATAGAACCAAGTAACCAACCGTTCTTCGATGTTCCAAGAAACTAAGGCTGTTTATCACTTCTGTGTCTCCAATCAGGTGAACAGCTCTCTTCTGAATAAAGTCCAATAAATGCGGTTTATGTTTGGGAGCAGAGCCCCAAACTTGTAATGTTCCATCGTTGGTGGCATACCTCGTGTTTTGTTGTTTCAATTTCGGATTATTTTAAACAATTACCAATAAAATTCGGGAGGGTTCCATAGGGGTTCAAATTCTCCTACTAATAAGCAAATCTCTTGATTTTATTTATTTAACCATTGATTTTTGTTATTTCAAAACGTGTTAGATTAAAAACAAATGGACTGCATTCCAAATATGACGTAACCTCCGTGAAATGTTAGACTAGACAATATATAACAATATAAAATTATTAGAATGTTTAATTAGGTAGATATTAAACATACTTAGTTAAAGAAACAGTTACTATAATAAATGGAATAGTTAGTAGTAATTAACTTTTATTATGCAAGAGAGCACGTAGTCTAGAATTTCTGGTTTATTAAATACTTTTATATATAATTACCATGTGCCCTCAGAATATTAAAAGTAATTAAAACTAAAAGACCTCATTGGCTTAATATTGATAAATATTTGTAAATATTCTCCCTTTCTCTTTATTCAGCATTCATCGTTCATGAACGGACAAACCGCTCCTCCGCCTATTTCTGTCTTGTGCTACGCTCGTCCATGCCTTCCCAGCCACTTTCCTGATGTCATCATACCATTTTAGTATGAGCCAGTCTGGATTTCTTTTTTTCCCCCTATAACTTCCATTCCGTCGTTTTCCTTATCAATATTTTCATTTTTGTTACACGATCTGCCCATCTCTATTTTACTTTTTGTACTATGCGAGGCTGGTTTGAAAAGTCCGTGCAAAAATAAAAACTGCTTATGTGTTTGGGGTAAACCTTTTTTATTTTTCGACATAGTCTCCTTTTAGGCTTATACACTTCGTCCAACGATGTTCTAGTTTGTTGATCCCTTCCGAATAATAGGATTTGTCCAAGTCTGCAAAATATCCATTAGTGTCTGCAATCACCTTTCCGGCCGAAGGAACAGTCTTCGCCTTTTTTGGTGCAGATTCCCCCTTGGTAACCCATTGTTTAGATTGTTGTTTGGTCTCAGGAGTATAGTAATGTATCCATGTTTCATCCACAGTAACGAAACGACGCTTAAAGTCCTCCGGATTCTTCTGGAACAGCTGCAAGCCATCCTCGCAACACTTCACACGATTCCGTTTTTGGTCAAGCGTGAGCAATCGCGGCACCCAGCTTGCGGATAGCTTTCTCATGTCCAAATGTTTATGCAAAATATTTATATACCCGTTCAGTCGAGATGCCCACAGCACTAGCAATCTCACGCACCTTAACTTTTCTGTCATCCATCACCATATCATGGATTTGATCAATGATTTCTGGAGTCGTAACCTCCACAGGCCGTCCAGAACGTTCAGCGTCACTTGTGCCCATACGGCGACTTTTCAAACCAGCCTCGTATTTTTTGTATATTATTTTGGATTGTTCTCTAATCCATTTTCTAACCTTTAGAGTGATATTTAGAAATGCTCGCTCCATATAGTTTTGAGAAATTTACATCTTACACATTGTTTCGTTTGTGATTGTCATGTTTCAGCTGCATACAGCAGGGCTGGGATAACTGGGATAAGCATGCAACGGTATCGTAGTGGTTTAAGAACCTGCATCGATGGCCGCTGATTCGATTCCGGGAATTAGCTCGGTGTTGATTTGTACTTTTAGGTAGTAGTTAATGCAGAAATGCAATAACGCCCGTTGTAGGACTACTGCGTTGTCGTAAAAGTACCATGAAATACAAATTTGCAGGTTTCGGTAACTAAAAAACGTTGACGGATATTATGACGTTCCTGTTAATGTCTCGTTAGAGAAATAGTAACAAAAACGGTAAAAAGCCCCGGCGGGGAGGTGGACAATAAAGAAAAAACATATCGATTTAATAGCTTTGTTTTCATCTGTATTTTATATCCTCTTGTTTTAATATCCCGAAAGCTGCCCATCTCAGTCTTATTATTCTATTTAAATCTACCATGTGCATGTTTCTGTCACTCCTTATGTTGTGTTCCATGTATATGTATTGTTGTACTTTCTCTATGCTCGTTCCATTCAGCATGATGAATTCGTTATTTTACTGCGAGAATCACTCTATTATTTTTGTTTTGCTTATATTTAGACTCAACTCCACACACAAACAAATCTCCGGTAACTTCAACGATTTCGAAATAGTGGATAAATTCGTATACTTTGGATCATTAATATTTAACAAAAGCAGTTGTTCCGGGAAAATTCATAACAGAATAGGCGTGGCAAAGTCGACTATGGTAAAACACCCCAAGATATGGAAAGACCGTTCTGTCTGTACCACGACAAAGATCAGATTGGTTCGATCTTCGGTGTTTGTCATATTCCTCTACGGCGCGGAAACATTGACCACAAGGCCAGCAGAACGAAAGAAAATAGATTCCTTGCAATGGTGTTGGAGCAAGAAAAAGGGCCGATAGTTTGGAGAGGTTGATTGTGGCTGGTGATCTGCCAGGCAAAAGAATAAGAGGTAAGTTTTCTACAAGATGGACAGATCAAGTCCAGAAATCAAACTCAACATTCTACATTGCGCTTAAAACGGCTGCAGACAGATGTTGAAGGAGGGACATAGTTCACGGTAACTACATCACGATCTTCAGCGATGAAGTAACGACAAGAGAGAGAGAGTACTCAACCCAATTTCCTCTGATCTTCTTTTGAACCCTTTCGTCATTTCCTACAGAAATGATCCCCATTCATTAGTATTGCACAATCTGCACGTCTTAGTGTGTTTAATTTTTGTCCTTCGATGTGTATGTGTATGCCATACTTTACCCTGTTTAGTTTTTTGAATATATCTTCTGTGGCCAACATGAAAAGCTTCAGTGATATGAAGTTTCTTTCCCTTATTCCTCTTTTAATTTTAATTCTTTCTGTATCGGAATTTAATTTCACTGTATTAATTGCTTTTTTTATGCGTTTTTATAACGCATTTATCATTACTCAAAGGTCTTGTTACAATCTCTAAAAACTAAGTGCAAGTCTCTGGAGGACGCTTGTCAGATCCCGTATGACACACTAAATAACATCTTTGTTGCAAGCGTGCCTCAGAAGTCACAACGTAGAAGGCACTTTCCTCTCTGGTACACCAAGGAAATCATAGATAACATTTATAAAAAAGAAAATGTTTATCGTAATTTTAGGCTGTTCAAACTCAAGTTTTACTATCAGAAATTCACTTCTTTTCGTAGGTTAATCAAGCAGCAATCTAGTGTTGCCTATAGAGAATATATCCGCAGTACTGAGAATAACATCTCTAACGATCCCTCCAGTTTATGGGCGTTTATTCAGAGTAAACTCTGGCTCTCGATCTGGCATTCCTAATATCATGAGAAATAATGATCGTGTCTGTAACGACCCCACCTAGCATAGTCACTGCCTTTGGTGATTGTTCTCACAGCGTATTTATTAAGTCGTCTAGGCCTGAGGAGTATAGTTATTGGGGAGCTCCCCCTTTCTTTGTTGACGTTCCCGAAATTTTCGAGAGGGATATTGTGATTGCGGATAGGTCTCTCAAGAAAAAACTGACCTCCGGTTCCGACGGCATTACCAGTTTTGTTGTCAAGGATTGCGTGTCCGCTCTATTCGGTCCATTATTCCATATCTTTAATCTAGTGTTGACGACTCATACATTTCCTGCTACTTCGAAGGTGGCCAAAGTCCGACCTATCTTGAAGTCTGGGGATCCAGGTGTGGTTGATAATTATCGACTCATATCTATTTTATGTAATTTCTCTAAAATTCTTGAAATTATTTTGCATAAATTTATTTTCTCAAAAGTAAGAAATACGTTTTCTATTGACCAACACGGTTTTATGCCTGGCAGATCTACCACCACAAATCTTGCCTCATTCTCGCAGTTTGTGTGCGACGGTATCAATGATGGGAGCTAGATTGACGTGGTGTATACGGATTTTCGCAAAGCTTTTGATCGACTTGATCACTACTTACTGTTGGATAAGGTCGGATTTCGTTTCGGGCTCTCAAATAACCTGATTGATCTTTTATGTTTATAACCTCCTGGATCGCAGGTTTTTTGTAGAAATCAATGGGTTTAGATCGCCTCTCCATATTCCCACTTCAGGTGTTCCCCAGGGTTCCAATTTGAGACCTCTTCTTTTCAATATGTTTGTTGACGACTTGCTGAGTGAAATAGGTTGCCGGAAGCTTGCTTATGCCGATGATCTTAAGATTTTTAAACGCATAGACTCGGTTTCTGATTGCCACGAATTACAGAGTAGCATTAATGCTCTCACCAATTAGTGCTCTACTAACAGGCTCACCTTAAACGTTTCCAAATGCAATGTCGTCCGATATTCCTATCGTAACAACCCTATATTTTTCAATTATTCCGTAGGTGATACTGTTCCACAGAATCTTCGTTTAGTTAGAGATTTGGGTATCATCTTTGACGAGAAATTCTCTTTTGCTGACCATATTGAACAAATGGTTGCTGGTGCATCAAGGATGCTGGGTTTCTTGATTAGAAATTGTAGAGACTTTACTAAGATATCTGTAATCTAGCTTCTCTATTGTTCCTTTGTTAGGTCTAAGTTTGACTATGCTTCTATTGTTCGGTATCTAATATACAATTGTCATAACAACTCAATCGAATCCATACAGACGCGCTTCATTAAATATCTTATTTTTAAGAGGGATGGTGTCTATCCGGACCGCGGTGTTGATCACGGACTAATCTTGTCAAGGTTTAATGAGTTGCCTCTTGTGAAGAGAAGGGACATTCACTCCATCAAATATATTATATAAGCTGTTAAATCACCATATTGATTGCCCTTTCCTATTAAGCAATGTATCTTTCCATGTGCTGCGCCTTGGGGCAAGGCACACCTATTTTTAGCCTCGGCCTGGCTAGGTCAAATATATTATTGCACAGCTCTATTTATATAATGTGCAAGAACGGCAATGGCATTGGAAACTCCGGTGATTTCCATTGCAGTAGGCTCTCGGTACTTATTGGTTCTCTGCTCAGTGTTTAGAGTTTGCTCAAATTTGTAGTTTTTTTATTAGTACTATTTTTATTTATTAATTTGGAGATTGTTCAAACTGTATAAATATTCTTGGTTGTATACTCTGGTTAATATTTTAATTGTATCATGTTCTTCTTTTATATGTAGCTCATCAGTATAAACATTATTCCTGTAATTGGACCCTGGCCTGTAGGAATGGAATGTATAAATAAATAAATAAATAAATTGTAATCAACTATAGTGACAAAATCTGGCTAGATGATGTAACTATATATGAATGAATACTATATGAAAATCGACGTATTCATTCTCGAGTTATCCGCGGACATACGTACGTATATACACACATGGAATGATAAATCACTCGATACGCGAGCGATCGTCCTATTATTTAGATCATCCCAGTTATTGAAATGTGTGCAAGATCACAATTAATACATAATAAGCGGGGGTTTCTCTGTTTACCGACTATTGTTGTCTCACAGAAAAAAAAACGTAAATGGCACGACATAGAACTAAAATTAAAATTTATGTATTGATACGTATTACAGTGTATTTTAAAACGTGGCTAATTAGCCTTTCAAAAAATCCCCTTGCATATGTTATCATACACAGTGTTGAAAATATGAATAATCACCTTTAAAATCAACTAACTGAACATTTATGGCTCCTATCTAAAAGAATCCATAAAGATGTATTTTCCTATATTTCTGTACGATTTTCCATCTTTTCGCAAATCAATTATGATATTTCGAACTTGAAATGGAATTTTACAATTTCTCTGGCTCATTTTTAAAACTACTTTGAAAACCCACCGCAAAATTACTGGCAACAAGTGATAGATTATAAAGAGACTGAAAATTATTCATTTGTTTTCAATTTAGCGAGCAATAGATAGCTTGATATAATGCGGCTGATTATAACATGTTTTGTCATAGTTACAACATAATAGAAAAATAGTGTAGAAAGCAGGTGGTGTATGGAGACTTTTTGGACTGACTGTATGTATATATATATATATATATATATATATATATATATATATATATATATATATATATATACGAGGCATGTTTTTTAAGTAAGTACCGTTTTGGAATTAAAAAAAGACGTGCAAAGATATCGCTATAATTTTATTTTTACATGAAAGCCTGTACCTTAATCTACTTTTCTACATAATTTCCGTGAATATTGAGGCACTTGTCATAACGTGGCACCAGTTTTTGAATACCCTCCTCATAAAATTCTGCCGCCTGACTTGTTAACCACTGTATCACAAATGTTTTGACCTCGTACAAAACACTACGAGAATATTGAGGAAAGCAGTCGCACAATGATGAAATTGTAAAGCGTCTGTTTTCTCTCACCTTTTCGTCCACTTTCTGCACCAAATCTTCATTAACGACCGAAGGACGCCCACTCCGTTCTTCATCATGCACATTTGTGCGGCCATCTTTAAATGCTCTCACCCATTTCCTTACCATTCCATCACTCATAATGTTTTGTCCGTAAACTTCACAGATCTCACGATGAATATCGATCGGTTTTACGCCTTTAGCACTAAGAAATCGTATAACAGCCCGTACTTCACAATCGGCGGGACTCACGATTGTCGGAGGCATCTTAAACACTCAGTAAACAACGTATACAATGAAGAATCAGACTGTAATGGCGTCAGTGCGTAGACATGAGATGTAGGTTACCAGCGCGCATGCGCGGAACGCCGACCGTATCGCTGCGGCGGCGGAATCGCAAAACGGTACTTACTTAAAAAACATGCCTCGTATATATATATATATATATATATATATATATATATATATATATATATATATATATATATATATATATATACAGTACAACTCCGATTAATCGAGTCGCGATTATCCGAGCTCCGGATTAACCGAGCCAATCTAAGAACCTGATCATCCGAGGTACGCGCGTCTATGCTGCGTATTAACCGAGCTTCTAAAATATGTATGTACATATTTCCATTTAAAATCGTCGGGGTCTTCGGGGAATCCCCCTGGCCCGTGTGAGGGGTTCCCCTATTTATGTTTTTGGACCCTTTCAGGATAAATTTGCGTGAATACAGTGCGTTATAGCGTTTACTACGGAGAAGTACGAGTATACTCACATAATTTATTTGGTTGGAGTTCTGGTAGTTAAGTGTAATTAATACGAACTGCTTTGTTTGAATTTTTGTTTGTCGTATTATAATGAAGCAAAACAAGCGTAAAATAATCGTCGTTCCTATTGAAGAAAAATTAAAAGCCATCAGATGAATTGAAGTAGGAGAGACAATTAAAGGTGTTGCACGAGATTATGGAGTAGGTGAGGTAACAGTTGGAGATTGGAAAAGAAACCGCACAAAAATAGAAGAATGGTGTATAAATCAAGCCTCCTCCTCCTCAGGAAGAAAATCAATGAAAACCGCGACTATGCAAAGGTTAACGAAGCTTTACTTATGTGGTTTAACCAACAGAGATCAAAAGATGTGCCTCTATTAGGTCCAATTTTACAACAGAAAGCAATAATGATTAGTAGGCAATTCCCAGAGACAGATCAGTTTACCGCCAGTTCTGGATGGCTTGACCGCTGGAAAAAACGGTACGGTGTACGACAACTGACTGTATGTGGTGAAAAACTTTCTGCTGATGTGTCATCAATTGAGAAGTTTAAGCAGAACTTTAAAAAACAAATCGAAGATTGTGGATACACACGTGATCAAATTTACAACTGTGACGAAACTGGTCTGCATTATAAAATGCTTCCATCAAAAACACTGGCATCTCGACAGAAAAAATCAGCTCCTGGGCACAAACGAACTAAGGAAAAATTAACTTTAACGGTATGTTCCAATGCATCTGACAAGCACAAAATCCCACTGATGGTGATTGGCAAGTCTGCACGTCCAAAAGCTTTAAAAGACATCTCACCCAAAGCCCTACCAGTCTATTACAAAAGTCAGAAGAGCGCATGGATGGATGCGACCTTATTTACTAATTAGTTTGAAGAAGAGTTCGTGCCATCTGTGACTAAATTTTTGAACAGAAACCCCATGGAGAAATGTCCTGCTCAAATTTTGACAGCGAGATAGAAGAAAAAAGTTTATTTGAATTAATGCAAAAATTAAAAGGTTGCGAAAATGTGATAAGAGAAGATGTTGTTGAATGGATTACAGCAGATGATTTAGAAAAAGAAATGAGTATTGAAGAAATAACGAATGCCTTTCAGGAAACCGAAAAATCAGATGACGATGACGAAGTGGCGGGTGGATGAACAGTCTCCCACTAAGATCTCTCATCAAGAAGGTTTTGCTTCTTTGGAAAAAGCTTTGAGGTATATCGAACAACAACCAGAGGCAACCCTAGCGGATTTGCGTCTTCTTAATAGATGGAGAAACAATGCAGCGAGAAAAAGAAGATGCAATATGAAACAGAAGCGCAGATACCTATTTCACTGTTTTATAATGTATGTACCTATTTATATGTTAAAAACGTTAATACATCGGTTTAAAGTATTGGTATTTTTTTTTGAATGAATAAAAAACAAATCCGGATTATCCGGGGAGGGTGCCCCCACGTTACCTCGGATAACCGGGGTTCTACTGTATATATATATATATATATATATATATATATATATATATATATATATATATATATATATATATATATATATATAATATGAAAAAAAGCTGCTTTATTAGAAGTAAAAGATCTGTTTTATAACTACCAGTTAAAGAAAAAAAAATATGATAACTGTAGGCATATTATATTTATATAATTAAAGAGACATTATTTATAATAAAATTATCGCATTCAACCGGAGGTTATCTAGGTTTTTATCTTATACACTATTAATACTCGTTTATAATAGGTCAAATACGATATACTGTACAAAAAAAAAGATAATAAAAATATTGCACATACTTCAAACGCCCACTAAACAACTTTCTCTATACCAAAATCATTTTAATTTGAGAATAATGAAAAACCCATTTTCCACAACCGATCAAAGTTTGGCTATAAGTCCCATTTCGTTTAACAATCTAGTTGACCATGATCTTAAAATTGTGTAAACTAGCTATGGGTTAACACTTGATTTTTATCCGTTCTCAGATTAAAATAATTTAAGTTCCTCTATAGAATTTAGTAAAATAAAATAGTTTTTTAAGTTTTAAATTAATATTAAAGTGTTAGTGACTTAGTAAAATTAGTTTTCGCTTCCAAAAATTATAGTTTACATTGACGCGAGAACCTAAACAACTCTGGTTATTGTCTCATTGACTTACATTACCGTCAGAAAGTATTTGCCCACCTAGAATTTTCTATGTAACTGCCAAAATTTAATACCTAAATAAATTATATTAGGTAAATTTAATTGTTCTTAACAAGTGTCCATCCTAAAATTGTTTAGATAAGCCTTTTTGGTGAAATCACAAATTAAAAACCAATTAGAACAAATTTCCAACTTTTGCATGATAATCGTTTTGAGGCGATTTCTGAGAATTCCAGTTGAAGTAAGAACTCATTTCAAGTTTCTAGGGATTATGGAAATTCCTAGTGACATTTTATGATAAAACTATGCTATAAATACCATTGCCTTTTTGGAAATTAACCATTCGCAAACAGTACTTTGTTATTGATACAGGCTCAATTGTTTTGTGAAAATGCCAAAAAAACCAAAGAAGTTTCCATTAAAAATCGGGCTCTGATAATTGCGAGACATCAAAATGGTCAGTCGAGTCGACAAATCGCGAGTGACATGGGGATGCCAAAGGGAACGGTGAACTACATCGTAAAAAAATTTTCTGCGGGACATGGAATTCTCAACCAAAAATGTTCAGGAAGGTCTTGAAAAACGACTCCCGCTGAGGACAGAACTATAACAATGTTCAGCAGATGTAATCGCCGTCTAACCGCAACAGAAATCACGGCTCAAGTAAACCTGGAGCGGCCCATCTCCATCAGCGTGACAACTGTGAAGAACAGGTTAGCAGAAGGTGGACAAGCGAATAAACGTAACCGATTAGAATGGGCCTGAGAACATGAAAAATTGGACATCAGAACAATGGAATTACGTCCTTTGAGCGACGAATCTAAATTCGAAATTTTCGGTACAAATAGACGAGTTTATGTGCCGCGGTCAGCTGGAGAGAGGATGTCAGTTGCTTATAGTAAAACATGATGGAGGTTCAGTAATGGTTTGGGGTTGTTTTGGCAACGGTAAAGTTAACTAAGTTGGGAATATGGATCTTTGGCACAATGATATTACTCAGTATATATCACCACTACACCAAACACTTTATTTTTGCACTCGACGCGCGTTTCGCTAACCATGTTAGCTTCATCAGGAGCGATGACTGACTAAAGCTAAACTACATTTATACTTAGCCTAACCCTTGAATTACTCAAGCGGAACTAATGACATAGGCAAGGCCATCAGTTCCGGTCAAGTAACCAGTAGAAAGGACTATAAGGAATAGGCCCTCTGTCTTTATTTAAACTACTTTTACATTTTATGATTTCCATACTTTCGTATGCGTTCAACAACCTCCTATCAGATACATTTTTTATTAGTCTTAGATTATCTAATGTTACAGTATGATCAGCTTCAAGGGCATGTTCGACAATGCTAGACTTTTCTGTTCTATTGTATTTTAAGTGTGCTAAATGTTCTTTAAATCGTGTTTTAATTGACCTTTTAGTTTGCCCAACATACTTTTTGTCACAATCATTACAACTAATTTCATAAATTCCACTTTCTCACAATTAGGAGTCTTATCTTTGGGATTTCCTAAGATATTCCTCGGATTGTCTGATGAGTTATAAACTAAGGTGAGGCCTACCTTATTAAATACCTTATTGAGTCCCTTGCTATATTTCGGATTATATGGTATGTGGATGATATTTTCGCGATTTTTGATACAAAGAAAGCAAATATTGATGATTTTGTTTCTAAATTAAATAGCAGGTACGATTCCATTAAATTCACTTACGAAGTTGAGAACAAAGGACAATTGCCTTTTCTAGATATTAAATATTAAAAATAATAATAGATTAGAATTTGATATCTATAGGAAGGGCACAGTAACAGATAGATATATTCCTAATGATTCATTTCATTGCAAACAACATAAATTAGCCTCATTACATTTTTTAGTTCATCGTTTGGTCACTTTCCCTCTGAATAGAGTAAACTTTAATAAAGAAAGAAATCGTATTAGAAATATAACTAGAGTTAATGGTTATGACGATGACTTAGTAAATAAGCTAATAAATAGACATAAGTTTAGGTTTAATATTCAGAATTCTACCTGTTTTACACGCGAAGAAAATAACACCAAGTATGTCTCCATACCATATAATCCGAAATATAGCAAGGGACTCAATAAGGTATTTAATAAGGTAGGCCTCACCTTAGTCTATAAATCATCAGACAATCTGAGCAATATCTTAGGCAATCCCAAAGATAAGATTCCTAATTGTGAGAAAAGTGGAATTTATGAAATTAGTTATAATGATTGTGACAAAAAGTATGTAGGGCAAACTAAAAGGTCAATTAAAACACGATTTAAAAAACATTTAACACACTTAAAATACAATAGAAGCGGATCATACTGTAACATTAGATAATCTAAGATTAAAAAAAATGTATCTGATAGGAGATTGTTGAACGCATACGAAAGTATGGAAATCATAAAATGTAAAAGTAGTTTAAATAAAGACAGAGGGCCTATTCCTTATAGTCCCCTCTACTACTACATTAGTTCCGCTTGAGTAATTCAAGGGTTAGGCTAAGTATAAATAGGTAGATTTGTAGCTTAGCTTTACTAATCATCGCTCCTGATGAAGCTAACATGGTTAGCGAAACGCGCGTCGAGTGCAAAAATAAAGTGTTTGGTGTAGTGGTGATATATATATACTGAGTAGTAACGGTAAAGTTGCAAAAATCTTTAGGATAGAAGGAATCATGCGAAAAGAACAGTATCAAGAAATATTGCTAACTCAAAAGCTTCCTTCTGGAAGAGATATTTTTCAGGGGAAATTTATTTTTCAGCATGACAACAACCCTAAACATTCTGCTAAACAAATTAGAGAATTTTTGGACCGATGGAAATCCGATGACGTCCTGGAAGTGATGACTTGGCCTCCGCAATCACCCGACTTGAACCCCAGCGAATTGCTGTGGGACCATTTGGACAGGTGTGTTCAAAAACTCAATCCAACAACAGAAAATCACTTGTGGGAACTTTTACAAGCAGAATGGGTTAAAATAACCGAAGAAACTCTAGAAACTACTGGACAGAATGCCGAAACTCTGTAAAGCGGTAATTAAAAACAAAGGAGGTCACACAGATGAGAAAAATCCTGGAAAATCATGAATATTTTTCTGATTTTCTAGACTGTAAATAATGTGAAAAAAAAAATAATTCATTAAAATTTAAAAAAATATATTATCTGGGTTTTTGTTGTCTTGGGACTGAAATAACTAGGTGGGCAAATACTTTTTGACGGTAGTGTATCTTTATCTTCGCATTCCATAAAACCAAAACTCATTTACCATCAAGCCAAGAGCATTTCCATGTCAAAAATCGCCACGAAAACCCCAATCTCAACAACTTTTACCTCCTCCATCACTCTCCAACTTCAAAAGTAGCAAAATTCAAAACTCAACAATTTTCTAGAGATGCTCAATGTGTATCGACACTTTATCTTCCGATACTTTATATCGATAGTCTACAATGAGCGAGTATCGATCAGTTTAAGTTAATATTACATCTCAATTTAATAAATTATTACCGCAATGTCACTTGTACTTGATTGATTGGTCAATGGCGACGAGCAGCTGTAACTTTTAAAGTAAAAGTATCATTCAATAAGCGACTTATATACGTCTTTCTCTATTCCATACACTTAAGAAACAGGTAACTGGAATTCTTTTATAAAACAAAACGGGATAAATCTCAAAACATCACAGTTTGAGGTTAGCTAAGATATGTTTCTCCTTTGTGCAGGTATAAAGGTAAATTTGTCAAAGGTCACAAACCTTTTAACATGCTATCGATACCAGTTTGAAACATTCCTACAAATTTCCTTTAGAAACAAAAAAATAGACGCGCATCGTATTTTACATAGCATGCAATCGGTCGGCCCGTACCGGGCGCAAAACGGATCACCGCGATCGATAAGCGGTGCATTCGGCCGATATCGGACATCTTCGGCACGCAAAACGAAGCAACTTAACGAGAAACAAAAGAAAGCGAGTGCATGGATAAGGTTCCCTTGATCGAGAAGTGTATGCAACGGGAATTGTAGGATATCGAGGAAGAGCGGAGTTGTCGGATGTTTGGAAATGTCTCGATTGTGGGGAAAGTAAACCACCAATCTAAATGTTGGTTAATGAGAGATCTTTATAATTAAAAGGGCACACTGTAAAGTCGATGTTATTTTAAGAGTTACATAATATCAGTTATTACTAGTTTTTGGAAACTTTGGCACAACGACATTATACAGCAGTTACCCCCACTATACCAAACTATGTTAACATCTTCAGGAGCCGTGATTGATTCATCGTCATCCCTGATGATGCTCTCATGTTTAGCGAAAAGCGCATCGAGTGCAACAATAAAGTGTTTGGTGTAGTGGTAAGAACTGTTGTGTAGAAAGAAACTTATACTACTCAGTATATATCACCACTACACCAAAGAGTTTATTTTTGCACTCGACGCGCGTTTCGCTAACCATGTTAGCTTCATCAGGAGCGATGACTGACTAAAGCTAAACTACAAATCTACCCTATTTATACTTAGCCTAACCCTTGAATTACTCAAGCGGAACTAATGACATAGGCAAGGTCGTCAGTTCCGGTCAAGTAACCAGTAGAGGGGACTATAAGGAATAGGCCCTCTGTCTTTATTTAAACTACTTTTACATTTTATGATTTCCATACTTTCGTATGCGTTCAACAATCTCCTATCAGATACATTTTTTATTAATCTTAGATTATCTAATGTTACAGTATGATTAGCTTCAAGGGCATGTTCGGCAATGCTAGACTTTTCTGTTCTACTGTATTTTAAGTGTGCTAATTGTTCTTTAAATCGTGTTTTAATTAACCTTCTAGTTTGCCCAACATACTTTTTGTCACAATCATTACAACTAATTTCATAAATTCCACTTTTCTCACAATTAGGAATCTGATCTTTGGGATTTCCTAAGATATTCCTCAGATTGTCTGATGACTTATAGACTAAGGTGAGGCCTACCTTATTAAATACCTTATTGAGTCCCTTGCTATATTTCGGATTATATGGTATGGAGACATACTTGGTGTTATTTTCTTCGCGTGTAAAAAAGTTGGAATTCTGAATATTAAACCTAAACTTATGTCTATTTATTAGCTTATTTACTAAGTCATCGTCATAACCATTAACTCTAGTTATATTTCTAATACGATTCCTTTCTTTATTAAAGTTTACTCTATTCAGTGACTAAACGATGAACTAAAAAATGTAATGAGGCTAATTTATGTTGTTTGCAATGAAATGAATCATTAGGACTATATTTATCTGTTACTGTGTCCTTCCTATAGATATCAAATTCTAATCTATTATTATTTTTAATAATTAAAATAACTAGAAAAGGCAATTGTCCTTTGTTCTCAACTTCGTAAGTGAATTTAATGGAATCAAAATTTAATTGTATCAAAAATCGCGAAAATATCATCCACATACCTATACCATACCCCTGGGAAATATTCGAATTCTTGACTGGCTTCGATTTCAAACTTACTCATGAATAAATTGGCTATGAAAGGTGATAAGCAATTACCCATAGCTGTTCCTTCTTTCTGAACATAAAATTGATTGTTATATTGGAAATAATTTTGTTCCATACAAAGTTTAGATAATGTTAAATATTAAACTTATGTCAACCCAGTCTATAAAATCTCTAAAATCCCACCAACCCGTTATTATACCTTATTTGAGTGTGTAATTACGTTTAAAATTCGCTTTTTCCTCGAACAAAAGTGAGAAATAATTCGACTTACTGGTTTTGATTCTTTCTTCCAGGTCATACGTAATCACGTCCCGGTCTCATTTAGATATTGTTTCTGTTATGGGAATAATGAAAAAAATAATATGTTTTTCAGATTCCTAGACTCCAATAACCTCAAAAACAACATATAGATATCGACTGATGTAATATCTGAAGTAGGAAAGGAACCTATAGTTTTCAAGCGACTTTACTTCAGGAACATTGCATCGGGATCCTTAAATAATTTATTTATTTATTTATTTATTTAATACAACTATCCTACAGAATAATCCAATTTTAGGATAGGAACATTCAAATATAACACAATACAAATAGATAAGTATCTATCAAATTAGTATTTTAATAATTCTAATAACTACACTACAACCTAAATAAAAAACAAAAAAAAAGAGAGAGAGACCTAATCCACAGTTAAACATGACCTACGTGAAGATGTTATACTGCAACAGAAAATATCAACTATATGTTTGACCCTTTCATAATTCATGCACGTAACGTATAGCGGCGAGTACATCAACAAGTTTGTTCTTGGAACAGGCATGTAGAAAAGGGAATGGTTTAGGCGAGCGTGTTGAGATGGCACACGGAACCTAATACTTGAGAGGGTGCAAGGGCATTCGATTCTGTTGTTCAAGATTTTATATAAAAACAAGATTGTAGCATATTCTCTACGCCGAGAAAGGCTAACAATACTAAATCTTCTTAATAGAACATCATTAGGGAAACCCACTGGTGGATAAAAACCATCTAATTTAAACCAGAGGAACTTCACAAATTGTCTTTGGATTTTTTCAATATGATTACTGTGGATCTCACATGTTGGGTACCAGATAACTGAACCATATTCCAGTTTAGAACGAACCAAAGCATTAAATAAAGTGATGAGGGTTTCAATGTTTGAAAGGTCTCTAGAATTCCTTCCCTTTCAGCTAAACTTTTACATTCCCACCGTAGAGCAGAAAATGTTTGAAAATCTCTTTGATGGCCTCTAAATTTGTACTGTTTGTGTGCTTGTTTTTTCATTATTATTATTTTTTTTAATTCTGAGGAAAAATAAGAGAGAGGGAAAAGTTGAACTCCTATATACTTTAAAAGGAACAAATAAGGTTATACCAAATTAACAAAAATCAATATTTTTTTCTTTTCCCTACATCATTGCTTAGATTTTCACTTATAAAATAACAATATTTTTGTTTTTTCATTCTAGGTTCATCCCTTTGTGAAAAATCTTTCCGGTAGTGCAAAAAAAAGGGATTTTTGGTCTCCTAGGGCTACAGCCGCCATTTTGTATTAAAAAATTTTGAAAAAAAATCATCAAGGCGATATCTTGTATAGTTTTTTATAAAAAAAAATTCTTAAAATTCACCTTTTTTTTTTGACTTCTGTAGTGGTGTTCGCCTTTAAGGTTGTATGGGTTCAATTTTAATGGAGCCCGCCATTAATGCCAATTGGTTACGGTTTTTTTTTTTTGCAAATTTATGTATACTATTCGTATATTGCTAAAATTTTAAACAGTTTACGATTTAAATATAAAAGGTAAATTTTTCGAGACATCAACAAAGTATAATTCAGCCTTAGAAGACCAGAAATATGTAGTACTATACGTATAGGTTAATATCCTATCATTTAAAATATCCAGTTCTAATGCTCGAATTAAGTTACCCTTAACCGTAAGCAAGTCATATTTAGTCTGTTGCTATTTTTCTTTCCGGTAGAAGCCTAAAAACTAACAGTATGTTAAAATTTGATAAATCTGAAAGTTAGTTTACACTACTATATACATATATATACATATATATTATATATATATATATATATATATATATATATATATATATATATATATATATATTAGAATTTAATAATATGCTAGTCTTCACTCCCCTAATCCCTCTCTTTCACATGATGTATTCTCTCCTCGACTCTATAGAAAACTTAAAAGGCCTCGTTAATTCCTAAATCGGTGCCTAGGTCGATGAGGTCAATCACCCCCAGGTCGGCTTGTCTGGTCCGTCGGGCCCGCCACGCACTACCCCAATTTCGCAAAGGAACCATCCGTTGACGACACTATACGACGCGACGGTGACGATGCGTCTATACTCCCCGAGGTCTTGGACTGTTTCAGGCGTGTAGAGGAGTCATACTTCGAAAATTATCTAATTTTGTTAAAATTTTAAACACATTTCGTTAAATCATTAGAGTAATAATTAGCTAGCCGATATTAACTGTAGGGCATGCAAAAAAGAACCAGAGACTGCCAGAACTGCAAAAATGGAGATGCAGAGGGCAGTCGATGGTCACAAAACGAACAAACGTGAGGCGTGATCATCATTTTTAGACGAAGCTGCGTGACAGTCTGTGTGGGTCGGAGCCACACGATTTGTAGCGTCGGATTTACACGTTAGCTATACCTATACTCACATATTCATTAGGTATCATCAAATGATCACACACAGGCATAGAAAACATTCACATCCTTATATGTTCTCAATTCACCAAATACATTACACCCTAACGCATGCAAAGAAAGACTTACTATCGAGAGGAAGGCTAGAGGAAAAGGAATCATAGATATAAGATCACTACACACAAAACAAATACAAGGGCTTAGGAAATTCTTTCATACCAAGCAGACCAGCATCCACACAGCAACCGTGAAACCAGACAAAAGCTACACACCTCTCGACTTATCCTGAGCAGACACACACACAATCATACCCAATTAGAACAGAAAAAGATGAAAACGTGGTCAGAAAAAACACTTCATGGAAAACACAGATACCACATAGAACAAGACCACGTAAATAAAAAACATCATACACCTGGTTACAGGATGGGCAACTATTCTCTGAAACAGAAGGCTTCTTACTTGCCATCCAAATCATGTTAATCAGAAACTACCAAAAGCATCATCCAAAGACCCAACTATTACAGAAGATAGACGCAGGAAATGCCACCAGCATAAAGAAACGATCGAACACAGAACAAGCGGATGTAAAATATTAGCCGGAAAGGAATACACAGCCAGACATGACTCAACGGCAAAAGTAGTTCACCAAGCACTAGCCACAATATACAAACTCATAGAAAACACAGATCCCTACTACAAATACACATCAACATCCATACAAAGCAAAGATTACAAGCTCTACTGGGACATCACAATCCATACAGATAAAACAGTCTCCGCCAATAGCCCCGATATTACTTTCCAATTCAAAAAAGGAAAAGTCACCTATCTAATTGACATAGCTGTCGCCAACGACACAAACATCCAAACAAAATACATAAAAATAATCTCCGAATACATAGACCTTGCAACAGAAATAAAAAGGAAACAAGAAAAAGTTATCATTGTCCCCCTAGACATATCAGCCACAGGCCTTACACCAACAACATTCACACCACACTTAGTACAATTAGGACTTAACGGAAACATACACACAATGGTAATAGCGTTGGTGCTGAATTGGCTTGGGTCCGTTAGCCAAACATGGAACCACATTGACCAAATGTGAAAAAGAAGAAACATAAATGTAATGTCGTGAACATCATAAAAGGTAAAATAGTCAGTCAGTGCTTTACGGAATGGAGTCGTTACTGAAGCAATGGAGGATGGCGAAACGTATAAATATTTGGGATATCAGCAAGTGCGATTATTAGAAGACAGATAGGCAAAAGAAAAAATAAGAGAATATTACTACTCAGTAATAGTAGTCAATCATCGTTCCTGATGAAGCTAACATGGTTAGCGAAACGCGCGTCGAGTGCAAAAATAAAGTGTTTGGTGTAGTGGTGATATATACTGAGTAGTATCATTGTGCCAAAGATTCCACATTCCCAACTTAGAAGAGAATATTAATTTAAGCGTGTCAGATGTCTATTTAAAACTGAATTAAACCCAAACAACCTTATGACAGCAATAAACACCTACGCTGTTCCTGTGTTGGTGTATTCTTCTGGAATCATTAAGTGGAGGACTGATACCGACTAGAAGGATTCCCCGAGACCTATCCACAGCATTATGACTAAGTGTAACCTTCATCAAACCAAGTCATCTACGATTAGGACAACCCGCTTTAGAGATGAAAGGAGAAGACCTATATGTTACAAGAAATTTGCAATATTGTAAACTGAGAGATTTCTTCTATCGCAAATCTGAGACCTGTAACTTGGATAGCCTAATAAGATTTGCTGACAAAAGTTAATCGCCATTTAACCTCACTAACGAACACAGAGAAATAACGATGCACTCTGATGTTGAAAAATTAGAGCGGTGCGGGTAAAAAGTACTTCATGTTGAATACCACAATGACCTACACCAACCTAGATAGATAGACTAGCATGAAACAGATGGTTGAAAGATGGATTGCTTTTCCTAGAAATAAAGGGATTTATAGTGGCGATTGAAGATCTCCTAATAAATACGAATAGTTATAAAAAAATTGTAATAAAAGATCGAAACCTCGAAAGTGACAAATGTAAGATGTGTTGGAAACTACACAACATAAAAAGTAGGATGCACATTCTTAGCCAATGCTGACTATTTACACAGGCATAAACAGGTTTGTAAGATTCCACACCAAAAACTGGAAAATAAATATAGTCTTCTAAATACTTATATACAGTGTTGCAAAATGACTCCTACAGACTCTATATGTTTGCAGATTTTGCCATTAGAATATCCACTTTTTAAGAGTTCCACAATTTTTACTTTTTCCGCAAAGGAAAGCGAGTGCTGTTTTACACCTGACACTGTTCCTCAAGACTCGAACAGAAACCAAACGACAAATACAATCCAAAAAATATTTTCATTTGCACCTGGTCTTCATGAATAATAAAGAACTATTGGCATCTATATGGCAATCGTAAAAAAAGTCTTGGTGGTGACGTTATGCTCGCTGTCTGCATGTAAGAGAAACAAATTATCACCAAAAATTGATCGTTATAAGCGAGTGCACGGTGTGATGTGCTCGTTTTACCCAAAATCATATACACGAAATTTCCTCTATCGAAAAACGGGACTTCCAAAATTGATTGTTGTAAAAAAATGCTCGTTAAAAGCAAGTTTCACTCTATACACACAACACAGGTATTGCTTTATAACTAACCCTTGGTTATAACTACGATTCAACTTTAATTTGCCTCTCATCTATTTTGAATGAATAATCTTAAACATTATGCTTCTTCAGAAGGAAACCTACATCAAACCCTTAGGCCACCCGCACCCTAGCAACTTTTTAATTGAGGTGATTAAATAGTTTAGTTGCTCTTAGTTGCTCCAACTAATAATGGGCGCACACTTGCAACTAAATAGTTGATCTTCACTGAGTTAAACAATGGATTTTATAGAGACCGCATGCATATGTGCTTTGAAATTTAGACGAAATAAGAAGCGACACAAATTATGGGTACATCCACTATTAAGTAATCGACTTTGCGATGGGCAATTTTACAAATTGTTTGGAAGTTTACGAAAATATGAAACAAAGTGTGGATAGTTTCGATAAACTTTTGGCGTTAGTTGGACGAAATATATTATACCAAGATACTGTATTAAGAAAGGCTGTTCCCCCAGAGGAAAGACTGGCTGTAACTTTAAGGTAAGAAAACAGCATTTTCATTTTAGTTAGTAACATAGTTTATTAGTAAATGACAAGAAAAGAAAAACGAAAAGAAAAAATTGTAAAATTGTTAACCTTTTTTTCAAATTATAGTATAAACAGACGAAAGTTCTGAATGGTTATCTATATGAAATTGCGATTCTTCTGGATTAAAAGTTGAGAAAAGTGACCCAGTAGGCGAATGATGTGATCGTTGCAACTGTAATCCTTGGTTGGGAGATGGTATTGGGAGGTGCTGCACAGTTCTCGATGCTTGTACATTTTGATTTCTTTGACTGCTCTGATTCTCTAAACTACCAGACATTCGAACACGTCTCATTACATTCATTATTTCTGTCCTGGCAATGAATTTTTGGTCCTCCGTAAATTTTTTGAAGGAAGGTACTAGTGAAAATAGGAAATATTTATCTTCGTCAATTTCTTTATCGTCATCTTTTTTTTCCCTCAAAATCTCTAGTAAAGAATCTTCGTACGTGCTAGTACTATTTCGAGGTTCCCTCTTTCGGCAATCTCTTTTTTTAGAAATTATTGGACCTTCACTGGTATCTTCCAAGTCACATGTAATATCAATTTCGTTTTCTGAATTGTCAACCACAAGGCTGTTTGAAGTTTTTCGATTTTCAACTATGTCTTGTAAAAATAACAGGTTATCAAAGTAGATATATTTGCGCCTTTTTGTGGTTCCAGAACCAGAGGGGGCGTTTTTTTTGAGCATCGTACTCTCGCTTGAAACAAATCCTTAGGTTTTTCCATTTGTTACCTGAAAGAAAGGTTTATGTACAAATTACACATTAATAGAACAACTAATTTTTTCCTTTTTTTTTAGGTATTTAGCAACGGGCAACAGCTGTGCATCACTGCATTACGAATTTTTACTTGGTGATTCGACAATAAGAAAAATTATTAGAGAAACCTGTGGAAATGTTTATTACCACATTACATGCCAGCAATGGATTCCAATTCTTGGCTAAAAGTTTCACAAGATTTTTTTGAGAAAACGCAATTTCCAAACTGCATAGGCGCGGTCGATGGGAAACATATTAGAATAAAGAAGCCTAATCAAACGGGATCTGAATTTTATAACTACAAATCATTTTTTTCCACCGTCCTTTTAGCCATAGCAGACTCTAATTATAATTTTATTTATGTTGAAGTTGGAGTTTATGGAGCTTTGTATTACGGCCATATTCCGGTAGAAATCTATCAGTTAAAAAACGAATTTTCAATTATAGAGTATCAAGAGCCCGTAGAATGATTGAATGCACATTTGGAATTTTAGCCAACAAATGGCGGATACTTCATAGATGATACCTCACTTGATTTTAGTGAATCTATTATAAAAGCATGCTGCATTCTGTATAATTATGTTAGAAAACATGACGGGGCGCAGTTTGAAGATACTCTTTATGAATGCCCATTAGAATGTATTCCTTCTGTTGGAGTAAGAAGCAACACTACAGGGATTTCAACTAGAGATTATTTTTCAGATTATTTTACTTCACCTTATGGATCTGTTCCTTGGCAGTACGATAAAATTTGATTTAAGTTATTAGATAGGCATTTTTTGTTCTGGTTTGTTGTAAAAAAAATGATAAATAAATATGCTATTACAACTTACCTTTTTCACATTTATCTTTATCTTCCAATTGGTTCCACTTTTCAATAAATTGTTGGCACAATTGCGTCCATAATTCCTTTTTTAAAATTTTATTTGAATATTCTTTAAACTTTATGTTGTATAAAACTGGACGTTTTTCTAGTTCCTCGATAAATAATTCAATATTGAATGACATATTTAAATTTGGACTACAACAAAAAAATGACTACTTCACAATTCACAAGAATGATAAGCAGGGACTGGCTCGCAAGTCGCAACCAGCAACTATTTAATCGCCGGTGTGCGGTGACCTGTCTGATCATGCATGATTCATTTCTACCGGCAACAGTTGAATCACCCACAAAATAGAACAGTTTGGATATTTTTAGTTGCTTCAACTGTTTAGTTGCTCGTGTGCGGTCTACCATAAGAAATAATGTGTTGTATTTGGGTGATTAAAAAGTTGCTTGAAAAAAGTTGCTATTGTGTGGGAGCCTTAAAGTAGTAAGGAATATACGAGGATGGATTGAAAATATCGCGGCCTCACCAAAAAATAATTATAATATTTTTATTATAGCACCCCTAATAAGTTCATAATTTCTTTGGTTGTCAAATTTTGTTGCGGAAGAATTTGTGGTTTTTAGGTTAGAACGAGTTTAGTGAGACCAAGTATTGCGTTTTTGGAAAAATGGAAAAAATTGAACAACGTGCAGTCAGTTTAAAAAAAGACTAACACCAAAGGAGATCCACGATGATATGAAAACAACACTAGGGGATTTTGCTCCGTCATATACCACTGTGAAAAAATGGGTTGCAGAATTTAAACGTGGACGAGAGAGCATCGAAAATGACCCTGCTCCGACCGGTCCATGACGTCTACGACTGAAGAAAACATCGGCAAAGTGTGTGATCTCATATTGAGAGACCGTAGATTGCAAACACTATAGGCATCTCGTATGAACGAACACAAAACATCATTACCAACGAATTCGGATTTTCTAAGGTTTCCAGATTGCTTTCAGTTGAACAAAAACGAATTCGACTAACGATTTCTCGCGAGTGTTTGGAGATGTTTTAGGCTGATCCGCAAGATTTTCTTAACAGGTTTGTGACAATGGACGAAACCTGGATTCACCACTATACTTCAGAGTCAAAACAACGATCCAAGCAGTAGAAAAAATCCGATGAACCGACCCCAAAGAAAGCGAAGGCAAATCTGTCGGCTGGAAAAGTGATGGCGTCAGTTTTTTGGAATGCTAAAGGTGTTATTATGGTGGACCACCTTCTGAAAGGCGAAACAATAAACTCGACTTACTATTGCACCCTTATGCGTCGTTTACGTCCAAAAATTAAAGAGAAACGCCCAGGATTACTAAGAAAAAAAGTTTTGTTCCATCAGGACAACGCTCGCGTCCACACGTCTGTTGAGTCTATGGCTCAAATTCGTGATTGTGGTTTCGAATTGCTGCCCCACCCGGCTTATTCTCCTGATTTGACACCTTCGGACTTTCATCTGTTTCCAAACATAAAAACACACCTCGGTGGCCAGAAATTTTCATCAAATGAAGAAGTCGAACCAGCAGTTAACCAGTATTGTGAAGACCTTGAGGAATCTTTTTTTCAAACAGGTGTGGAAGCTTTGGAAAGTAGGTAGAAGAAGTGCATAGAGCTAGGTGGAGATTACGTCGAAAAATAAAAATATTTTTGTACGTATTTTATTTTGTTTTCTTAACTAGGCCACGAACTTTTCAACCCATCCGCTACACAAGCAACTGGCATAAAATTCGGGTTATCAAGCCCGATAGAAGACGGTATCATAAAGATCCAGAGAATATGCAGTTACCAGACGAAAGGATTCTTACCTCATTTAGATATCGAAGAATATACAACTACCCCGACTTTGCACAAGACCGCATACAGATACAGTAGTTATAGAAACTGTCCCTAGCAGCAGACATAGACAAAGACTACAAAAATCTTGTTGTGAGAACTCTCCACGTCACCAAGTCGCTGCTATCACAATGCTGTATGTATTACATTTCTATTACTATACAGTGGTCATTTGGAGGATAAAACGACGAGATCTAAATATAACATTCAAGTAGAAGAATACTCTTGAAGTGTTTGCATAATCGAATTGAAACTTCTACTTAAGATGGTATGTAGTCATGAATAAAGAAGTTTCTCCAGTCTCGGTTACTCATGTCATGTTTCCAGTGAACCTTTCAGAAGATACCATTGCTACCAATCCTCTAACCAAAACGTTTTCAGTTTTATAGCTTTTACTGCTCTAGAGCCTTCCGAATATTTCTTTCACTCAATTAGAGCACTTCAAAAGATGAGGATTAGAGTCGAGGCTTGCTTTGATTTGGGCCGGTTTGTGTTTTGTTTTGGTCAGACAGCCAGACACGCAGACAACTGTCGGACGACGGCGCTCAAAACAAGCGTAAACACGCGCTTTTACTACGATATTTTTTTCAGTTCATTGAGGAATATTTTTTTAACGATTTACGAAATTACGTGATTTAGCCAGTGTGGTTTTTTATGCAGCAATTCCTTTTAACTTTTCAAATGAATGTTTCTGCATTTTAACTCATTAATACACTGAAGTAGATATTGTGATACACAGTCAGTCCAAAAAGTTTCCATACACCACCTGCATTCTGTACTGTTTTACTGGTTTGTTTAACTAATTAATTGGAACTATGAGAAAACATGTTTAAATTAATATTTGAAACTTAACCAACGAGGATTAGTATTAAAAACAACTACGAAACATTTTATTTAGAAGTTACATCATTGTTATAAAAATCTAAACAAAATTAATGTCAAAAAAGTCTCCATATACGAGGCTGGTTTGAAAAGTCCGTGCAAAAATAAAAACTACTTATGTGTTTGGGGTAAACCTTTTTTATTTTTCGACATAGTCTCCTTTTAGGCTTATACACTTCGTCCAACGATGTTCTAGTTTGTTGATCCCTTCCGAATAATAGGATTTGTCCAAGTCTGCAAGATATCCATTAGTGTCTGCAATCACCTCCTCGTTTGAATAAAATCTTTGTTCCACCAGCCATTTCTTCAAATTGGGGAACAAACAGTAGACCGAAGGAGCCAAGTCTGGAGAATAGGGGGGATGTGAAACGAGTTGGAATCCTATTTCCATTAATTTTGCGACCACAACTGCTGAGGTGTGTGCTGGTGCGTTGTCGTGATGGAAAAGGACTTTCTTGTGGGCCAATCGCGGGCGTTTTTCTTGTAGCTCGGTTTTCAAACGGTCCAATAACGATGAATAATATTCACCTGTAATAGTTTTACCCTTTTTTGGTGCAGATTCCCCCTTGGTAACCCATTGTTTAGATTGCTGTTTGGTCTCAGGAGTATAGTAATGTATCCATGTTTCATCCACAGTGACGAAACGACGCTTAAAGCCCTCCGGATTCTTCTGGAACAGCTGCAAACCATCCTTGCAACACTTCACACGATTCTGTTTTTGGTCAAGCGTGAGCAATCGCAGAACCCATCTTGCGGATAGCTTTCTCATGTCCAAATGTTTATGCAAAATATTATGTACCCGTTCAGTCGAGATGCCCACAGCACTAGCAATCTCACGCACCTTAACTCTTCTGTCATCAATCACCATATCATGGATCTGATCAATGATTTCTGGAGTCGTAACCTCCACAGGCCGTCCAGAACGTTCAGCGTCACTTGTGCCCATATGGCCAGTCCGAAAATTTTGAAACCACTTATAAACTGTTCTAATCGAAGATGCAGAGTCACCATAATGTTTCTCAAGCTTCTCTTTAGTCTCCTGAGGCGTTTTGCTTTTCATAAAGTAATGTTTAATCACCACACGAAATTCTTTTTCGTCCATTTCTTGAAAATCACTCGACTTCCTTGATTCACACGAATGCCAAACACAAAGAAATAGACCAATATGGCTGAAACTTGGTGTGCGTTCATTCAAGAGATGCTACTAACTAAACATGACCTCGATACGCGCCGGTGGTACCATCTCTCGGAGTTTGCACGGACTTTTCAAACCAGCCTCGTATATATATATATATATATATATATATATATATATATATATATATATATATATGTGTATATATATATATATATATATATATATATATATATATATATATATATATATGTATATATATGTATATATATGTATATATATGTGTGTGTGTGTATATATATATATATATATATATATATATATATATATATATATATATATATATATATATATATATATATATATATATATATATATATATATGTATATCTGCTGAGTAGGAAAAATCCTTATAAAACTCTATGAGAGTATACAAGATTATCAGTCCTACCTCTTTCAGATCTTTTCTCTGAAGTGATGTATGTACCTCAAAAATTATAGATTCTATTCCTAATTTAAGCATTATATGTGTACCAAATTTAAAAGCAATATCCGACCGACAGTGTTCAAAATTATTTATAGGTCTTAATTTCTTTTAATAATTTTTTCGATGTTTGCAATATTTGAATGAACAAACCAAAGTAATTTATGTTCCTCGATAATCTGAAATTTGTTGTTTCATGATTTTAATATAGCTTATTTACTAAATCTATGACATCATATGGAGGAATGCTTGGGAATAAGTTTTGTACGTCAAAGGAAATAAGTTTAGAGTTTTCCGGTAAGTTAATATTCTTAATTTTATCTACTAATTGAGGTGTCTGTAATACTGTATTTTGGATTAAACTTACAATATTGTATGATTATACTTATGCATATATAATATGAATAAGTTTATGTGATAATCTAATTGATGGTGTACCAATTTCTTAGATCTGTCTCTAAGAAAAATAAATAATATGCATGATTTTTCTATTTTTCATAATATGGACACATTTATACACAACAGTTCATCACACCCTTGCACTCACAAAATGGCAGCACTCAATTCCTTTATCCATAGATTATAACACATTTCCATGTCAAAAATTAATTTTAACAAAGAACTAAACATCATTAAACAAATAGCAATCAATAACGGATACCACCATAACATTATTGACAAGATTCTACATAAAAAATAATTTAAACAAGCAGACTTACTTATAAATCCTAGTTGACAAAAAAGTAAAGCACAACACACTTACACAGGAAAAATCACTAGAAAAATCTCCAACCAATTAACCCAAAATAACAAAAAAATTGCATTTAAAACTAATAACGCTCTAGGGAATATTATTCTGAATAACAAATCTAAATCTAATAAAATTATAAAATCAGGCGTCTAGTTATTTAATTGTAGATCTTGTACCAGAAACTATGTTGGACAAACTGGTAGACCATTTGAACACAAATACAATTATTTAAAAAGCAATAGCAACTCACATTATGCAACCCATGTAATTAATGAATCACATAATTTCAATGACGAATTTAAAATCCTACATATTGAAAATGAATCCAAAAAATTAAATCTCCTTGAAATTCTCCAAATTAACAAACGTAAAAATTCCAACCAGCTATTAAAGGAACAAGTAGATTTAAATCATTTTCTCTTCCTCAGTTTATATCAGTTCAGAGAAATTCTATCATAGATTTATACTTCATAAAAATAATGCAACTGTAGATAATTTAAAAAATCATGAACCCAAAACAGGTATAAATTATAGTTTAAGGAACTTACTTTACCACTTAAAATAGTTTAGTTACTCTTAATACACTTCTGACGAAGACACTGCGTGTTTAAAACAATCGTTAAGTTGTTAAAACAAATAAATTGGAAATTGAAACTAGAGCGTTTCTATATTTTTATTATAAATGATCAAAATATGTTCAAATAATGGCCAAAAAATGGCTATATTAATTCACCTTACGACCTTTATGTGGATCGAGAAATATAATTTGCTTTGGTTTTTTCATTTAATTATTGCAAATTTCGAAACAATTATCCAAAAATGGTAGAAAAATAACCAAACACTGGCCATAATTCAAAAATCGATGTCGAGATTTTTTGGAAATTTAGTTACAAGTATTAAAAAAAAATTATCCAAGTTGGTTGGAAATTAAAACCTGTAGATAATTTTGAAGGAAAAATTAAATTTCTGGACCACAGTGCGACGGAAACGTTTCGTAATTTAGGGACCTTGAAACGTGAGTAAATGTAGGAATCTTGAAATGTGATTTTCTTACGATTTGGATACTTCCATTAGCCAGGAAAGTAAAAACATTCGTAAAGTGATTTACACTTGCCAACACGTAGTTTTGAAATGAGTACTGAATTTAATTGTCTAACATTAAAAAGTAACTTAATCCAAGTTCCACAATTCGTGATTAAATGATAGATTTATGGAAAGACAGTAATCACAAGAAAAAATTCAGCATAGAAAGGGCTTTACAACAATTTATAACTGAAACCTAACATATTATTTCTGTAAAAAAACTTTAGGAAAGGCGTATGACACGATATATATTTGTTAAATACCTACACATTTCAATAAGTTTTTATCCATTATCTCAGCTAAAAATTAAATACTCATAAAGATATTAAAAATATACAAAGTTCATTGACCTCCACCCTCTTCCTCTAAATATTACTCAAAAACTATAGGTTGTATTCTTTGTTCGAGTATATATATATATATATATATATATATATATATATATATATATATATATATATATATATATATATATAACAATCGTAAGTTTAACTACTGGGAAACGCCCTTATAAGGAGAAGAGATAAGCAATCAAAGATCTAAAGGCTCTAGTATCTGCTTTTTATTTTTGTTATCGAGCTTTCGCTGCCTAATGGTAGCTTCTTCTGGATTCTAAAAATGTAAACCAGGTACAGAAAATAAACCAAAAAAGTTCGTTTTTAAAATGTGATTCAATGAATTGTAAGACTGTATGAGAAATTAGCAGTTAATTCATCTCTGGTGAAGACAATAAAATTTGCATTTCTGTTGGCCAGGTAGTAGGTATGATTACAAAAACACGATATAAGGACACTTAGAGAGTTACACAAGCATTAAAAATAAAACGTTGTCAACAAACATTAATCAAAAACACTTTTTTGTCGACCTGATGACGATATAGACTACCAACAATATCCGGTTCGGACTCAAATATCACTAAATAAGTTACTAAACTCGATGTCAGAAAAAATTTAAAAATGGAGTACCATTTCCACATCATAGTGTTTCTTACAGTTGTGTTTTGTCTTAAAAAGTGTTTTTGATTAATGTTTATTGACAACGTTTTATTTTTAATACTTGTGTCCTTTTATCATGTTTTTGTAATCATACCTACTACCTGGCCAACAAAAATGCAAATTTTATTGTCTTCACCAGAGATGAATTAACTGCTAAATTTTTGTAAGTAATTTCTCATACAGTCTTACAATTCATTGAATCACATTTTAAAAACAAACGTTTTTGGTTTATTTTCTGTACCTGGTTTGCATTTTTAGAATCCAGAAGATGTTATATATATACTAAATTGAAATAAAATCGATATATCATTTCTTTTGATCGACATATAGATCAACTAAAATTGGAAGTCAAGTTTCTCCTGATTTTGGGACGTTGCAAGATATGTAAAAATCTCGGAGGGTAATTTTTGCATGAATAAATAACGTCCCTTTCGCAAGAAATATAAAGACGCCTCTATTAAATGAATTTTCCAATTTATATTTTATTGACACCGTCGCCATAGGTATTATCATACCCTGGTGGTGTGGAACTGCATGCAGCAGTAGAGGAATTGCATTAGATGTGCAGGTGGCGTCGTTTTACACTTAGTTATTGATCGGTGGCGGCGTCTAGACGGCGATCTAGACGCACCGCGAGGTCGCCGACCTTTAACGACGCTTTGTAGGGTTGACTAGGACAGACACTGACACTCTTAAGGGTTTCTGTGTTTTTTTTCCTGTAAGTTCAAACCACTTGTTTAATTTATCGCAGGTCGTGGATCGACAGTTTCAAAATTGTTTGACGGGGTAAATTTTATCATATTTTTTCGAATTTCTATGGTTAATATCGGCATTAAACGAAACCTCGAATGTATTTTCTTTGATTTTATACGTGAAATCAGTCAAAAATTGAATGTTTTTTGCCTAAAAGCAAGCCAAATCGCCTAAACATGTTAGGGTTTGAAGAAATGGTGTATTCAAGATTTAATTTATTTTTATTAATTTCTTAGTTATTATAAATAGTTTCCAAAATCCAAGCAAATAACAGCTAAGAGACCAAATATAATTATTTTTTGTATCTAGTGCGCCAAATTGGTGGTCGAGAATAAAACTTTTTGACGAGGCTTAACCGAGACAAGAAATCATTCTAGAACACCTAAAAATTTTATGCACGAGATACGAGTAATATTTTTTTACAACCTTTGTGTTTTACTATAAATACTATAACAATCGGAAAATCCGGAGCCGTTTGTTGCTGAAAATACCTACGTTTCTGTACAAAATGATATTATGGCAGTGACACCGAATTGTGCGGATAACCAATCTTTTACCATAGCCTTTTCACAGGTGTGCACAGGCTTACCAACTTTGAAAAAAGAACCGGTTATTTAAAAAAAAAACGCTACTTTCAATAAACCAGTTATTCTTGAAGATTATTTTTAAAACCTGGTAATCCTCTTACTTTTCGAGCCTTCTGAGGCACGTCTTCATCATGTCACTCTGCGCACACTTTCCTGAGGAAGCACTGGAACAGAGGTTCATTCTGAAATCGAACCCCCGCCAATTAAGTAGTACGTGAATATTATAAAGTTTGCCAAATTGCTCCCATATTTGGAGAAATTAAGTTGAACTCCGCGTCTAGAAATGTCAGATTTTTAACGAGAGTCAAATTAGTGAATTTATAATAAACGCCAATAATTAAACTTATTAACATCTTTGCTTAATGGAGCAACTAGAATTTTTACTAATAGAAAAAATATTACCAGTATCTCTGGTCTTGATTATGTCACCACGTCCAAACCAGAACTTTTTTCTTGCAAAAATTTTGATGCTGGAATTTCCGATCATTTTTGTCAACTTATATACGAGCATGTTAAAAAAACTAGTCATTACTTAGGTTGCAGACTATTTAACTTACTACCGGAAAATGTAAAAAGGATTGAATCTATGGCACGTTTTAAAAAACAAATAAAAACTATACTATTAAATAAAATTTTTTATTCTGTAACTGAATTTGAAAGTTATCTACTGAGCGGAGTGTGAATGTTATTCTCTATAGCATCCTTACTTAATTGAGGCATCTCCAGTATGTACTCTGTTTGTTATAAATTAGTTTGTTATAAATATGTATGTTATGTTTTTTGTTATATCTTGTATTTACTGTATATTAATGTGTTTAATAGTAAGATTTCTTATTTTTTTTATTATTTTTGATATTACCTAAGATGGGATCATACATCCCTTTGTTAACATGTCTTATCTACAACTTTTGTAGCTGAAAAGATGAATAAACTGTCTATTGTCTATTTAATGAATTGTAACTATCGTAAATGTATATTGTCCAAATTTGTCAATGTTATGGATTGTTTTAATTTGTTTAATTGTATTTTGAGTGTTTGTCGCGTGAAGACCTCACTCAAATGATTGTCGATGACAAAGAAGACAAGGACCCTGTTTTAATTATAAAATTCGCTAATAAAACACTAACATGCAGCGTATTTTTACAGTTTCTAAATTAGCTTATAGTCCGGAAGCTCACGACCAAAATGCGACCTCATCGAAGAGTGGCAGATAATAGTATCACTTTGTTAATTATGCTCCGCTTAGTACCTCCAGGTAGTTTGAAGCCTCAAGTCTGGTTCCCGTTCCTGAAAATGCGCTTTAAAGCTGCAAGAAAAAGTAGGTGGACAAGGGTATTGCTGAGTGTGGGAATATCTGCCATGGATATTGGGTCAATCCAAAGTTATAACGGTCCAAAGTTGCAGAAAAATGGACCCACCTGAACTCCTAGAGGAGCGAATGAAATTTGTTTAAATATGTTCATCGAGGTTTGCAGATACCAAAAATAACATTATCTGCCATTGAGTCTGGTTCTTTATTAAAATAAATTAGTTTTTTTGTTGCAATAACGCACAATTATTTTTGAAACGGGCCCGTCCTGTAATTTGCCTTGCTCTCAAATACCATACACATGAGCTCCACTCAAGTTTTTTAGATGAATTTTGACCAGCTGCCTCAATTTATAATCCATTTTTACAATTTATTAAAATTAAGAGCTAATCAGTTGATTTATATGTAAATAAATAAAAATATTTGTGTTAGATTTCGAAAGAAAACTTAATATAATTCTAATAAATTGTCAGTAATAATAAAATGATTCGGTTTTTCAAAAAATGAACAGAAAATTTAAGTTTAACAAATTAAATAATATTATATTAAGTTATTATAGAAAAAAATACATTTATTTATAACCAAAAATTAATAAATTTTTAGTAAAAATGGATTAGAGATTCGACTTTAACGTGTTAAAAAACATATGAACTCATGCATGACAGCAAGGTAATAATGCGGATAGGAAAAATCAACTTGTTTATAACTTAAGCTTTACATTAAAAATACAAAAGTTTTGCTGATCAAAGCAAAAACTGGCAGATATTCGGGATTTCTCCTCGTATTATACAGTCCCTGGCCAAATTATTAGACGCACTGCAAGATTTCATGTAAAATATTAATTACCGAGTGATATTGTACCGTTTTATTATTTTAAATTGATTTGTTTTTTATTTTTTATATTATCCAATCAATTACCTATTTATTTGACATAAATAAAACAGCATTAATTTAGAAAAGCATAAGTTTATTAAGTTTTAAAGAAAAGTGAAATTAATGTTAGTAAAAAAGTCAATATTTAGTTGAGCCACTTTTAGCCGCTATCAAAGCTTTAATTCTGCGCGGCATGCTATCAATGCAAGATTGTACTGTCTCCTGCATTTGAGGATGATGATTCCACACATGAATAATCTTTTCTAGGAGCTGGGTTTTGTTGGTAATCACTTCTTTAGCCACTTCTCTTTTCATCAGCTCCCACACATTTTCAATGGGGTTCATATCAGGGCTATTACCCGGCCAATCCAACAGAGGGATATTTTTTTCTGCCAAAAAAAGCTTTAACAGACCGAGCAGTGTGGCAGGGAGCTCCATCTTGCATGAAAGTGAATGGTTCCCCATTTGGAAACCATTCTCTGAGCTGCGGAATCAACCGATTTTGTAATACTTCTTTGTACTGATCTTGCCTCATTATTCCTTTGACGACGTACAGACGTCCAGTGCCCTTGCCGCTGATGACTGACCAAATCATCACTTTGGTGGGATGTTTAACCGTCGGGACGACACAATCAGGATGAAACTTTTCTCCATGACGACGACGCACATACTGAGCTTTATTCTGCAAAATTTCGAATGTGCTTTCGTCACTGAAGCAGATCTGTGTCAAAAATAGGAAAAATATATAAACTTCCATGTTTATTTGCTTTATTTAACTGAAAATGATAATAATGTATCAATTATTGATTAAATTGCTGTATCTTACCGATCTCCAGAAGTCCACATCTTTGTCTTGCCATTGTTTGGCCCACTTCAGGCGCTTTGCTTTCATTGCAGCTGTTGGGCTTCCTGGCGGGGCGACAGGCCTTAAAATCTAATTCTTTCAATTTTCTTCGAACAGTGCGCTCAGAAGCATTTACGCTAGCATCCTGGAGTTGTGATTTTATTACCTTTGTGGTAGCAAATCTGTTTTCTACACAAATTTTCTTCAAACATCTCTCTGACCGTGGAGTGAAAATTGGTTTTCTACCGCATCTTTTCTTTCTTTTCGGGCTTAATTCCTTCCCTGACTCAATTTTCTTTTTTATGCGTCGTACACTAGCTTCAGAAACCTCCAATCTTCGTGATATTTCTCGGTTTGTAAATGTTTTCGCAATCATAAGGGCCTTCACTTCAGCTTTTTTACGTGGTGAAAGATCGCCTTTTCTACCCATAATGAAAATAGTCCAATTACTTTTTTAAAACACTGCATACAAAATAATCTAATAACTGAGTAGTATAAAACTGTTAAACAAACAATCACAGTCCATAAAGCCACAGAAACACATCCGTACCTGACTCGATTCCGATCGCGACTGATACAGGTTTGTACTTCTTTACGTTCATGTATCACTTTGTCAACACAGTGTTGCCATATGTTAAAAATAAATACAAATATGTAGTATACAACAATTCTTTTAAATAAAAATCAATAATATTGTAGTTTAAATATACCATTATTGCATAAAAACTCTTAAGAAATATAAAATTACTAAAAAAAAAACAGTGCGTCTAATAATTTGGCCAGGGACTGTAGTATTCGAACTGGTTCATTTATGTGTCAATCCCGAATGAGTCCAAAAACTCTACAGGTTCAAAAATTCGCGGAAATTCAAAGAACCAGGATCTATGGCACATAATAGTTTTTTTACTTCCTTTTGGGTCCCAAACTAACTTATCTCGAATATCTGCCACTCAGCGATGAGCTTATTTTTTGAGGCCAATTTTTTTCAAGAAAAAAGGGTTTACTCCTACAGGAAGCGGTCTTCGTGGCAGATGTTAAGAATATAGTATCCTCAGAACATATAAAACTTAAATACAGAATATCTGCCACTCTGCGATGGGTTCACCTACCCTCAATTGTTTGCAACTTCCCCCCTCCATAACCACGGCAGGAACCGGAATTTAGATCTATAAGTTGTATTTTTTGGTTCAGTTTGTTACATTTAATAAGTGATATTTTTATCTGTCGCTCTTTGATGAGTCGAAAAACTTGATTTTTAGCTCCAGGACTATATATAATATATATATATATATATATATATATATATATATATATATATATATATATATATATATATATATTTATTTATATATATATATATATATATATATATATATATATATATATATATATATATATATATTTTTGTTGAGTGTAAGGTTCTTTGATCTTGGTATATATATTTTTTATATTTTACGTGTTCTTGGAATTAGATCATTAATCACATAACAAATAGCGAAAAAGACAAACTTAGATCAAAAACTTGTAATATCTTAACGAATTTCAAAAACAAACTAAAAAGTCAAAACAAAACCACAGATCTATCAAAAAACTTAAGAAAAACTAAAAAATTTTTAAAAGAAAATCCTCAAATAAAAATATTAAGAGCAGATAAAACCAACAAAACAGTTATTATGAAATCAAATGATTAACAAAACAAAATGGAAAATTTATTAAATGGTAAAAAACCTATAAACAAATTAAATTAGACCCAACAAATGTATACCAAAAAAATAACAATAAACTAATTGATCGATGGGAACAAAAAACAATATATATCCCCCAACACCACCAAATCACTGAAAATTCGAAATGCAGTTCCACCAAAATATACGGTCTTCCTAAACTCCATAAAGAAAACGTTCCATTACGACCCATTGTATCATGTATCCAATACCCATATGCTTCACTTTCCAAACACTTGAAAGATATCTTACACAAAATCTTATATAAAAATGACCACTACATTAAAGATTCTTTCCAATTTAAAGATAAACTTAAAAACATAAAACTTCCAAATAATTATATCTTAATATCACTTGACGTCATATCACTATATACCAGTATACCCATAGCATTAGCCGTTAAAACCATTAAGAAAAACTGGGATAAAATTAAACAATTCACCGACATCCCTATGAGTGAATTTATAAACGCAACAGAACTTATTCTAAAATCGATGTATTTCCAATACGAAAATAAAATTTACGAACAAATAGATGGGTGTGCAATGGGAGCATCTATTTCCAGCGTAATTGCACAATTAGTAATGGAAGACTTAGAAACTGATATCATACCAAAATTAAACTTCAACATTCCATTTTTTACAGATACGTTGATGATTGCTTGACCGCTATACCCAAAAACCAAATTAATTATATCATACAAAAATTCAACGGATACCACAAAAACATTCAATTCAAATTCGAAACAGAAGACAACAATAAGATAAATTTCTTAGATGTAACTTTACACCACAATTTTGAAAATATAAAAACTGAATGGTACACTAAAAATACATGGTCTTCTAGATACCTTAATTATGAATCACACCACCCGAATTCACAAAAAAAATCTGTAATCATAGGTCTAGCAGATAGAGCAATCAAGCTTTCTGACACAGAATACAGAGAGAGTGCAATAACCAAAGCTAAAGAAGCATTAACACTTAACAAATACCCGATGTACCTTATAAACAAAATCTTCAAACAACGAATACATAACTTTTACAATACCCCAATAAGTAAAAAACCATCCAACAACAACCATAAAACATATATTGCACTACCGTTTATAAATGGCCTATCCCAACCACTCAAAAAACTTTTTGAAAACTACAAAATCCGGTTATGTCATAAATCATATAATCTGCTCTCATCCAATTTTTCCAGGCTTAAAACCAAAACCCCAAATAATAAAAAAAAGTAACATAGTCTACGAAATCAAATGTAATAACTGCGAAGGAATATACGTCGGGCAAACAAGCCAATATCTAGAAAATAGAATCAAAGGCCATAAATACGACAAAAAAAATAGTACAGCCCTCACGAATCATGAAATAAATAAAAAGCCATACCTTTGATTTCAAAAACATCAAAATAATATATAATAATAAAAAAACACCGAAATAAATACAAAAAAAGAGAAATTCTCGAATCCGTTCATATTCGGTTGACACCCACTGCAATACACGAAAAAACAGATGTAAATAACCTAAACCGTATCTACCTACCAGTCATATAAAGTCCCTCAAGTTAAGTGGTTTGTTTGTAGAAAGAAAAAATGTGATATTAATAGTGTTTTAAACTCAACACCCAACAAAATGAACTACTTTCTAAGGTAAGACCCTCATTAATGTATACAGTTAATTTTATTAAATTAAAAACTACGAAAAGACACAAATATTTAACCCCGAAATATACAAAAAACGGATTAAAACTAGCTATATTTAATTCTTCTAATGTAATCTTTTAGAGCAAATTTTGAAGAAGACCTCTTCCGAAGGTCGAAACGTTAATAAATATATAACAGAACCAAGAATAGTTTTAATGATCTAATTCCAAGAACACGTAAAATATAAAATATTGTCGAAAATATGCGGTTCTTAGCCAAAAACTTACGAGAGTAGTAGACGTTTGTTTTTTAAAATATAGACGGAAAAAATGCGTAATCCAAGGTTTTGGAATTAATTTAAGTGAAACAATTCCTAGGCTAATAGAAACTTACCTGAAGTTGCCAAATTCCGAGGCCTATTTTAGTCGATGCTCTTAGAGAACGTTAGTTACTCTTCTTGCCAATGAATAGGGTGATATATCGGATCTGAAGCGCCATGGAGGATGGATATTTTCAACCGTTGCTGAAAGACACATGGAAGACTCAATCAATAATAAAGTTTAAAATAAAATTCGTTGGTAAACAGTCTATTTCGTAGATATAACGACAGAAAATATACCTACAGAGAGACAAACAGGTGGAATAAAATGTTGCCGCAATACAAAGTTGTCGCTGAATCGTGCTCGTCGAATTTTTCGGAGAGGCCACGCGAGTATATGTAATAATAATAGGGAAACATATGCCGCCATCTCTGAGAAACTCGACGAAGGCATTTTAACGAGCCGGGGTGGCCAACCGGCTTCGTTTTGTGCCACGTGTTTGTCTTTCTGTAGCGATAGCTATATGTTCTGTAACCTAAGATAACTTTGGTTGATTGATCCCCTAAATTTATTATCAATATTAATCTATAGAATAGAAAAAAAATCGGTAAAGTGGGTTATCTACTACGTCTCTAGCAAACACGTAGTTCAAAAATAAATACAAAATTTAACGGTTCTTTATGCTGAGATATTAATTACACAGCCCCACAAAAAAAAAAGTGGGGTATACTTTTGATGCGATATATCAGATCCGTAGTATTTTTTTGCCCGCTGATCACGAATCTGACGTCAGAATATCGCCATCACAGCTCAATTTTTTTCTAACCTCAAAAAATAGGTAAAAATTAGTAAAAATTAAGAAAAATATACTCCTAAAAAATTGATTCAAGCTTTTTCATGAATCCAAAGATGTACTAATATGTATTCGGACACGCTAAGCTAATATTCATCGGTTGGATTAAGCCATACAGTTCTGTTTTCTTTCTAACCTCAATAAATCAGACAGATATAGTGCTTCTCGAATGCAAAAACGAATTCAAATTAAAATTCAACCGATTTTTACCAAATTTGGTACACGGGGGTTTTTTGGGTTGCTGATCATGAATCTGAGGTCGGATTTGCAAAATTCAAAATGGCGGATCCAAGATGGCGGACAAAATTTTTGAAAACCAACCGATTTCTACCAAATTTGGTATACAGTTGGGGAATCCTCAAACCTGATACTCTTAAACCCTAAACCCTGAAACCTTAGACTCCCACACCCTGTAACCTCAAAAAATAGACCTCAATAACCCTGTAACTTTAAAAATGAGACCCAATAAACTCAAAACCAGGACTTTTAAACCATATACTCTCAAATAGTAGACCCTTAAGCCCTAGAATTGCGAAGGTTAGACCCGCGCCTAACTTTCCTTTTTTTGGCTGTATCTTGTTCTTTTTTCCGCGAATGACCTATTTAAAGGCTTTCTGCCCAAACGCTTTTGAGGACTTGTTTCTCTTTTTAGCGACCAGCAATAGTCCGCTAGCATATGGTCATCCCATCGTCCTTGATACCGATTTTATATGATTTTCAGATCTTGGTGAAAACGTTCCCCTTGCTCCTCACTGTAGTCACCAAGATTATCTGGGAAATCATCGATGTCCAGGAAATGTAATTTTAGATTCATTAAGCAACCTAATGTTTGAAAATTTTTTACCATTGTCTCGACTATTTCTTTGTATTTAGGACTTTTATTATTTCCCAAAAAGTTTGTTGCGACTTTTTTAAAACTAAGCCAAGCAGGTTTTTCAACTTTATTCATTTTAGTAACAAATAATGAATCTTGAAACAATTTTTTATTTGTGGCCCGTCAAATACGCCTGCCTTAATTTTAGCTTCAGAAAATTTCGGAAATTTTTTATGCAAATATTTGAAACATGGGCCGTTTGTATCTAATGCTCTCGTGAATTGCTTCATAAGTCCAAGCTTAATGTGAAGCGGGGGAATAAGAACTTTTCCTGGATCTACCAATGGTGGAAACAATACATTATTTTCACCAGGAGTGAACGATTCTCTTGTTGGCCAAATTTTTTTCTTATAATGACGTTCCCTGTCTCTGCTATTTCACAGACATTTATAACAGGGATAAAGTGTAAACCCTGACTGTTGGCCAAGCAATATTGTTACAATTTTCAGATCTCCACAAATTTTCCAGTTATGATCAGCATATTTTATTTTTATCAAAAGCTGCTTCATTTTATCATATTGCTCTTCCATAACTGTGGAATGAGCAATCGGAATGGGAGCGTAAACGTTGGTATTATGCAACAAAACTGCCTTAATGCTCCGTTTAGAAGAATCAATGAACAGTCTCCATTCTTCAGGATCGTATGAGTTATTTTGAAATTCATCCATTAGACCTTTTACATCGGTACAATATGAAAGTGACAATTCCTCGTCCATTGTGAAATATTTTCGAAATTCTTCATCTCTGTTTCTATAATAAGAAATCGTAGCTTCTGGCTTAACTAAATGTATTTTCTTTAAAAAGGAAGCAAGATGCTCTGAACCATCTTCGGATAAGCCTAAATCTCTGACTAGATCACTTAGTTCTGACTGTGATACGAGTATTGGTTCTGGTTTACGGTTGTATGGTAGAAATTCTTTATCTGTGTCACTAGTATATGATAGGTTGTCACTAGAACATTCATTAGTAACAGTGTTTGAATCTTTTTCGACAGTCTCAATGTTTTCGGCATGAACTGATAAGGTGAAATCATTTGTTTCCATAACATCAGCATTAAGTGGTTCAGGAGGCGGAATTAGTTTAGTTGGTCTTGTTACTGTTGAAACATCGTTATAAGTAATAGTACTTTTATTTTTTCGGTTATGCCTAGATACAACATTCATACAAAAGTAGCAATCATTTTCACTGTATGGTCTATTCCATATTGCTGGTCTGGAATATTTAATCGCCTTCTTATTGATGTACAACATTATTTTGCAAGAACTGTAAATGATGTGGGGAACCCAATCTGTATCCTGGTGCTGTATTTCAATGTTAAAACAATCCTTATATAAGGTTTTAATCTTATCCGTTATCGGTGACCCCATTTTACTCAATACGTGTTGACAGCAAATATAACAAAATGCATCACTGTTTTTATCACACTTATGAAAAGTCCTTGTACCGTGAGACCGTTTTCTTCTTGTAGCATTATACTCTACATGAGCCAAGTCACCCACACATGAAGAGCTACGGTCGCTGGATGACGACGGCTGCGGGCCCCCTTTCCCACCCTGACCAACCGCCGATACTGGGTTTCCGAGTCCCTGCATCGTAATTATCTTTCTTCTACCTGCCATGACGGCATCTAAGCCGTTATCCAGGGACTCTGCCGGCTAGTGGAGTAACACCGTTGCCCACCGTCACCACGTGGAGGTGCCCTGGATGCAGGTAGAAGAATAAAAATCGACCGATGAATTTTCTCGGCGTTCAAAATGGCGCGAAAACATCTGCCATCTTGAATTTTGCAAATCCAACCTCAGATTCGTGATCAGCGACCCAAAAAATCCCCCCAGAAATGTTTACAACTGAAACTGGGACATTTCTCTCTTTAACCTCTTGGACGTTTGATTACAGAAAGTAATGTTCAATAACTTTTGAACAAGATGATAATATAATAGTTGAAGTATAGATGAGACAAACGGCATCGGTGAAATTTCGAGAGCTCGGGTCAGAGGATGTTGCCGTTCAACTAGGAGTGAGACAGAGCTGCATACTTTCGCCGTTGCTGTTTAATTTTTACTCCGACAAAATATTCAAAACTGCTTTATATGAACAATCATATGGAGTGAAGGTGAATGGAGAGTTCATTAACACAGTCAGATATCTGGACGATACTGTTATCTTGAGTGACAGGACTGAAGACCTTCAATGCCTGTTAGATAGGGTTGAACGGCAGGCGTGGATATGAGCCTTCTATATAACTAAAACCAAATTCATGGTCTTTAGCCGCCAACAATATGCAGATGTTGATCTCCATCTCAGCGGTCAAGCGATAGAGAGAATTTACAATTTTAAATTACCTTGGAAGCTCCATTACTGACCAGTTAGATTCTGACAAAGAAATTAAGTGCAGAATTGAAGCAGCCAGGATAATTTTCATTAAAAAGAAGTCTCTCTTTTGCAATGATAACATTAACCTGAAACTGCGTCAGAGAATGCTAAAATGCTTTATTTAGTCAGATAGTTAACCGTTTGGAGACTTCCGAGACGTGGCTGCATAGAAGGATTCTTCGAATTCCATGGACAGCTCATGCTACCAATCAGGAAGTACTGCAGAGAGCTAATGCTTGTCAACGGTAAAGTGCAGAAAACTGAAGTATTTGGGACATGTTTTTTGTGGCAAACATTATGAGTTATTGGGGCTCATAATGATGAGAAAGATTGAGGGCAGGCGCGGCGTTAGTAGGGAGCAGGTCTCTTGGCTCAGAAATACACGAGATTGGACGGGAATCCATAGCGTCGAAGAGTTATTCCGAGTCACAGGGGAACAGGGAGTGATAGCCAACGCCAGGGGGATCCGATATGACACATATAAGAAAAAGATAGATGAAGCCTGTAGCATTTAATTGATATCGTTTCAGGACAAGGGAAGTGAACGAGTGGGAATTTACTTATCTTTTACTTCAGTACTTATTTTAGAACTACGTCTTTGCAAGAGAAGTACTGGTAAATCACTTTATCGTTTTTTTTCTTCATTTCCAATTTTAGAATTAGCCTGCCATGTGATTATAAGTGACTTAAAAGAAATTTAAACCACTTTTTAGCTGCTTTTAGTTAGAAAAAGAAAGTAAATGTAATTATTTTTAATCTTACATATCAAAGATTTAACGGATTTAGGATGT
>CM032448.1:2907214-3066101 GCA_019049505.1 Pachyrhynchus sulphureomaculatus
ACTTATGTAGAACAACAAGACAATGCAACCTCCGCGGACGTTTTGCTTATCAAACGTTGGAGAGACATTGCAGCCAAAAACAGAACTAAAGCAAAACGAGTGCAGTTAAAAATTACTTCATTTTTAAGACATTAAAGTTAAGAATGAAACTGTTTTATTTTTCGATTTTCCGTACATATACATAAAATAAGTAAACTAATTGTTCTATTGTTTGTTTTAATAAATATCTACGTACGTAATAGCATATCGTATAAATGCTTTTAAGTCAATCTGCAATGTTGTATTCATTCTAAACTTCTATTTTATAAAAAAATTCGGATTAACCGAAATTCCGATTATCTGAAATCATTTTGGTCCGTATTATTTCAGATTATCGAGATTCTACTATATATATATATATATATATATATATATATATATATATATATATATATATATATATATATATATATATACTTTTATGTTTTGCAATGCTTTATGATCCCAGAGTGCCCTTTAAAAAACAAAAATCTCAAACTGCGAGTAATAAGGTAAAACTATTCGATAATTTTCCGAGTTTTTACGAATATCAGAATTCTTTAATTATTGATTGTAAAACAAGTAAAAAGTAACTCGAAATCGAAAAAAAAAAAGTTTAATTTCTGGTATCAATCTAACAGATATATTTCAAATTTAAGAAATAAAAATACCCTTGTGATCACATTTTTTTTGGTCAAAAATTGATAAAATACGTTTTTCGTCCAATCTGTCCAAAATTTTGCATACTACCGTAAAATGAAATTCCAATCACTTTCTCCTTACAACCGTTTTCGATATTTTGATAAATAACACATGGGCTGAAAAGTCCCGGGCCTAACAAAGAAAACACGGTTTTTTTTGGTTCAAAATTAGCTTTATTCATCAACGTAATCTCCATCAAGAGCAACGCAATCATTCCAGCGCCGCTCTAACATTTCAATACCACTTTTGTAGAACGATTTATCTTTTGCCTCAAAATAGGCCTCAGTTTCAGCGATAACCTCTTCATTCGTGCGAAATTTCTTACCGGCGAGCATTTTTTTCAGGTCTGCGAACAGCCAGTAGTCGCTGGGAGCCAAATCTGGCGAATACGGTGGATGTGGGAGCAATTCGAAGTTCAATTCATGTAGTTTTGCCATTGTTTTGATTGACTTGTGACACGGTGCGTTGTCTTGATGAAACAAAATTTTTTCTTTGCCATATGCGGTCGTTTCTTTGCAATTTCGGCCTTCAAACGCTCCAATAACGCTATATAATATTCACTGTTGATGGTATTTCCTTTCTCAAGACAGTCGATGAATATTACACCACGCACATCCCAAAATACCGAGGCCATAACCTTTCCAGCCGATTGTTGTGCTTTCGGGCGCTTTGGACGAGGTTCACCAGTTGCTGTCCACTCAGATGACGATCGTTTTGATTCCGGAGTGAAGTGATGGATCCATGTTTCATCCATTGTCACATATCGATGCAAAAATTCCGGTTTGTTACGTTTAAACATGGCCAAACACTGCTCAGAATCATCAACACGTTCTTGTTTTTGATCAACAGTGAGCAAACGCGGCACCCACTTTGAACAGAGCTTTCTCATAGTAAAATGCTCATGCAATATAAAGCCAACACGTTCTTTTGATATCTTTACGATGTCAGCTAACTCACGCAACTTCACTTTTCGATCATTCAAAACGATTTTATGGATTTTTTTTTATGTTTTCTGGTGTTACCGCCTCATTTGGACGTCCACTGCGTTCTGCATCATCGGTGTCTCTACGACCACGTTTGAAGTCAGCAAACCAACATTTTATTGTTGTTTCTGATGGAGCGGAGTCCCCATAACACTTTTCAAGCCATTGCTTCGCTTGAACGGTATTTTTTTTTTCCCATCAAGAAGCAGTGTAAAATTAAAACACGAAATTGTTTTTGATCCATTGTTTTGAAAATAACAAAAGTAGCGTCACTCTTAGCACAATAACTCACAAACTAATGAATAGAATATCATGAAATTTTAACAGCTGTCTTTTGAAGGTTAGTATTAACTGAAAAAAAGGTGACTGCAATAAAATTAGCGCCATCTATGTGTTAGGCCCGGGACTTTTCAGCCCATGTGTTAGATTGACGTTTTGGACTTTAAACATTAGAAAAAGAACTAGAGATCTTAGAACGTAAAGAAATACAAAATTATCGGAGTGTGATTTTTTGATAAATATAATACTTCCTTTTAGTAAGAGAAGTAAAAAATAATGTATACCAGGTGTACAAGTGTGAAATGCAGATTTTTTTCTAAAAAAACATATTAAATTCGGAAGAATGATAAAAAGTGCTTAATTCAAAGTATGCTTCATCGCCTGTTATATATTTTTCCCATCTTTTGGGCAAATTGTGAATACCACGCTAGTAAAAATCTTCCCCTTTTGCTGCGAACCAAGCAAGTGCGTGACCCATCGATGCAAACAAGTGGTAATCGGAAGGAGCCAAGTCTGGTGAGTAAGCCGCATGGGGTAGAACTTCCCAGCTGAGTGCTTCTAATGTGTCGCGAACTGGTTTTGCCGTATGTGATGGAGCATTGTCATGAACAAAGATGACTTTGTGTTGCCTCTTTCGGTATTCTGGCCTTTTTTCAAGCAGCGAACGATTCAAATCGGTCAATTGTTGTAACGTTTAGTATTAACCGTTTCCCCAGGTTTTAACATCTCATAATAGACCACGCCCCTCTGGTCCCACCAAACACAGAGCATCGGCTATCTGCCAAAGCGATTCGGTCTTGCGGTCGATGTGGATGGTGCGCCTGGGTCTACCCATGATTTTTTGCGTTTGGGATTCTCAAAATAAATTCACTTTTCATCCCCTGTAACTATACGATGCAAAAACGACTTCCTTTTGCACCGAGCGAGCAAAATATCACAGGTGTTTTTGCACTTTTCCATTTGCCTGTTGCAACTCATATGGTACCCATCTACCGGTCTTCTGAATCTTCCCCATCTCTCGTAGCCGATTGGAAACAGCTTGTTAACTAACGCCCAATTGCTCGGCGGTTTTTGTGTTTGCGAATCATCTTCGTCCAACAATGCTTGCTTCGTATTCAGTTTTCCACGTTTCTTGTCTGCAACATCGAAGTCACCACTTTTGAAACGCCGAAACCATCGTTCACACGTATCTTGCGATGGAGCATGTTCACCATAAGCTTCTCGAAGTAATCGGTATGATTCAACAGCATTTTCTTCAAATGAAAACAAAAAATGAATGCTGTCCGCGAATGCTCTTTGTTTGGTATAAATTTCGACATATTGAACACAACAACACAACACTATGCACACACTTTTCGAATTTATCACTCGTGCGCGTCTGACACTTGTTGATGACACCACAAAATGGCGCAGTGTCAAATCTTTAAAGTACAGACTGCATTGGTGCACCATCTGTTGTCTGAAATCCGCATTTCATACTTGTACACCTAGTACAATTTAAGATTTTGCTAATCTACTGGGACTGTAAGATATCTGGAAATCTACGTGAACCGATCGATAGTGTTTGTACGTACTGTAAAAATGGACATCAAACAAGGTAATTAATATGTGCTGGTTTGATATATTGAATAGTAATTAGACTGCATATGCCTGAGGAGTTTTTTATGTTGTTTTAATCATATTATTCTTTGAATATGAAAAAGTTACGTTCAATATTTACTTTACAATTTATGATGGCGAAAAGCACTTCTGAATAAATAACCTTACCAGTTTTTTTGTGTCAATTAAAACGGTTAATAAATTTCGAAATCGATTATTTCCTGTTGGAGGCTTTTTTAAGTTTATTTTTCTAATTTAAAGCCCCATAGACGAAAAGAAAAAAAACTTATAAACCGTCGGCTCGGGTCAGGCGATAAAACTTCGTCACGGGAGTCGGGTAGACACTCGTAAAACGACATAAAACTCTGTTGTAAATACATTAATGTATCCCTTCATTAAAACGGTTTGTAGTAACTTCTAGTATATATACGCCCTACAGGGTGTACAATATTATTTATTATTCATTTTAAAGTCCGTTTGTTTGGAGTTGATAGCACACAACATGGGTTATAAACATTAGAATGTCATAAATTACACTGGTCAACACAAATCTTGTTTCCTTTTTTTTTCTGTTATTGGGTATTTCTATGGCCCTGACTTTGAAAAAAATACTGGGAGATTGCTAACAGCTTTACCTTTTGAAATATACAGTTTTATTATTTTGCCAAAAAAATACAAAAAAATAATACATTATGTTAACAAAATTTCTATTGAACACTAGCAAATGATCTTTTATTAGATTTCCTTGAATGAACGACTTTAGGTAGATCTCGTTGCAAACTCCAGCAGTAGTCTGCCATCATATGTGAGTACCACCGCCCCTGATAAAGCTCTTCCATTGTCTGAAGATCCTGATGAAATCTTTCACCCTGCTCCTCACTAAAATCACCCAGATTTTGTGGGAAGTCGGTCTAAATGCGAGTGCAGGAAGTGGATTTTTATGCTCATGTTGCACCCTAGCTCTTGCAAGTTCGATAGCATGCACTTAACAAGCTCGACATGGTCGTCAGATTTCTTTTTGCCTAGGAAGCTACTCATAACCAAAACAAATGAATTCCAAGCTTTGGATTCGACTTCAGTCATTGATTTGACAAAATTAGGATCTTTCACGAGTTGCCTAATCTGTGGCCCATCAAAAATACCAGCTTTCAATTTTTCTGAACTTAATCCTGGAAACTTGCGTGAAAGAAAATTAAAACATTCGCCACTTTTGTCAAGCGCCTTCACAAACAGTTTCATTATGCCGAGTTTAATATGAAGTGGTGGAAGTATGATGCGGTCTCGGCTAACTAAAGGCACGTTTATAACATTTTTTGTACCAACTTTTAGCTCTTTCCGCACTGGCCAAATTTTTTGTGACCAATGGTGTTGTTTGTCACGACTATCCCAGAGACACATGAAACAAGGGAACTTTGTGTACCGCCTTTGTTGACCTAAAAGAAAGTTAACCATTTTCAGATCAACACAAATGACCCATTTGTGGTCTTGATACTTAATTTTTTCCATAACCTTAGAAACATTTACATATTCTTCTTTTAAAGTAGTCGAATGTGCAATAGGTATAGATTCGTACTTGTTACCATTATGAAGCAAAACACACTTTAAACTTCTTTTGCTGCTGTCTATGAAAAGACGCCAATCACTAGGTTGGTACTGTTTTAATCCCATCTGCTGCAAAATACCACCAACATCGTTACAAAAAACTAAATCCTTCTCTTGAGAAAAATACGGTAACAGATTTTTTTCTCGGGTACGATAAAATGTAATGTTGGTTTCCGGAGTAAGCAAATTTTTTTCTTTTAAACGAGATACTAAAATTTCAGAAGCTTCTTTTGTTAAGTTCAGATCTCTTACTAAGTCATTCAGTTCTTTCTGATTAAATGGTTGAGGTTCTGAAAGGCTACATTTGTAGTCTGAATCAGAGTCTTCACTTGATGTATTTCGTTCGGGTTCGGAGATTTGGATCATCAGAAGATTTAGATGTGCTGGGTTGTACTTCTTGTGATTTTAATTGAGGTCGTTGAGCAGAAGATAAGTTAGGATATGACCACTTACTTCGATTTCCAGGGTTAATTCCGTTTATTTTCACAACGCAGAAGTAGCAATCGTCATGATGGTTTCGAGATTCTCGCCAAATCATGGGTGTTACGAACATTATTGCATCTCTTTTTCCACTGGACCATAACCGTAGACATACCACACATTTCTGGCATACAATATGAGGAACCCATGATGATACGCAGTTTTCACAAAGTCCGATATAGGTTTTCGATATTGTGCAAATATATATTCACCACAAATATAGCAAAAACAATCGGGATTAAGCACACAACATCTTCTTGACGAAGCCATATCTAAAACAACAACAAAATATATTTTAGTGTCCAATAAAAAACGAAAATCTAAGTAAAAATAGTAAATGAGGGTAGTTAGCTATAACTGAAAAACAAAAGCTGTTAGAGAAAAATTGTTGCCATATTTAAAAAATACGCGTCAATTTGAGATAGAAACAAAAAAAAAATCACAGGAAACAAGCAATTTTCTTTTTTTTGTTGACCAGTGTAATCAATAGAGACCGGATTATATGCAACATAAGAATTTTGAAATATGCATGCAAATATACATGAAAAATGCTTAAAATATGCAATATTAAATAATAATAAAAGTAGTAATTTTTAGTTTTTTTATTTCAAAATCAGCATAAGGTTATCGACGATGTTTAAATTTAATTAACAATTATTTAACATTTTTAAAAATTATTTAACATTTGTATTCTTGTACACGTAAACAATAAGGTATTGTTCCAAATGTTGGGTAGTAAGATTGTGTCTTCGATCACTTAAAATATTTTTTTAAGTAGGAAAAGACCGTTCCACATCCACTGAGGTAACTGGGCAGTATTTGAATTTGGGTGCTACGTTAGCACTTATTGTTTCTGGCAAAAGTTCACCCGTCCCATTAATAAAACTATCAATTTGGCACCAAGGTTCAAAGCCTGAGTTATTGCACAAAATGTTTTCAAACTTTTCTTTAACTCTACGCGGGAATACATCTGGCAATGTGGAGTTTATTTGACGGATTTTATTCATTAACTGAATTGCTTTTTAATACCCGCAGGTATGAGGGAAAATTGAGTGCTAATCAAAGCTATGTTTTTTTTAATGTCAGAATCGTTAAATGCTTCCTTGGATTGACGAACTGCCATAGCCTCTGCACAATCGAAGTCATTTACTACACCTTTGATGGCCTCGAAATGTTCATTGTAAATAGTACAGCTTCAATCCATGTTCCCCATCGAGTTACCACTGGTTCGGGAGGTAAAGGCACATTTGGCAGTTTTTCTTTATTGGCGTTATTGCGAGGAGGTGCCTTAAGAAACACTTTCTTTGTTGATGAAATCAGTTTATTTACTTTTCCAAACTTGGATCGTACTTCTTCAGCGAGTCGATGGACTCCGTGAGCAGAGCACGTCACATGAATTAAATTTGGATAAAATACTTGGAGGACTTTGGCTGCCTTGATCATATAGGGAGCAGCATCTGAGAGAAATATAAACACTCTCTCATCTGCAGAAGATTCAGGAAATATTTTTTTAATACCCTCATTCACAAATCTGGTGATCATAGAATGATTTGTCTTGTCAAGTTCTTTGCAGGCCACCAAATAGGAAGAAGAAGGTTCTAATCTTAATGCATCCATAATTAAATTCGCAATACTGGGACCACAACTGTCGGTAATTTCATCAGCTGAAATCCAAATAATGTCGTCCTTAAGTTCATTACGTATTTCTTCCAGAACATGTTGGTAAATTGTTAATATGTAATTTTTACGCAGTGTTGATTCGTCTGGTATTTTTTGATTCAAGTAATATTTTCGCAGAAAATCTTTGAATCTAGGATTTGTAAGTTTGTGGAGAGGAATATTACTTGCAAGCAATGCTTCACATAAATCCATGCTAAAGTGTTTTTTTTTGTTTGCCTATAGAAGTGGAATCACTGCTATTTGCTGTTGTTATAAGTTGTTGTCGTGGGCGTTTTTTTTTGCAATCCTGCGATGTGAAGACTTGTTTTAACATACTGGTCAATTTGAAACTTTTTTGTGCACGAAACATTTTTCTCGCATACTCGAGAATATAAAACATTTCCGTCGTATGTAAATGTTCCAGGATAATCAGCTACCCACAAAGAGACAGTTTTTTTGCGGGTGGCATGGTGTGGTATTTTGTGAAATTTTGACTAATGGCCTTAGCGATTGTCAAAAAAACCTGGAATTGTTGGGTTTTCAACTAAGTCTACAATATTGCTGACTAGTAACTTGCTAAGGAGACAGTTTGTAGCGAAATATTGCAAAACGTTGTTGTTTAATGGAGAAATACTCGATTGTTTAATTTTTTTAGTCGCTAATCATTGTAGTTTTTTAAACTTTTTTCAAAATAATTCGTTATTTGATATTGACTTTAACGTTCTTTTTTTGTATTTCTCCAAAATCATTGCATGCACAGCCTCAAGATTCTTTCGGGTAGACACAGAAACGGGACTTTCTTCACTGATGTCGGTTCTTTCTCTCTTGAAATCTGCAACTCAATTTTTGAAAGTGGTGTAGGAAGCATATTGCTCCTTCAATGCATTAAGCATGTCGTCGTAAATTTCTTTCACAGGCATTCCTTTTAAAAAGAGGTACTTTACCGCCAATCGATATTAGATTTTACTAAATTCCCAATTTTTGTTTGTCATAGCTTCTTCAAAAATTCGCTATAAATATCAAACTGCTATCTATAACAACCGCGTTCGTTTTTGACAGTGGATCTAGGCTGGTGACAGTGGACCTACGTGACTGGCCGTGGCTCGGTGACGTAGTACTTTGCTACTCTACAGAAGGTTGAGGGTTTAATCCCGCAGGTCGGTATACAGTACAATCACGATTATCTGAAATACGGCTTATCCGAAACAAACAGTTAAAAAGCAAATTGTATTCCCATTAAACGAAAAAATCCCCATTATTCGAAACAGACGATGAGTGGTTTCCTTAACGCGTCGGGAACTCCCGACGTCTAGAATTTCACCGCTGTCTATGTTCTGGTTAGTCGATGAGGGTTATAAGTTACTCATTACGTCTATTATTATCGCAGAGGTAATAGTTTCGTTTTAATAGATATTTTACAAAATGGAGCGTCATAATAATAAGCGTAAAGGTGTTGCTATTACCTTAAAAGAGAAACTTGAAGCAATTCAACATTTAGATACTGGTGAACTTCTTAAAAATTTAGAGAAGGATTTAGGTGTAGCCGTGAGTACTGTTTTAGAGTAAAGAAAAAATTGCGAAAAACTTGAAAAATGGTGTAGTGTTTTGTCAACAGGCATGAAAAAGTATGAAAAGCGGTGAATACCAAAAAGTGGACGATTCTTTATGGTTTACATAGAATCGAGAACGTGGAATTCCACATTCAGGAACAATTTTAAAACATAAAGCAGTGAGTTTAAGCGAAGAATTAACGCTTATTGAAGGGCCTGTAAATTTTTCTAGAAAATGTATTCTGTTAGTAGATAACGCCCCCACTCAGCCTATGCATCAGGGTGTACTGGAAAATTTAAAACGCAGTTACAGGCGTTTGTTATTCGAGCATATTTTAGAAGTAGATGAAGGTGGCAATCTTACTGATTGTCTAAAAAAGATAAATTTGAAAAATGTGGCTGATTTTTTCCATGAAATTCTTGAGCGTATGGAGACTTTTTTGACATTAGTTTTGTTTTCATTTTTATAACAATGATGTAACTTCTAAATAAAATGTTCCGTAGTTGTTTTTAATACTAATCCTTGTTGGTTAATTTTCAAATATTAATTTAAACATGTTTTCTCATAGTTCCAATTAATTACACAGGTCTGCAACAAAAATGCTGTCTGGATGTTTTCAACTGATTTCTATGTATTTAGGTGTTCTGAAAACTAAAAAAATACTCAAAAAATTCCAGAACGTCAGGTTATTTTGCAAAACGTAAAATTTTATTATAAAAAAGGGTTTTTTTGGGCTAACTTGAAGTTATAAATAAATAGGTACAATTTTATTTTGATTACTATTTTTAAATGTATACAGGCCATAACTATCATTACTTTCTAAATAAAGAACGCCCTGTGTGAGCTAAATTAACAAACATAAACGTTGTAACCAGAACGTGCGCGCTCCGATAGTGTAGAAAGTGGCGCGGTACAATTACGTGTTAACTCGTCATTGTTTTATAGATCTTGGTTCAATATAGTGCAATGTCATCTGTGCGGAAGTGTGTGAATTCGTCTGACAGTTTCTGTTATATTTGTGGCGAATATATGGTATTAAAGCAACAACTTAATATTACGGGCTTTGTAAAAAAAGTATACTTCACGTATTTTGGCTTAAAACTTGGAGATCAGGATAAAGTTTGGGCACCTCATAAAGTCTGCAAACGATGTGTTGAAGACCTTCGAAATTGGTTTAAGGGCAAGAAAAAAGCTTTCCGATATGCGATTCCTATGGTATGGCGCGAGCAAAAGAACCATAGTGATGATTGTTACTTTTCTTCGTGTAATGTGAAAGGGTATAATTCAAAATGGAAGCAGTCCATTTTATACCCCAATCTGCAATCAGCTATTCGTCCCATCCCTCATGGGACCGAAATACCAGTGCCCAAGGCCCCTGCTACCTTGGAAGAGATTCCAACTTCTGACGAAGATGGTGCTGTACCTGAACCCGATGACAAGTCAAGTTTTCAATTTGAAGATGGCAGCAGTCCGAAATTGTTTTCCCAGGGCAAGCTAAATGATTTGGTAAGAGACTTGAATCTTCCCAAAAACGCTGCTGAGTTGCTTGGATCAAGGCTCAAAAGCAGGAACTTACTTTTGCCGGGAGTGTCTTCCTCCTGGTTTAGATATCGTGAGAAGCAGTTCAGTTCCTACTTTGCCCATGAGGACGAGTTGGTTTATTGTACCAATATTGAAGGTTTGATGGATACATTTAAGATCTCATACGACCCAGCACAGTGGCGTATTTTCATAGATTCTTCAAAAACAAGCCTTAAAGCAGTTCTGCTTCACAATGGAGGTTTCTATGCTTCCATTCCTGTCGGTCATTCCGTACACCTCAAGGAAACCTACAAGAACTTGGAATTGGTTCTTTGCAAATTAAAATATAAAGACTACGGTTGGCAAGTGTGCGGTGATTTAAAAATCTTGGCAAATTGTATTCCCATTAAACGAAAAAAATCTCCATTATTCGAAACAGACGATGAGAGGTTTCCTTAACGCGTCGGGGACTCCCGACGTCTAGAATTTCACCGCTGTCTATGTTTTGGTTAGTCGATGAGGGTTATAAGTTACTCATTACGTCTATTATTATCGCAGAGGTAATAGTTTCGTTTTAATAGATATTTTACAAAATGGAGCGTCATAATAATAAGCGTAAACGTGTTGTTATTACCTTAAAAGAGAAACTTGAAGCAATTCAACGTTTAGATAATGGTGAAGTTCTTAAAAATATAGGGAAGGATTTAGGTGTAGCTGTGAGTATTGTTTTAGAGTAAAGAAAAAATTGCGAAAAACTTGAAAGATGGTGTAGTGTTTTGTCAACAGGCATGAAAAAGTATGAAAACCGGTGAATACCAAAAAGTGGACGATTCCTTATGATTTACGTGGAATTCCACATTCAGGAACAATTTTAAAACATAAAGCAGTGAGTTTAAGCGAAGAATTAACGCTTATTGAAGGGCCTGTAAATTTTTTCTAGAAAATGTATTCTGTTACTAGATAACGCCCCCACTCAGCCTATGCATCAGGTGTAGTGGAAAATTTAAAACGCAGTTACAGGCGTTTGTTATTCGAGCATATTTTAGAAGTAGATGAAGGTGGCAATCTTACTGATTGTCTAAAAAAGATAAATTTGAAAAATGTTATATATTGGATAGCTTCAGCCTAAAATCAAGTAAAGTGTAGTACTCTGGAAAAATCTTGGTCATAATTGATTCTACAAGAGGAGAGACATTACTCAGAGGCAGAAACAGAGAATAATGATAGTTGATGATAAGTTTACATCAAATTATTACAAGAATATCAGGATGTGAAAATGTTACGGAAACCGATGTTGGTGAATGGTTAAACAGTAATAGTGTGGAAGATGAAAATGACTAAGAATTAATTAAAAGTGTATGCAAATATGCTAACAAAATAGACAGTGATGACGATGATGATAACGAGCATATTTTAGAAGAAATAGATGAAGGTGGTAATCTTAATGAATGTCTAAAAAAGATAAATTTGAAAAATGTTAATATATTGGATAGCTTCAGCCTGGAATCAAGTAAAGAGTAGTACTCTGGAAAAATCTTGGCCAAAATTGATTCCACAAGAGGAGAGACATTACTCAGAGACAGAAACAGAAAATAATGAAAGTTTACATCAAATTATTACAGGAATATTAAGATGTGAAAGTGTTACGGAAACCGATATTTGTGAATGGTTAAACAGTGATAATGTAGAAGATGAAATGACTGACCAAGAATTAATAAAAGTGTATGCAAAAATGCTAATAAAATAGACAGTGATGACGATGATGATAACGAAGTAGAAGCCACTGACAATATTCCAGTAAAAATGTCACATTCAGAAGGATTAGAGGCCCTAGAAAAAGCGTTAACTTATGTAGAACAACAAGAAAATGCAACAGCCGCGGACGTTTTGCTTATCAAACGTTGGAGAGACATTGCAGCCAAAAACAGAACTAACGCAAAACGAGTGCAGTTAAAAAATTACCTCATTTTTAAGACATTAAAGTTAAGAATGAAACTGTTTTATTTTCGATTTTCCGTACATATAAATAAAATAAGTAAACTCATTGTTCTATTCTTTGTTTTAATAAATACCTATGTACGTAATAGCATAAATGCTTTTAAGTCAATCTGCAATGTTGTATTCATTCTAAACTTCTATTTTATAAAAAAATTCGGATTAACCGAAATCTCCATTATTTGAAATCACTTTGGTCCATATTATTTCGGATAATCGACATTCTATTGTACTTATTTATTAATGTATTTAAGTATATTTTACCTGGCCACGTACATAGGTAGTAGTTGTTTTTAGAAATGCAAATAACGTCCGTGGAAAGACTACCGCGTTGTTTAAAACGTTAACGGTTGACGGATCCTTGGGATATGGAAAAATGGTAAAAATCCCTATTGAGGCGGGGAGGTGAGTGATAAAAAAAAATAAAAATAACTAGTGATCACTATTCGTAGTATTTATGCATCTCTAAATCAAAAATAAAAACCTCCAGCACGGTTCACGTTATCGCTACACCACTGGTAATTAATATAATATATTTCTTCAGAGCATGTTGCACCGACAGCAGCAGACTTACAGCATCGCAAATCTTTCGGACCACTACGAAGAAGACGGCGACGAACGCAAGATACCGCTGTTTCTATGCGGTTTCAGCGACCGAACGCCTCGCTTGTTGCAACGCGCGGTGTATATATTTTTTATTTCTTCCTTTTTGCTATCTTCGGCCATGAACTTCGTTCTACAAGTCGAAGACATTTCTTCTTATTTCCGTATCTCGTTTTTTTTTTCGTTGCGGTGGTGATGGATTTATGCATGTTGCTTTTTCTTTTAAATTATCATTTTTTAAGCCGTACGGGAGATTTGGTATTTTAATCATTTTATATGCACACTTATACATACATATATATATATATATATATATATATATATATATATATATATATATATATATATATATATATATACCATATACAGTGACTCACAGCTTAAATGATGCAGTCACTATAAGAAAAGACTAGCTGGTCTCAGTGCCTCTTTATTTATTTGGAAAAAACAACTTATTGAAATTAAATTAGTAAAGAGTCTCCTAAAAAAGTATGAATTACTTTTTGTCTTAAATATGCCTTACTTAATTAAAAATAAATAATTAATTAAATTATATGCGATTTTAACGTCACAGCTCAAATGATGCAAAATTCAATATACCAAAATTATTAGAGAAAACAAACTGTAGAATTTGAAATAAGCCTGCTAATATTTGGTCGGGCCTCCCTCATTATCAATAACAGCTTGTAATCTTCTGGACATTGCTTCAACTAACTTTCTAGTATACTCCGGGGAAATAGTGTTCCATGCTTCAGTAATTTTTACTTTTAATTCAGTTTTATTTGATTTATTTTTTAATGTCAGCCACAAATTTTCAATTACATTTAAGTCTGGTGACTGGGCTGGTGTTTTAATAACATTTGGACAGTTATAAAGCAACCAACTGCGGACTTGAAATGACGTGTGCTTTGGATCATTGTCGTGATAGAACCGATAATTGTTTTCAATATCTAATTTTTGGGCACTAGCGACGAGATGCTGCCTTAGTACATCCAAGTACACATATTGGTTCATATTCCCTTCGACGAAATGCATGTTACCTACTCCTGCAGATGACATACAGCCCCATAACATCACTCTACCTCCACCGTGCTTTACCGTAGCTTTCATATTTTTCAGTTTACCTACCTGTAAAGAAAAAATGTTTGTTTTAGTAATCATAAGGCGACTTTAACAGGATATGGCTATTTTAACAGAATAAAATAGTATTAATTAATTATTGGAATGAAAAAACCAAAATGCCGGCGGCAAAACTGATTTTAATTATTAAAAACAATAAACTGCTAAGACCCATATAGAGGTTTCACAAAACGGCTGAACCTATTTTAATGTAATATAAAATATTTTTTGATTAATTATATTTTGATACATTCCTGTAAATTTGAGAGAAAATACTTTTAAAGAATATTTTGACATCAAAACTCCGCGATTTTATTGATTTATTTATTACTTTGATGTACGTTACGAGTGGTACATAAAGACACGTACAATTTATGAAAATATTTTTAGTCATTTAGCATTAGCAACTACGAGGGCACTGAAATATGTACAAACATGCAGGTCAATCATATATGTCTCCTTTAGTGAATCACCACAGTCGGGTAAATAAATAATTTTATAATAAAAAGTACTAAAAGTTCAATCTTTCTCGGCTTTCTGTTCTTTTATAGAAGTATCGAGTAATGGCCCTGTTCAGTATTTAATTTTTATTACGTACCTACTACACGCAAACATAACAAATATAATATTATTACAATATAAAATAAAAGTATGAATAACAAATAGGCAGGTACTTACAGTCCCTGGCCAAATTATTAGACGCACTGTATTTTTTTTAGTAATTTTATGTTTCTTAAGAGTTTTTATGCAATAATGGTATATTTAAACTACAATATTATTGATTTTTATTTAAAAGAATTGTTGTAAACTACATATTTGTATTTATTTTTAACATATGGCCACACTGTGTTGACAAAGTGATACATGAACGTAAAGAAGTACAAACCTGTATCAGTCGCGATCGGAATCGAGTCAGGTACGGACGTGTTTCTGTGGCTTTATGGACTGTGATTGTTTGTTTTAACAGTTTTATACTACTCAGTTATTAGTTTATTTTGTATGCAGTGTTTTAAAAAAGTAATTGGACTATTTTCATTATGGTAGAAAAGGCGATCTTTCACCACGTAAAAAAGCTGAAGTGAAGGCCCTTGTGATTGCGAAAACATTTACAAACCGAGAAATATCACGAAGATTGGAGGTTTCTGAAGCTAGTGTACGACGCATAAAAAAGAAAATTGAGTCAGGGAAGGAATTAAGCCCGAAAAGAAAGAAGAGATGCGGTAGAAAACCAATTTTCACTCCACGGTCAGAGAGATGTTTGAAGAAAATTTGTGTAGAAAACAGATTTGCTACCACAAAGGTAATAAAATCACAACTCCAGGATGCTAGCGTAAATGCTTCTGAGCGCACTGTTCGAAGAAAATTGAAAGAATTAGATTTTAAGGCCTGTCGCTCCGCCAGGAAGCCCAAGTTAACAGCTGCAATGAAAGCAAAGCGCCTGAAGTGGGCCAAACAATGGCAAGACAAAGATGTAGACTTCTGGAGATCGGTAAGATACAGCAATTTAATCAATAATTGATACATTATTATCATTTTCAGTTAAATAAAGCAAATAAACATGGAAGTTTATATATTTTTCCTATTTTTGACAGGTCTGCTTCAGTGACGAAAGCACATTCGAAATTTTGCAGAATAAAGCTCAATATGTGCGTCGTCGTCATGGAGAAAAGTTTCATCCTGATTGTGTCGTCCCGACGGTTAAACATCCCACCAAAGTGATGATTTGGTCAGTCATCAGCGGCAAGGGCACTGGACGTCTGTACGTCGTCAAAGGAATAATGAGGCAAGATCAGTATAAAGAAGTATTACAAAATCGGTTGATTCCGCAGCTCAGAGAATGGTTTCCAAATGGGGAACCATTCACTTTCATGCAAGATGGAGCTCCCTGCCACACTGCTCGGTCTGTTAAAGCTTTTTTGGCAGAAAAAAAATCCCTCTGTTGGATTGGCCCCATTGAAAATGTGTGGGAGCTGATGAAAGGAGAAGTGGCTAAAAATGTGATTACCAACAAAACCCAGCTCCTAGAAAAGATTATTCATGTGTGGATTATCATCCTCAAATGCAGGAGACAGTACAATCTTGCATTGATAGCATGCCGCGCAGAATTAAAGCTTTGATAGCGGCTAAAGGTGACTCAACTAAATATTGACTATTACTAACATTAATTTCACTTTTCTTTAAAATTTAATAAACTTATGCTTTTCTAAATTAATGCTGTTTTATTTATGTTAAATAAATAGGTAATTGATTGGATAATATGAAAATAAAAACAAATCAATTTAAAATAATAAAACGGTACAATATCACTCGGTAATTAATATTTTACATGAAATCTTGCAGTGCGTCTAATAATTTGGCCAGGGACTGTACTTTTTCCGGCACTGGCAAACACTGACATCGATTCACTCACATTTTCTTTTCAAAATTCCGGAAAGAAATGAGTAACGTTTTGTCCTTGCAATTCGTATTTATATTGGTGAAGAATCAAACAAGTTCATGCAAGATTGCAAGCACAGCACAAGTCGTATTTCGTCCCTTTGCACGTCTGAACGGGTTGCGTTGTGGGCGGGCGGGCGGCGCTTTGTAAGCCTCGACGCGCGTTGTACTGAATATCGAATATGCAAGTTTTTACAAGTAACAATCGCTGACCTTCTTAAAATACACGACTCAAAAAAATTACGGGAGGTTTTAAAACAAGGAAATTAATGCTAAATAAACAGGCTATCTGATCCATATGCCGGCCTAACTGAAAAAATTTTTTTCAAGCCCATGGACCAAAAAAAAAGCAAAATATTTGCAATATTATTTTTTCGCACTATCTGTTAGGATTGCATGAGAACAGTAGCTCCTAAAAAATTTTAGCCAAAAAATCTGAAAATTAGAATCTTAAAGCTTCAAAATGCTTTTTTTTTAAAGTCTCAATGCGACCATTTTTCACCGAAATACTGTCAAAAATCACCGAAAAATTTGGAATTTATTTTTGCTCCCTTAATTTTTTTGAGTAGTGTATTATCTGCCTACCCTGATAGGTAAAGCCAAGCCAACATTTTTGTTCTTTACTGTCGAAACCAGATAAATTTTTGTGGACCCCCACTTACAATTTGTGAACCCCCATTTTTTTTTCACGTCAACATAGACCCCCGTCGGGTCTCCCGTGGACCCCTGGGGGTCCACCTGAACCACTTTGGGAATCACTGGTTTAAACGAAGTTGTTATTTTCCGTTAAACTCCGTCAAACTATTATTGATAATTGCTGAGTGTATGGAGACTCTTTTGACATTAATTTTGTTTCCATTTTTATAACAATGATGTAACTTCTAAATAAAATGTTCCGTAGTTGTTTTTAATACTAATCCTCGTTGGTTAAGTTTCAAATATTAATTTAAACATGTAGTCGCATAGTTCCAACAGTTTAGAAAGCAGGTAGTGTATGGGACTTTTTGAACTGAGTACATATATGCAACACCTTCCTTGATAATTACCAGATATTTCAAGAGACTCACATCGATTATCTAATAAATGTAATAATTTGTAATGCAGATATATATACCCAGGAACACTCAACAAAACAGTCATTTCAAGGTCTGCTAATTTTATTCTTTTTGTAAATACTGTTTTAATTTTGAACCTTTTTGTGTAAAAAAAAAATTATGACGGAATAAGCAGTGTGACATCGTTCATATTTTCCCTGTTTTTGCCATAACCTATTTCATGAAACAGGCTTTTACTTTACTAAAGTATTGCGCCCGCGACTTTCTGCGTATTTAATGTAGGTTGGTGAACCCCTTACGTACCACCGAGATTCGCAGTCATCCAAGGGCGTTCGTGCAACCCAGGATGCATATTACGCAACGTTGCCACGCTTCTCATCGCGAAATCCTTAAAGATGGTTTTTTTTTTAAACTTGTTTAATTAGTTTTTTATTAATTATTGTTCCTTTTTATTATATTATATATATATATATATATATATATATATATATATATATATATATATATATATATAATTCATACATATACATATACATAACATATACATATACATATACATATACATATACATATACATATACATATGACACTCTATATAGTGAAAGACCAAAATGTTGACCGAAATTTCACTATAGAAAGTTTTTCACTATATAAAGAAAAAATCCGTATATATTGCTATGTATGTATTTTATATTGGTAATCATTTACTTGTATTTTATAAGGTACAAGCAACAAAAAAAAATTGCAAAATTGAATTATTAGAAAAGATTTTATTAAAAATTTGAAAGTTTAAATAGTACATAGCATGTACAGGGCTAAATACATACATAAAGTCCGTACGTTATATCTTTACCTGTGCGTCATAGTTTTCAGGCCATATAACAACGGACTATTATATTATTTGTCTCTTTTCACCAATAAATCGTAGGTATTGGTAAAAAGAGACAAAAAATATAATAGTCGTCTGGGATATTGCCTGAAAACTATGACGCACGTGTAAAGATATAACGTACGGACTTTATGTATGTATGTACTACATACGAAATAAAAAGAATAATACAAAATCTGTTAATACATATGTACATACTACGTACATACGTACTAGGAAAAATAATCAGTTATTTTCTTTTGAACATTACTTTTAAAAAAATAATTGTTGCTCAACAAAATTCTCGCATTTATTCAAATGCATAAAGATTTGATCAGGTACACTTTCCTGGCCCCTGAGAGTAGTTCGCACAATGTCAAATGCATTTCTTATTTCATTTTCACTAAATTTAGCAGGAGATTCCCCGGTTTCAGTTTCTTCTTCATGATTTTCTATACTTTTTATATCGTCAATTATGTCTTGGTCAATTGGGAGATCTGTCGTGCCAACATCATTGTCTAAGTTGGGAATGTGGAATCTTTGGCACAATGATACTACTCAGTATATATCCCCCACTACACCAAACACTTTATTTTTGCACTCGACGCGCGTTTCGCTAACCACGTTAGCTTCATCAGTCAATCATCGCTCCTGATGAAGCTAACATGGTTAGCGAAACGCGCGTCGAGTGCAAAAATAAAGTGTTTGGTGTAGTGGTGATACATACTGAGTAGTAACATCATTGTCGATTTCTAAGAAATCTTCAAGTAAAAAATCTGCGTCGACGGTAGCAGTTTTTTGTAGAATACCCCATTACCTTTTTAAGGTAGCGAGATCCATTTCGTCTTCTTCTTCCCATTCGTCAATTTTTTCAGTAAAACCTGCTTTAGAAAAGCAGTTTTTGATAGTTTTCTGAGAAACATTTTCACTCCATACTTTAGCGACTTCGGTTATACACTCTTTAAGGGTAATCAGTTTTTGGACTGGAAGGTTGTTATCAATCGCATTAACAATTTTGTGAACAATTCTGTTTCGGTAATGATGTTTTATGTTTTTTTATAATACCCTGGTCCATAGGTTGCAATTTGGAGGTCATGTTTGGTGGAAAAAAGATAAATTTAAAATTCCTTAATTTTTTACTTACAGTAACTGGATGTGCAGGACAATTGTCTATAAACATCATAATCTTTCGCTTTTGGCTTTTCATTTTCGTGTCCAGTTCTTTGATCCATCTTTCGAAAATCTCAGAAGTCATCCATGCCTTTTTATTATTGGCGTAATCTAACTCCAGAGATTTAACTCCTTTTAAACAACGGGGATTTTTGCTTTTACCTAGGAGCAATAATTTCAGTTTTTTCTGAGCCATCCATGTTTGCTCCAACCATAAGTGTCACCCTTTCTTTACTTGTTTTAACACCAAAACATTTATCACTTTTAAAAGCAAAAGTTTTATTTGGTAAACATTTAAAAAACAAACCGGTTTCATCACAATTGAAAACGTTTTTTGGCTCGGACTTTTTCAATGCACTTTTTTAAAACAGTTTCAGTCCAAATGTCACAGTCCTCCTGACTAACGCTTGCACTCTCGTCAGACACCGTCTTGAAAACAATTGAATTGCGAGTCTTCCAGGCACTCAACCACCCTTCACTAGCTTGAAAATTAACGCAGTTAAATTCTTTAGCAAATGGTAGAGCCTTTTGCTTTATTAAATTTTCCAATATTGGTACGTTTTTGATGCGTACGGGCCACTTGAAACCATCGTAAAACTGCTTCATTTACATCCTCGTAAGTACTCACCCGTACTCGTTTTCGACTGCTTGGAACACTAGGTTTCTTGATGATACTGTCGCGACTTTTTTTTATCAGAGAGACGCAACTTGGAGAAACACCAAATTTTGCAGCAACATCAATTTTTTTTGCAGCCTTTATCAACTTCCTCCAAAACTTTAATTTTCTCAGCTAAACTTAAACACACTCGCTTGGACATCTTACTTGATTCTTAAACAAAAAGAAACTGAACCTCAATTTGCGAATTACTAGACCTCGACTATAAAATGGGTTTTTTCTCCGGGTTTCTATAAAATGGGTTATACCCCGGGTTTCTCACAGAAATCTACCTGATTTATTGCCAACCATTAGGCGTTATAAACGCGTTAAGAACCTTTTCAAAAGAATGCGTCATAAAAATGGAATTCGTGCTAATGTTAGATAAAAATGGGAAACCCGAAATGGCCAAGATCTCAATAAATGCATAAAAGTTTATACATAAAATTCCGGTAAAAATTTTATTATATAGAGTGTTACTATTTTACAGATTCACTATATGCAGGGCTTTTTACATGAAATTTCATTAAAATATTCTAGGTCTTGAAAAAAATTGCACTATAAAGAGTTTTTCACTATATAGAGTTTCACTATAAACAGTGTCACTTATAGTTGGAGCAAACATGGATGGCTCAGAAAAACTGAAATTACTGCTCATAGGTAAAAGCAAAAATCCCCGTTGTTTAAAAGGAGTTAAATCTCTGGAGTTAGATTACGCCAATAATAAAAAGGCATGGATGACTTCTGAGATTTTCGAAAGATGGATCAAAGAACTGGACACGAGAATGAAAAGCCAAAAGCGAAAGATTGTGATGTTTATAGACAATTGTCCTACACATCCAGTTACTGTAAGTAAAAAATTAAGGAATATTGAATTGATCTTTTTTCCACCAAACATGACCTCCAAATTGCAACCTATGGACCAGGGTATTATAAAAAACATAAAACATCATTACCGAAACAGACTTGTTCACAAAAAAAAGGTTAATGCTGAAACCGGGGAATGTCTTGCTAAATTTAGTGAAAATGAAATAAGAAATGCATTTGACATTGTGCGAACTACTCTCAGGGGCAGGAGAGTGTACCTGATCAAATCTTTATGCATTGGAATAAATGCGAGAATTTTGTTGAGCAACAATTATTTTTCAAAAGTAATATTCAAAAGAAAATAACTGATTATTTTTCGTAGTACGTATGTACGTAGTATGTACATATGTATTAACAGATTTTGTATCATTCTTTTATTTCGTATGTAATACATACATACATAAAAGTCCGTACGTTATATCTTTACACGTGCGTCATAGTTTTCAGGCAATATTCCAGACGACTATTATATTTTTTGTCTCTTTTTACCAATACCTACGATTTATTGGTGAAAAGAGACAAATAATATAATAATCGTCTGTTATATGGCCTGAAAACTATGACGCACGGTAAAGATATAACGTACGGACTTTATGTATGTATTTAGCCCTGTACATGCTATGTACTATTTAAACTTTCAAATGATTAATAAAATCTTTTCTAATAATTCAATTTCGCAATAGCAATATATACGGATTTTTTCTTTATATAGTGAAAAACTTTCTATAGTGAAATTTCGGTCAACATTTTGGTCTTTCACTATATAGAGTGTCGACTGTATATATATATATATATATATATATATATATATATATATATATATATATATATATATATATATATATATATATATATATACATATACATATACATATACATATACATATACATATACATATATATATATATATATATATATATATATATATATATATATATATATATATATATATATATATATATATATATAATAGAAGAGGCCGAGGTCGACCTTGACAAAGCTAGACCAATAACGTAACATAAAGTCGTAACCAAATGAGGCACAGCAGAATTGCTTATATAAAGGAAGAAATCTTAAAAAACTGAGAACACCCTGTACATGACATATCTAATGAAACAATAATAATCCTTATTCTGATAGTGCTTTGCCACTGATACTATACTATTCAAATAAAATACTAAAGCTATCAGAAACGCAGTTTAATAAAACTGTTTTTTTATTATAATTATCTTATCATTTGTTTTAAATTGATAACATACGATTAATTACATTTAGACCTATCGCAACGTTTTTCTAATTGACTTAGACAATGAAAAATAACATAATCAATGTCATTATCAATCCGGGTAGAATATCTACTGTTGCGAAGCAAGCATTTTTTGTAGACTTACATTTACCATTTGATTTTAATGTATTTTAAACTTTAATAATTATGATAGAAGTCTGTAAAGCTTGGAAAGTGACTCTTTAATGTTTTTTTTTTTAATTTTTTTGTTTATGAGCACGATACACACGACACGTACTGCTAGAAAATCCGTAAAGAGCTACAGGAGCAACGCGCAGACCCGCGAATACTTTAAAAAAAGATAAAATTCTCTCTATAATAATACTCTAAAACTATATGCGGATGATTGTGCTCTGGTTTCCCATTCTTGGAACAGCTTAAAAAATGTTCTCGACATCTACCAATACTTATATGAGGAGGCACTTGGTTTACAAATAAACACATGAAAAAACGAAGATCATATCAACGTCTAGGGCCCTTAATGTTAGTACACTGCAAATGTAGGGGGAACCGTTAGAGCAAGAAATCGCGTTCAATTACCTTGGCAGAATTCCAACTCGAATACAGAAATTAGAAACCGCATCAGTTCAGGTTATCTAAAGCATTTTGGGGGTTACGGAAGCCGGTTTTTGGAAGTTATGACCTTGCAATCGACACCAAGCTGGCAGTCTACCGTGCTGTGGTAATCCCGGCTGTACTATATGGATGCGAAACATGGGTTCCGTATACCCGACATATAAACACCCTCGAGCAATTTTTAAAAGAGAATTCAGACAAATTATGCGCATACGATAGTACCACAGAATTTCTAACCAAGATGTATGATCTGGAGCTAAATGCAGTACGGCTGAGATCATGGTGATTAGGGCATACCAGCGCTGGTCGGGACATGGTATTCACATGGATGGGGGCGGCGTAGTGAAGAGAATATTTTCTATAGAGAGCTGTATCAGGGTACTCGTCGAAAGGATAGTTAAAGACACATATATAGAGACATCCCGCACGAAACATTAAAAAGTAACAGCATAGTCAATAGATGGGAAGAAATCACTGTGAACCGGACAGAATGGAGACATGTTGTAAGCTACGAGGGGCCCAGGCAATTGGGAAGAAGCGAACCTCCACTAAAAGTCCCATTATTAGGTCTTATATCGGTCTAGTTAGTCATCAATAAATAAGTGTGAAATCACTGTTGGTTTTCTAAACTGTTTGATCATCTCCCATATTTCCCAGATTTAGACCTCTTGTACTGTTACCTTTTCGCAAAACTGAACAAATATTTGAAATAACATAAAATGAAGTAATGAATGTTATCGAAGACTGGTTGGTAAACCAACGCAAGTAATTTTTTTTTTTGAAAAATTACTTTATAACTGCACTAAGTATACAGGTTGTCAAATAACAATGTGTCGCCCATAACTTATAGACGGTAAAAGAAATTTCTTTTTTTTTAGGTTATTGTTAGCACCCCTGCAAACGATGCTTTGTGGAAAGAGATTCATTTTTAACATTATTTATGGTTAAATAGTATATTGTCAAACATGAGTGTTCATACGCTTTGTGTTTCGAGGCTATTACTGTGGATCATCCAAAAGGTCGGAAAATGACGCCTACAGCGGTATATGGGCAAGTCGAGGGAATTCGTTAGCGACGATACTCTCCGTTGATGTTGATGATCTACCACAACTCGGTTCGAGAGGAAAAGTACCAGGCAATGACGAAAAAATGATTATTAACATTTTTTCCCGAAATCTTCAGTTAGCTTTTCGCCAAGTGGCTCAAAAACTAAAGCAGTGAAGTCTGCTTATAACGAACCTATTTATAGCGAATTTCCGGTTAAAACGCACTATTTTATAATGCATGAAAAAACTTACATAAGACCAATGCAAATTTTTATCCTTTTATAACGAACCCGGTTATAACGAATTTCCGGATAAAGCGAACCAAAATTTGGATGTTTTGTGTCTGTTTATAACGAACTTACCACTCCCGAACTTGGAGAGATTTGTGCTAGTGGAAAATTATCAAAAGTAAGGATTACTGTGTTGGTAACTGCAAATATGTCTGGAACAGAAAAAAGAAAATTGTTGGCGATAGGAATGTCCGCCAATCCCAGGTGTTTTAAAAACAAACAGTTACCAGTAAAATACAAATCAAACAGTAAAGCCTAGATGACATCAGAAATCTTTAAAAATGAACTGATCGACTGGGATAAAGAATTAAAATTCACAAACAGAAAAAATATTACTTTTGATTGACAACTGTCCAGCGAACCCTGAAGTTAATCTACAGCAAATAATATTGGTTTTTATGCCTCCAAACACAGCCTATGGATCAAGGTGTGATACATTCTTTAAAATATCATTATAGAATGATTTTACTTATGAAAATGTTAGAGACGATCGATAATGGTAATGTGTGGTGACATCAGTGACTTCTGGAAAGATTTTAAGCGATAATGACGACGAAGATGAGCTTGGAGAAGGAGATATTTTTATGTTCCATCTATTACAGAAATGACTAAGAAAATGTCAAGTTCCTGAACATATATGGAGTAGTTTTTATGACCTTGATAATTATTTAAACACCTTTTTTTTTTCAAGTGAAATTATAAATACGAACGAAAATTACTGATTTTATTGTATAAAACTACGTATTTTAATGTTTTCGTTTATACTCGTATATGTACCAACATACATAATAATAACTTTAGTGTGACTTGTTTTATTTTCACCTAATCTAAATAAAAAAGTAGTGAAAAATGATATTATATTTTGTTTACTGTTTGTAACGAACTTCGGACATAGCGAACCATTTTTAGTGATTTTTTAGAGTTCGTTATTAGCGGACTTCACTGTATATCGTATCGGATTCATCTCCAGGCTAACAATTTGAAGTGGCGGAGTACAATTAAGAATACAGCGGAAAATACAGAGAGAAACAACTCGCGTAGGCAGAGGAAAACATAGATCGAGACTGGAGCAACGTAATTTTTTTCCAGTGAAGCTTCATTTTGGAATTATGTTATCCTCCGACGAGCCTGGTCAATTCCCATTAACCGATTGGTTCAGCGCACCGTGAGACACCTGGTGAAGATCCATATTTGGGGATGTCTTTCGGAAAAAGGCTTTGGGAAATTGTTCATCTTTACCTACAATTTGAACGCTGAAAAAATGCTCCAGAATTACAAGAAGGTATTAGTACTGACTGCCCAAGGGTGGATTGTCGATAAAAATGAGAAGTGTATTCTTCAAAGAGGATAATGATCCCAAATATCAGAGTAAAACGTCTAGCCTGTGGGAATGGGAATACTGTTTCGTCATACTAGATTGGGCATCCCAGTCGCTCGATGCATACCCATTCGAGAACGGGTCGCCATACATATATCATAACATACATCAGTTAAAGTTTCGTAGTAAAAAGTTATACACAGTGAAGCAGTTGTCACTGCAAATTCGAGCAATTTGGAAATCTTTGCTTCAAGAATACATGGAAAATCTCGTCGAGTTGTCGAAGTTGCCAGACGATCATCGACGCTGCTGGGAACTGGACGAACTACGGACTGATTAGCATTTTAATGGAAATCATTTACTGTCGAATGATGAAAAAAACTTTTAAATAAGTGCATTTTTAATAAATAATTCGCGACACGTCTATACCTAACCGACTGTATAAAGTTGAAAGGGGATTATTAAACGAGCACTTTTTGTTTTTAAGATTTGCTTGTGTCCGACGCCCTCATGGACAAAAGGAATAGAAGATTTGTTTGTTCTTTATGTGCTAGGCTAGCATCTTATCAATATGCCCTCATATTCTCTCCTAGATATGAGAACCATAGGAAGATTGTGAGGAACTAACACTAAATTTGATATTAAGTATTAATTTTTCGAACGCGCACTTCACCATTTTTTTTTGAACAGATGCTTCTTTTTTTTTACCATGAGTAGTTTAAAAGCGGCTTTTTAGGAATTAAAAATTTTAAATTCGTTGATATGGGTTTTAAAGAGACGCTATGTACACAATCGCATAGCTCACAACAGGGGTGCAGCAAGGACACCATTTTAAGCCCTTCTTGTATTTCGAGGTCTCACCCCAATATTTGACATTATTGATTTACGAAGGGCTACAAAAGAGTGTGTGGCCATTTTTACGTTGTTTAGGGATACTATTGTTAGAAAATGTCGATGATCGTAAGGGGACTAAAAAAATTATTCTTTTAGTTCACCAAAGATATCGAATTTTTTTTTATGCTGTTGAATGTTTTGCTGCATATGTACAGAGTAATATCAAATAGGTACATGTAAATTGCCTCCCGAGATAAAACCGGCGTTAGTAAATTTCACACCAAGACTATCTGCGCCCTTAATACAACAGGTAAATTCCACACTAACCTCATAAGGGTGCTTAAATCTTACAGGTAATTTCCACACCAAGCAAATATAATTATGCTTTATTCAACTAAATAAAATTGGACGGATTTCTTTTAAATCAGTTTTTATTGAAAATTTTAGATATTTGCAAAAATATATGTTTTTATTTCATTTCAGAATAATACTGATAAAACATGAAGTTTTTACTAAATACATAAAAATACGAGGCTGGTTTGAAAAGTCCATGTAAAGTCCGAGAGATGGCACCACCGGCGCGTATCGAGGTCATGTTTAGTTAGTAGCATCTCTTGAATGAACGCACACCAAGTTTCAGCCATATTGGTCTATTTCTTTGTGTTTGGCATTCGTGTGAATCAAGGAAGTCGAGTGATTTTCAAGAAATGGACGAAAAGGAATTTCGTGTGGGTGATTAAACATTACTTTATGAAAGGCAAAACGCCTCAGGAGACTAAAGAGAAGCTTGATAAACATTATGGAGACTCTGCACCTTCGATTAGAACAGTTTATAAGTGGTTTCAAAATTTTCGGACTGGCCATATGGGCACAAGTGACGCTGAACGTTCTGGACGGCCTGTGGAGGTTACGACTCCAGAAATCATTGATCAAATCCATGATATGGTGATGGATGACAGAAGAGTTAAGGTGCGTGAGATTGCTAGTGCTGTGGGCATATCGACTGAACGGGTACATAATATTTTGCATAAACATTTGGACCAAAAACGGAATCGTGTGAAGTGTTGCAAGGATGGTTTGCAGCTGTTTCAGAAGAATCCGGAGGACTTCAAGCGTCGTTTCGTCACTGTGGATGAAACATGGATACATTACTATACACCTGAGACCAAACAACAATCTAAACAATGGGTTACCAAGGGGGAATCTGCACCAAAAAAGGCGAAGACCGTTCCTTCGGCCGGAAAGGTTATGGCGACTGTCTTTTGGGATTCGCAAGGGATAATCCTCATCGACTATCTGGAAAAGGGTAAAACTATTACAGGTGAATATTATTCATCGTTATTGGACCATTTGAAAACCGAGCTGCAAAAAAAACACCCGCGATTGGCCCACAAGAAAGTCCTTTTCCATCACGACAACGCACCAGCACACACCTCAGCAGTTGTGGTCGCAAAATTAATGGAAATAGGATTCCAACTCGTTTCACATCCCTCCTATTCTCCAGACTTGGCTCCCTCGGACTACTATTTGTTCCCCAATTTGAAGAAATGGCTGACGGGACAAAGATTTTATTCAAACGAGGAGGTGATTGCAGATACTAATGGATATTTTGCAGACTTGGACAAATCCTATTATTCGGAAGGGATCAACAAACTAGAAGATCGTTGGACGAAGTGTATAAGCCTAAAAGGAGACTATGTTGAAAAATAAAAAAGGTTTACCCCAAACACATAAGTAGTTTTTATTTTTGCACGGACTTTTCAAACCAGCCTCGTACAATTGGACAAATTTCCTTACATGTACTAGATAATGCTACAAACCTATACATACCTATTTATATATATTTACAAAACAGGTTGAGAAAAATAGGAGACACATTTTAAAAAATGGAAACGATTAATATTTCCTAATTGTCTTTGTTCATGAAGATTTTTTAAATGTTTTAATTTTTGAATATTATGATTATTACTTATTTTAGACTCGTCGACACTTTGTATTTTTATATATACGTTAATCTGAAATTCTTTCAGCCTATCGATAAAAGTATACAGAGACGGATGTGTAGAATAAAAAGAATTATTTGGATGGGAATGGAAGGACTCAAAACAGTTAGTCGTTCGAGTTAAAGATGGACTCGATTCTGCCCATATTTCAACTGGAAAATCGGCTCCTTCCTCTATATACGTTTCTAGTAGGTAATCACAAAATTTATTTAAACGTTCATCCTCAGGTTTTATAGAATATAAATCGTATGCTAAATAGGACAAGCCGAAACAATACTTTAACCAACGACCAATTTCGGAATTTTTGTCGCAATATTCTTTAGCTAGACCTAGATTCTGTATCTTGCGAAACCAAGATTGGTGTAAATGAAATCTACATCCTAACACTTTAGCATTTGACCAAACTTCACTGCCTTATGAATAGATTTTCCGAAGTCAATAGTAATTTTCTCTGGATTGAAATACAGTGTATCTGTTGAATAAATCTTACATTTTAATAATGTGAAGAGGTTTTTTTATGTTTCAGCTCTCTTATCACGCAATAAGCAAAATGTAATGACCGTTTGCAAAACCATGCACTGTAAATAACTGTGTAAAATATTTAGTGCAGTATAAAAAGGTGCCGTCCATATATATATTGGATATTTTACACAACATATTGACATTTGTAGTGCAAGAAAAAAACAATAATGCCACTTTCGAGTTCATTGATATATAGAAAATTCTCACTCTTGCTAGTTTTGATTTCAAATATCTCTAAAACACTATGCACCTCCTCGGCACTTCTTGGATTACGTCCTGGCAAAAATTTTCGTCTATGGTTATAAATATTTTTTCTAATATATTCGACATCTTTTTCTGTTACTGTTTCAGGCAGCGTGTTTTGTAGTTCTTGTCGGATAATTTTAGATGGCCTTTCACTCATATGCTCTCCGGCTTTTCTTTCGCAGGAATTACTAATTATTTGCCGATTCAGCTTCTTGGAGTGGGCTTCTTGTGTATGGAGTCCTTCACTTCTGGTAACTAAATTCTCGGGCCCAACGGTAAAGACTTTTGATTTGCAATCTTTTTTTGAACATCTCCAGAATGTTTCTCCACATTTTAGCACCTTTTGTCGAAAGTAAGTGTAGTAATTCACACATAACATGTCCTTTCCTCGATTACTTTTTATTAACTTTGCTTCCATATTAGCAACACTTTAAAAAATATACGCACAACCAAGTAATAATCACAAATTAATAATATGTACTAAACTGATATGTAGAAGGGTTTAATAATGATTTAATTGAACAGGCCGGTGCGTACCACCACCCATTTATCAACCTTCATTCTCTACCTGTACTCGGTGTGGAATTTACTTCTGCAATTACAATCCCTTAAATATGTCTAGGTCATAGACGGATTAGTGGTGTGGAAATTACCTGCGCCCGTAAATTTGGTCCCGGTTAGTAAATAATAAACATGATTTATAGGTTTGATTTTATTGAAAAACAAAAAATGTAGACAACAAATTAAAAGAAAATACTAAAGTTTTAAGATATAGCCTAAACCTTAAATCTACCTATAATATTAAAGTGTAAACGTACATGATGATATTTTATATATATATATATATATATATATATATATATATATATATATATATATATATATATATATGTATAATAAAATATACATAATATTCCATACAAACATCTATAATAATTAATCTTTAGCACCACAATGGAAAGATATGCTTTTAATAAAATGCATTCTGCTAATTTCGATAATTTTTGCAATGAATTTTTTGCGATTTTTACATAGATATTATTTATGGCTTTTAGCAGTTAAATGAACACTTTGTAATTTCACGTAGGTTTCTGTTTGGAATTCTTTAAGCTTCTTTACAAAAATAAAAATATTTGGATGAGTTTTGTAGAAGGAGTCGTTAAAATGTTTGTGGAACTATTCACAAGCATATAGACAAGGCGAAATCGGCGCCATCGTTGGAAAAAATTTTCTAATTGAATTTTTTTTCATAACCTTCTCCAGGAGATGCCCCTGAAAGAGGATCAACATGTCGCCGGGCGGTAACCTGGTCCGAATTTGTTTAAACAAATTTTTTTTAAACAAAGTCCAAAAATTGAAATTTTCGCCCCGGAATAAGGTAAATTGGACCATTTTGAACAAAAAATGTCTCTTGTGAATTTTCTCTAAAATGCGCCGTTTTCGAGATATCGGCGATTTTAGGTGCGAGAAAACGCGAAAATGGCCACTTTCACCTCCCAATATTGGGGTCAAAAATTAAAATTTTCAATGTTGCCAAGTGTCCAAATTAAAGTTTGAGATCTCTTCTACAAATTACCGTAGGAAATATTGCAATATCTTTATTTTTAAACATTGTTTTTTAACAGTTAACAAATTGCGTTCGAGCGCCCGCGGCCGCATCGAAACTGTATACATAGATATATACGCAACGCCCGTACGTAGGCGCGAATATATTTATTCAAAACTGTGATACAAAAATTCCAAAAAATATTAAAACTTTAATGATGAATACAAATAATAAGTTTCAATTGGTTCAATATTTATCTAATAATGCTGTAAATTACGTTGCATTAAGTCACACTCAACAATTAATAATATCAGGTGGATTCTATAACATTGAAAAGTGCTATTGTATACAGGGAAATAATATACATGAAATTATTGAGTTAGAAAACAATCACTTAGAGGCTGATACAAGAATATTTTGTCATGCTCGATATATGTTACCTTATAATTCTGAAATAATAATTCATTCCGTTGATACCGACGTTTTTATATTAGCAATTCATTATTGGAGCTTTTTCAAATTAATTGGTTGTACAGGATTGTATTTTAAAGTAGTTGGTCAGAAGCCAAGATTATTGTCTTGTAATGTAGCTGCTGAATATTTAACTAGTCAAGTTTGTCAAGTTTTGCCTGCTTTACATGCGTTTACAGGCTGTGATACTACTAGTAAAGTAGGTACTAAAAATAAAGCTTTAGATTTAGTCTTTGATTTAGATACTCAAAATGCATTAACCCCACTTGGTACTGGCTTACAATTAAATGCCATGGAATTCAATGCATTAGAAAAATTGTATTTGAAAATTTTGAATAAAGCTGGAGAAACAGCAGATAATGCTAGACAAATAATTTTAGAACGTTCTTGTGGGATGGGTATTAATTTTGGAAAAATTCCATGTACATCCGATGCTTTAAAATTGCACATTTCACGAGCTTCACTACAAACGTACATATGGAAAATGTCATTGTATTCTCGGTATCGACATTTAGATGCAACAGAATTTGGTTACACTATAGAAACAGGTGAATTGTTACCCAAATTCATGTTAAAAAATTCGATACCAGATTCGTTAATTAGGCAATGTAAATGTACAAAAAATTGTAAAACTAATGCATGTAATTGCAAAAGCAACAACGTAAGTTGTATACTCATGTGTGGGTGTAATTTAAATATTTGCCAAAATTCTATTAAATATATATAAGTTATATTTCATAAAATTGTTTTAATTCTTCTACCATCCTAATCGAATATTGAATTTTTATTTATATTCATTTGTTATAATAATTAAATTTGATATAACAATTACTCTTTAATAAATAAATATTTTTTACATACTTTTCAAATATATTAATTTTAATAAGAAATCAAGAAACAAAGCTTTATAGAGCATCGCAGTGCGTATACAGTTCCGTGCGCCTACGTACGGGCGTTGCGTATATATCTATGTATACAGTTTCGATGCAGCCGCGGGCGCTCGAACGCAATTTGTTAACTGTTAAAAAACAATATTTAAAAATGAAGATATTGCAATATTTCCTACGGTAATTTGTAGAGGAGATCTCAAACTTTAATTTGGACACTTGGCAACATTGAAAATTTTAATTTTTGACCCCGATATTGGGAGGTGAAAGTGGCCATTTTCGCGTTTTCTCGCACCTAAAATCGCCGATATCTCGAAAACGGCGCATTTTAGAGAAAATTCACAAGAGACATTTTTTGTTCAAAATGGTCCAATTTACCTAAAAAAAACTTGTTCCGGGGCGAAAATTTCAATTTTTGGACTTTGTTTTAAAAAAAATTTGTTTTAACAAATTCGGACCAGGTTACCGCCCGGCAACATGTTGATCCTCTTTCAGGGGCATCTCCTGGAGAAGGTTATGAAAAAAAATTCAATTAGAAAATTTTTTCCAACGATGGCGCCGATTTCGCCTTGTCTAATAGGTAGTGCGGGTAAGTTCCGCTGAATCTTCAGCCCAAAGATATGAAGGAAACAAAGAAATAATTTTATGTACGTCTCCGTTCGTTTGTCAGGCAACAACGAAACAATTAATGAAATATAATGTCCGTTGTAACACCCAGGAATAGTAAAAAATTGACAAAAGAAATGAGGGCAATAATTAAAGGTACCATCTAAATGAATTCGTGAGACTTTCTCCAAAACTGGATATATTCGGTCACTTCTTAGTGTTAGTAAGTAAAAACGGTTCCAGAATTCTAAAAGTATCTTCAATACTCTTCGGCAATGCAGAGTGTTTTTTCCGACGAGCGTTGTGCATATTTCTTCTAATATGAGCAACGTCGCACGTAGTAACTGTTGATGGTAGATTTTCTTCTAGTACGCGCCGTATAATTTTTGCGGGTTTTCCTGACACATCTTCGACAGCTTTTCTTTTATAGGACGTGTTAACAATTTGACGATGTAATTTTTCTATCTTTACGTCATGGCAATGTTCCTGCACATGTTTTGTAACGACAATATTGTTCTCCACTTCTCCCAGAGTAACAAGGAAAGATTTGCACGTTTTCTTTGTGCAAGTCCAACGCTTTTTACCACTTTTTAAACACTTTTGGAAGCTGTATTTATAGTTGTTTAAAATTAATAACTGTTCCTTTTTCACTTAAAATGATACTGGGATTCATGTTAAGAAAATCTTTCGCGTCTTTACTGATGGAATTTATAAATCAAATTAACAAATACTATCAGCTATATATATCACACTTATTTGCAATATGGTATACCTACCCTTAATTACAGGGAAATACCCATTAGGTAGAAGAAAGGTTTGGGAGGCAATCTACCTCATTAAATCTGACCATTTTTACTACCACCTGGGGGAGGCAATTTACCAACACCCTATCAAACATATTTTATGGTAGACATTCTCCTAATAAGATAGTGATACGAACGGAAATGGGCCACTATTTATTCATGAAAGAATGTCCCGGGCCTACAAGCTACTCAAAAGCGGGGAATATTCTTTTGAACTAGAAAGCTTTACACTCTACAATAACTATTAATTCTGTACAAAGCTCAAATTCGACCAACGATGGAATTTTGTTCTCATGTGACACTTTAGAGATTTCCCTGCAGCACCTGTGCTATTCCCAGAAAAAATGCGCCACACACAGACAAGAAGACCTTGCTAAACAATTACCAACCAGTCGCCCTGCTTTCAGTAATATCAAAAGTTATAAAAAAGGCTATCAATCAGCATCTTTTAAAATATCCAGAGGGATTTAACATTGTTAGCGATCATCAGTATAGCTTTCGTAAACACAGATCAAGAGATCCTCCGACTTATATTAACTCACGTTTGGAACTTGATTTCTAGAATACAGTAAGTGACATAAATTGGTCGCTACGTAGCCTGTATTTGACGCCCATTGATTTTTTTCTTATAGAGCTATCTCAAACAAAATTTTACAGTAACAATCCACACGTTCTAGAACAATTCAAAGAGAATATCCAGGTAAGTCTTACCAGTGTTCAAGGAAACAGCACATGCCGAGGAAGGATTAGAAATTTCATATTGCTACTCTAGGGCGTAATTTTTACCGATTATTTTCCAAGGACTGTAGTTTGATATACAACAACCGTTACTTCCATTTTCTCATTTATTTTAAATATTTTTAATTTAGTATTTCATCAACACTGTTGCCGGTCCCAAGCCCGTATAAAGGAGGAGGTTTGTGGCGTTAGGAGTTAACACCCTAACACACGTAAAAACTAAACTGGGAAATGCTAGTTGTTTTTGAAAAGTAGGATGAAAAATCACAAGATAAGCAAAAATCCCCGGGTGGCAATCCACACCACGAAGAAGGGAGCCTCATCGTATACGGGAGGGGCAATTCTACTTCAAAGCGAATAGTTAACCCAAGCTTAAAACTCAGCCAAACGAAGAAATCCCGAAGCAGAATAGCTGCTCTCGGCACCTGGAATATACAGGGATGAAGGACAAAGAACATCGAAGTCATACAAGTGTTTAAGAAGATGAACATAGACATTTTATGAATAAGCGAGACGAAGAAAAAGGGAAGTGGAATAGAAGAAATAGATGAATTGATGCATTGTTGGAGTGGAGTAAAGAAGAAAGAAAGAGCAAAGGCTGGAGTTGGAATATTAGTAAAAAAGAAGTGGAAAAGGAAAATAACATCTTGGGAACCCATCAATGAAAGAATCATAAAACTAAATATAAGAATGCTAGGAAAAGAAATGGTAATATTAGGAGTATACGGTCCAACAGAAGACAGCACTATAAGAGAAAAAGATAATTTCATGGAAATACTAGAAATAGAAACACAAAAAGTAAAGAAAAACCAAGAATTAATAATAATGGAAGATCTGAATGGGAGAACAGGAAGGAAAACAATGGACAATACCGTAGGACCATTCGGAGAAGACATTACTAACGACAACGGAGAGAGACTAATAGAGCTGTGTGAACTAAACGGCCTCAAAATAACAAACGGAGCCTACAAACACAAAGACATCCACAAATATACTTGGATGCAAGAAACATGGAACTTAAAATCAATAATAGACTACATTATAATTAAAAACGATACCACTATCAAAATAAAAGACGTAAGAGTAAAGAGAGGGACAGAATGTGGAACAGACCATAGATTATTAGTAGCAAATATAAAAGTACCGTGGTACAAGACAATAAAACAAACACGAACAATAGATAAAGAAAACAGAAATACTAATGAGATAACAGAAAAAGCAGACAAAGAAATAAAATACAAAATACACTTACTGCAAGACGAAACGATAAGAGACCTATATAGACGACGATTAGATCAAAAATTAAATGAATTTAACTACGACAACCTCCAACAGATGTATGACCACATAAAAAAGAATGCATCAAACAGGCGTCCCTAGAAGCATTAGGTAAAGAAGACAACGAAAATTAGAATCTGTGAAAAAACCAAAGGAGAAAAAAATGACTACACGAAAAATGGCTGAATACAAAATCAGGAGAAGATCTACAGAAATATCAAGAGAAAAATGCAGAAACGAGGAGGATGATAAACAAAGAAAAGAACGAGAGATGGGAAAAAATCGTGCGAATATGTAGAACAGTATATAGAAGCACAGAATTATGGAGAATAATTAAAGCATTAATGACCAACAATAGAGAGAAGACGTATATAGAGTATATCCCAGAAAGCGAGTGGGAGGAATATTATAAGAAGTTGCTAATAGAAGACAGACAAGAATTCCAAAAAGAGAACCCTGAAGAAGAACAGAATAAGGAAAAAAAGAGATAGAACTAAGCTATGAAGAAGTAAAAAAGACAATAAAAACACTCAAAAATAATAAATCTGCAGGGCCTGGAGGTGTGGTAAATGAAATGATTAAGTACGGGTCTAATAAATTACATCGAATGCTGAGAAACATGTCCCACAAAGCGACAAATGGAGAAAAAATACCAGAGGAATGGTCAAAAGCTTATATAGTATCTGTATTCAAAAAGGGAGACCGCAGAAAATGCACAAACTATAGAGGCCTAAGCATAATATCGAGTATGGGACGTTTGTATGGAAAAATTATTAAAAATATCATAGAGGAAAATATAAAAGGAAAAATTGGGGAATACCAAGCAGGCTTTACGGCCGGAAAATAATGTATAGACCACATATACACTATAAAACAAACAATGGAAAAAAAAACTGGCAAAGAATAGAGAAGTTCATCTAGCCTTCATAGACATAAGAAAGGTCTATGACTCGGTACCAAGACAAAGATTATGGAACGCAATGAAAGAAATAGGCATTGACAAAGAACTAATATACACAGTAAAAGCTCTCTACGAAAACAACACAGTGAACATAAAAATAGGACATAAAATAGGGAAGATATTCCAAATATCGAAAGGCCCATTACAAGGATGCTCTACATCCCCAACACTATTCAAAATATACCTCGAACAAACATTAAAAAAATGGAAACAAAAATGTAGTGGAAAGGGAGTCCCGATACGAGAAGATTACTTATATACTCTAAGTTTTGCAGACGACCAAGTAATCATAGCGCAAGATGAGGAAGACCTCAGTTATATGGTAAGAAACCTGCAAGAAGAATACACTAAAGCAGTATTAGCAATAAACTTTGATAAAACGGAATATCTAACAACAAAGGAGGGAAACGTGGAGAATTTAGAAGTCGATAACGAAACAATAATCAAAGGAGCCGATAGATCTAAATATTTAGGAATCATCATTTCAAAAAACGCAACATCAGAAGAAGAGATTATAGCTAGATTAGGACAAACGCGGACATGCATAAGACAATTAAATTCGATACTGTGGGACAAACACATTACAAAAAGAAATAAAACACGCATATACAAATCAATAATACAAAGCATAATGAAATACAGGTCAGAAACATGGACGATCAACAAAAGAAATAAAGTGACATGTGTGGAGAGCATAACAAATGAAGAGATAAGAAACAGAATGAACATCAAAGAGAACGCAATAAACACCATTGAAGAAAAACGATTAAAATGGTATGGACACATAAGACGGAGCGATGATAATAGGTGGATAAAGAAAATAACGGAGTGGAACCCTATAGGGAGAAGAAAAAGAGGAAGACCCAGACGATCGTGGAGAGACGATGTGGGCGACGCTATGGAGGAGAGGGGTCTAACAGATGGAGACTGGGAAGATAAAAACGGATGGAATCAAAGGCTGAGAGAAGGAAGACAGCGTTAGCTGAAGAAAATCCTTGATTATACATATATATATATATATATATATATATATATATATATATATATATATATATATATATATATATATATAATTTAATCTTTTTATAGGACACCTTGTATTTGTGAGGGAAGTGCTACGTAAATAATTTCGCCCATTTTTTTTTGAAGTTAATTATTGCTCACATAAAAACAAACCGAAATAGTAGGTACTTACGTTGCAAAAGTTTATTTGTCGCTGGCTTTCGCAAGATGTGTCTGTACAAACATAACAATTTATTTTTTAGTAATAAAAATATAAATTCAGTATCTTATCTTATAGACTGCGACAAACGTGGTCTGCATTTTAACAAGATTTGTAATTTGTTTACAAGCCAAACTCCATATATTGAAAGTCCTTTCGCAATTTGTTTTTTCATTAAATTTTAGTGTTAATGCTTCCCCATAGAACTACAAAAAGTTAAAAGTTACATTTTTATTTCCCTGACTAAGAGTGAAGTTGTATTCCTGAAGAAATCACTCCTCCTAGTTCTTGCAATTCTTCACGTTTCAAGGTCCCTATAAAACGAAAGACTTTTTTTCGCGCAGTTTTGCTACAAGAACTTAATTACGATTTATATCTGAAGTATCAACCAATCAAATAGAAGAAGAGCATGGCAAAGAGGTTGAGTATATACCAGGTGTACAAGTATGAAATGCGGATTTCAGACAACACATGGTGCACCAATGCAGTTTGTGTTATAAAGATTTGACACTGCACCATTTTGTCGTGTCATCAACAAGCGTCAGACGCGCACGAGTGATAAATTGGAAAAGTGTGTGCATAGTGTTATGTTGTTGTGTTCAATATGTCGAAATTTATACCGAACAAAGAGCATTCGCGGACAGCATTAATTTTTTGTTTTCAATTGAAGAAAACTGCTGTTGAATCATACCGATTATTTCGAGAAGCTTATGGTGAACATGCTCCATCGCAAGATACATGTGAACGATGGTTTCGGCGTTTCAAAAGTAGTGACTTCGATGTTGCAGAGAAGGAACGTGGAAATCCGCCAAAAAAAATACGAAGATGTGGAATTACAAGCATTGTTGGACGAAGATGATTCGCAAACACAAAAACAACTCGCCGAGCAATTGGGCGTTAGTCAACAAGCTGTTTCCAATCGGCTCCGAGAGACGGGAAAGATTCAGAAGACCGGTAGATGGGTACCACATGAGTTGAACGATAGATAAATGGAAAAGCACAAAAACACGTGTGATATTTTGCTCGCTCGGTACAAAAGGAAGTCGTTTTTGCATCGTATAGTTACAGAGGATGAAAAGTGGTTTTATTTTGAGAATCCCAAGCGCAAAAAAACATGGGTAGACCCAGGCGCACCATAAACATCGACCGCAAAATTGAATCGCTTTGGCAGAAAGACGATGCTCTGTGTTTGGTGGGACCATAGGGGCGTGGTCTATTATGAGCTGTTAAAACCTGGGGAAAACGGTTAATATTAAACGTTTCCAATAACAATTGACCGATTTGCACCCTTCGGTGCTTGAAAAAAGGCCAGAATACCGAAAAAGGCAACACAAAGTAATTTTTCTTCATGACAATGCTCCATCACATACGGGGAAAACCAGTTCGCGACACGTTGGAAGCACTCAGCTGGGAAGTTCTACCCCATGCGGCTTTCTCACCAGACTTGGCTCCTTCCGATTACCACTTGTTTGCATCGAGGGGTCACGCACTTGCTGAGCAGCGCTTTGGTTCGTACGAAGATGTGAAAAAATGACTCGATGAATGGTTTGCAGCAAAAGCGGAAGATTTTTACTGGCGTGGTATTCACAAATTGCCCGAAAGATGGGAAAAATGTATAACAAGCCACGGAGCATACTTTAAATAAAGCACTTTTTATCATTCTTCCGAATTTAACATGTTTTTTTAGAAAAAAAATCCGCATTTCATACTTGTACACCTGGTATATATTAGAGTAATAACTACAAATAATACAAGGACTCTCGCTTTGCTTCCAAGCGTCCATCAGTTTGGAGAACGATAGTAAGGGCCAGGATCAAAATAATTAAATGGATTACCTGAGAAGAAGCGCCGGAGTGTCCAAATTCCAACACATAACAAAGCAAGAAATACGCAATAGAACAGCAGCAACAGAAACAATTATACAAAGAATAGAAAATAGAGCATTAAAATGGTTTGGACACCCACTCAGAATGAACGATACAAGATGGCCCAAAAGGCATGACATGGAAACCACCGGGAAGAAATAAAAAAGGACGACCACGTAGATCCTGGAAAGAAGATATGAGACAAGCCATGAGGTCACGAGGAATGGATGAAGAGATGGCGGACGATAGAGAGGTTTGGAGAAAGCGAATGGGAACACAACACTTAGTTGTATAATTGTTATATATTACTTGTGTATGTATACAGTTAAACCTTAATATATATATATATATATATATATATATATATATATATATATATATATATATATATATATATATACGAGGCTGGTTTGAAAAGTCCGTGCAAAAATAAAAACTACTTATGTGTTTGGGGTAAACCTTTTTTATTTTTCGACATAGTCTCCTTTTAGGTTTATACACTTCGTCCAACGATATTCTAGTTTGTTGATCCCTTCCGAATAATAAGATTTGTCCAAGTCTGCAAAATATCCATTAGTGTCTACAATCACCTCCTCGTTTGAATAAAATCTTTGTCCTGCCAGCCATTTCTTCAAATTGGGGAACAAATAGTAGTCCGAGGGAACCAAGTTTGGAGAATAGGGGGGATGTGAAACGACTTGGAATCCTATTTCCATTAATTTTGCGACCACAACTGCTGAGGTGTGTGCTGGTGCGTTGTCGTGATGGAAAAGGACTTTCTTGTGGGCCAATCGCGGGCGTTTTTCTTGCAACTCGGTTTTCAAACGGTCCAATAACGACGAATAATATTCACCTGTAATAGTTTTACCCTTTTCCAGATAGTCGATGAGGATTATCTCTTGCGAATCCCAAAAGACAGTCGCTATAACCTTTCCGGCCGAAGGAACGGTCTTCGCCTTTTTTGGTGCAGATTCCCCCTTGGTAACCCATTGTTTAGATTGTTGTTTGGTCTCAGGAGTATAGTAATGTATCTATGTTTCATCCACAGTGACGAAACGACGCTTAAAGTTCTCCGGATTCTTCTGGAATAGCTGCAAACCATCCTTGCAACACTTCACACGATTCCGTTTTTGGTCAAGCGTGAGCAATCGCGGCACCCATCTTGCGAATAGCTTTCTCATGTCCAAATGTTTATGCAAAATATTATGTACCCGTCCAGTCGAGATGCCCACAGCACTAGCAATCTCACGCACCTTAACTCTTCTATCATCCATCACCATATCATGGATTTGATCAATGATTTCTGGAGTCGTAACCTCCACAGACCGTCCAGAACGTTCAGCGTCACTTGTGCCTATATGGCCAGTCCGAAAATTTTGAAACCACTTATAAACTATTCTAATCGAAGGTGCAGAGTCACCATAATGTTTATCAAGCTTCTCTTTAGTCTCCTGAGGCGTTTTGCCTTTCATAAAGTAATGTTTAATCACCACACGAAATTCGTTTTCGTCCATTTCTTGAAAATCACTCGACTTCCTTGATTCACACGAATGCCAAACACAAAGAAATAGACCAATATGGCTGAAACTTGGTGTGCGTTCATTCAAGAGATGCTAGTAACTAAACATGACCTCGATACGCGCCGGTGGTGCCATCTCTCGGACTTTGCACGGACTTTTCAAACCAGCCTCGTATTATATATATATATATATATATATATATATATATATATATATATATATATATATATATATATATATACTCCCTGGACAAAATTAACGCAACAATCTGAAAATTAATTTCTTTTTCTTATGTCAGTTTTAAAGTTTATCGAGTATTTGAATAGTAGGCTGTGCATATTTTGTTTCGTTGTTCATGACAGAAATCAAAACAATTCGTTTAGATTTACAGTTTTAAAGAATTTTTTAGAAGATAAACAATTTTCTGTAATAATGCGATAGATTTTCTTTAAAAATAAGCTTATAAATAAATTGTTCCCTTTTTCAAAGTAATACGTTTTTGTGGTAGACAGTTTTATTTTTGACCCCGAAGAATTAGAAAAATGAATCGAACAAGGAGTTTTAACTGAACACGAGGTAGTGCGAGCCTCAGTTTTAATGGACGAGGGATATTGTCAGAGTTATGTCGCCAATTTGTTAGACAAATATCGTTCCACAATAAGTCGTATGGCGAAGACCAAGAGAGAGGTTTGCTCCTTGCAATATCTCTGGAAGGATTCCATTCGGCGGTGGCTCTGTTATGTTCTGGGGTGGCATCTGCTTTGATGCTCGCACAGAGTTAGTTCCTGTCCGTACGAAATCCATGAATGCTGACTACTATCTTGAGAATATTGTAATAGAACATGTGATGCCTTTCGGTCGTTTTGTGGCGGCCAATTTCCTGTTTATGCAAGACGACGCTCGACCTCACGTGGTTAGGGAGGTACTCGATTATCTTAATCAAGTTGATATACCGATTATGCAATGGCCACCAAAAAACCCGGATCTGAATCCGATAGAACATGTATGGGATCACCTTAAGAAAAATGTGAAACGGCATATACCTGCACCTAGAAACCTGAGGGAACTTGAAAATGCAGTTATATATATATATATATATATATATATATATATATATATATATATATATATATATATATATAGTATATATATAGTATATATATATATATATATATATATATATATATATATATATATATATATATATATATATATAGTATATATATAGTATATATATATATATATATATATATATATATATATATATATATATAGGGTGTTTTTTATAGAGGTATAGAACTTTGAAATGGAATAAAACAAAGACGAATTTTTTAAATTGATATGAAATTTACTTTATTCGAAAGATAATCTTCTGGCATTATAATTTAAATATGACTTCTGGCATATGATCGCCACGGCTGGCTCGGACGTAGTCTAATCTGGAGGTCCAATTTTCGATGACTTTTTCCAACATTTGTGGCCGTATATCGGCAATAACGCGGCGAATGTTGTCCTCCAAGTGGTCAATCGTTTCGGGCTTATCGGCGTAGACTAGCGACTTCACATATCCCCACAGAAAATAGTCTAGCGGCGTTAAATCGCACGATCTTGGAGGCCAATTCACGGGTCCGAAACGTGAAACTATGCTGTTACCAAACGTTTCCTTCAATAAATCAATTGTGGCACGAGCTGTGTGACATGTTGCGCCGTCTTGTTGAAACCACAGCTTTTGCACATCATGGTTGTTCAATTGATGAACGAAAAAGTCAGTAATCATGGCTCTAGAGCGGTCACCATTGACTGTAACGTTTTGACCAGCATCGTTTTTAAAGAAGTACGGACCAATGATTCCACCAGCCCATAAAGCACACCAAACAGTTAGTTTTTCTGGAGTAACCGTGTCTCAACATACACTTGAGGATTATCATCACTCCAAATACGGCAGTTTTGTTTATTGACGTATCCATTCAAACAAAAGTGAGCTTCATCGCTAAACAAAATCCGCTTATGAAAATCGGGATCAACAGCAATCTTGTTTTGGGCCCATTCCTCGAATCTACGCCTTGCTAGGTGATCGTGTGGCTTCAGTTGTTGCACGAGTTGGATTTTGTAAGCACACAAAAACCAAGATCTTTCCGCAAAATCTTCCATAAAGTGGATGGACACATATCCAATTCCTGTGCACGATGGCGGATAGACTGATTCAGGTCTTCCTCTACGCTATGCTCTACAGCAGCGATGACTTCTTCTGTACGCACTGTACGACATCTCTGTGGATGCTTATTATCATTTAGAGTAAACGTGGTGCGAAAACGTTCCATAGTTAATCGAATTAATTGCTCTGATGGACGATTATGTTGACCGTAAAATGGACGTAGTGCGCGATACGTATTTCGAACAGAACCATGATTTTCAAAATAAATTTGCACAATTTGGAAGCGTCGTTCAGGCGTCAGTCTATTCATGTTGAAATGCCAAACCAAACTAAACATAAATCACTTGACAGCTGACAAAATGGCCGCCAGTTAAAAAAGTGTTGCCAACTTAAAGTTTTATACCTCTATAAAAAACACCCTTTATAAAAATTTGAGCATCAGTCAACAAATATCGGAAACTAACTTTGTTGAGAACTCATTTGGGGTGTATTTTGTGTAGTCTAAAAAAAAATTATTTTCAAAGCAAGCATGGTACAGAACACTAATTGCGTAAGTTCAACTTGCACTTGACCACTTTTTTTTTTAATGAACTTGTAGGCATCGATAGATAGTCTTTTCTACATATCCATTGTATGTCAGATCATCAATGGTATTTATTTTGACTAGGGGGTGGTATATCTAGCTTATGTTACTACATTTGAAATAAACCAGAGCGATAAATACATATTTATACATATTTTGAATAATTAGCAAAAAATAAAGCTAAATCCAGACAAGTGCACCGCATGGACAGATAAGATACGAGATCAAAGTATGCTATTTTCGATTAAAAAAAAAAACATATGACGATCGTTGATGTTTACCGACAAAAACTTATATTTGTTGAGAAGGTTAGTGTCGCATAACCTTTTGTGCGGTGCATACGTAGAGATTTTCGTGCGAAGTATGTGGTGCGTCCGGTGTGGTGACGTCAACGAGCTCATTTTGCCGGGCAAGGTTATATACATTCTGCTATTTTTGTGTTGAGGTTGGTAAGTGCTAGATATTTATTTTTGCATTTTGCAGACGTAAATTATAACTTAACGAATGTACGACGTACATATCTCTTCCCTCTATAATGCTTATATACCATACTTCTTTGAAATGCGTAGGAAGGTTTTCTCTGGATTACAGTGGCTTCTCTTTTTAGTAGCTATTCAATTACCTCATGATTTTCAGCAGGGTTTTTAGTTTCAATGATATTCTGTATTATTGCTTTATTAGTGTTAAATTATAAATTGGTACGTGGTATATCATAACTATTGAGTTTGACTTTTTCACACTAAGGAATACCTTGATTCAAGCACTAAAGTGCATTTGTTTGGAGTTGCGCCCAAAAAAAAAAGACTTCTTAGGCTTTTTGCTGGATTTTGCTACTTGTTTTGAATTATTTTTAAGGGTTTACCCTATTTTAAGCAGAAAATCTCTGCTATACGAGAGAGTCATAAAATGTAAATGAGGGTTCGTCGGTAGCATAGCCGTCCGAGCGTAACCTGCTTTTAGTGTTTAATAAATAAAATTATCTTAAAAAGTTATAGAAATATAAGATTTTTTAATTTACAGATCTATGTATATATACAAATTCATAATATATAATTACTTTAATTACAATAAAAAACAATCATCTTCAAAATCTGGAGACTCGACTTCTCTTACTTAAATTGATAATTAAGGGTTCTATTTCCACAGTTTTTTCGATGTATTCGTCAAGTTTCCACACTTTATTAGTGTTCCGTACGGAACACTTATAAGATCATTTCGGTGTCTGTCTGTCTGTCTGTCTGTCTGTCACACCCGATTTTCTCCGAAACTATTTGACATAGAAAGTTGAAATTTGGTACTAATGTATAAATTGATGGTCGCATCACAGCCGTGTAGTTTTGAAAGTTAAATTTTGATTTAAGGAGTTAATTTTGGGGGGTGAGATCGGAAGTGAAAAAAAAATTTTTTTACTAGCTCATCGAGTGTGGTGTCAAATGAAAGCTTGTGAAAACACGAGTAAAAAATGTATATATAATGTAATACTTGCGCGCACTTTTCTTTGTGTTATTTTTAAAAAATCGCGAAAAATCGCTGTCACTCGCCTTATCTCGAAAAGTACTTATCAAAAAATTTTGAAAAAATTCTGGAATATTCTCCACGGGATGTAGATTGAACGAAAATTATCACGAGTGCATTACCTTCAATAATTTGTCTGGTATATAAAAAAAAAAAGAATTCAAGATCATCAGATTTCAGTCAGTTGTAGCTTAACACAGCTTATTGACGAACCAACACGGATCCCTGATCGAGACGGGGAGTTCGCCAGCCTTCTTGATCTGTTTTTAACCACCAATCCGGAGATTTACACGGTCAGCGTAAATCCGCCATTAGGTTCTTCCGACCATAAACTATTATCGACATCGAGTATCCTACCAATCAGTGACAGAGAGGCGCCTAAACCGCGCAAGATTTGGCACTACAAATCTGCTAAATGGGAAGATCTCATGGAATATTTTCGAACTTTCCCTTGGTTGGACGTTTGTTTTCGATCCGATGACCCATCTGACTGCGCCAAGGAGGTTTCCGATGTTATTTTGGCCGGCATGGAGGCTTACATCCCTTTTTCGAAGAAATGCCCTTCCAACGGCAAGCCTTGGTTTGACCGAAAATGCAAAGAAGCTGTTGCTTCTAAACATCTTGCATACCGACATTGGCGTGAAAAAAATCCTAACACCATAAATCGTAACACCTTTGTTTGTGCCAGGAACAGGTGCAAAGAAATTATCGATGAAGGCAAGGAGGCACACAATCAACGGATTAGAAACAGACTTCTCGCTTGTCCCAACAATTCCAGGTCCTTTTGGTCAGTCGCTAAGGCAGTTAGTCAAAATTTCACCAAATCCACCACTCACACACCCAGATAATTCTATTGCAACGACACCTGTTGAGAAAGCGAACTTGTTGGCTGAACTCTGCTTCACATTCTACTGTCGATTTCCAAGGAAAAACACCACCTAATATTCCCATAGTGCAGTCAAGGATGCCCGATATTGTCTTCCGGCAGCGTATCATAAAACGTATTTTGATGAAGCTAGACACCAAAAAGGCTTCTGGCGCTGACGGAATACCTGCCATAGTTCTCAAGAACTGTGCGAGGGAACTAACACCAGTTTTCTGCAGACTTTTCAACCTATCTTACAGAAAGGGAATATTTCCTTCCTGCTGGAAATGTGCCACAGTTTAGCCAATACCTAAAAAAGGCAAGAAGACCTTGCCAAATAACTACTGACCAATCGCCCTGCTTTCAATAATATCGAAAGTCATGGAAAAGGCTATCAATCAGCATCTTCTAAAATATCTTGAAGGATTCAACATTATTACCGATCACCAATATGGCTTTCGTAAAAATAGATCAACAGGAGATCTCCTGACTTATGTAACACATGTTTGGAACAACGCAATTGAACACTTTGGAGAATCTCGAGCCGTTGCTTTTGACATATCCAAGGCATTCGACCGTGTTTGGCACGATGGGCTGTTGGCTAAGCTACGTTCTTATGGTATGTCGGAAAAGTTCTGTTTGTGGCTTTCATGTTTCCTCAGAGAGCGTTCTTTGCGAGTGGCAGTCGACGGATTTCTTTCTAACACCTTCACTATCAACGCCGGTGTACCCCAAGGCTCCATACTGTCTCCTACTCTCTTTCTCATTTATATTAACGATCTGCTGGAAAAGACCGAGAATACAATCTACAGCTTTGCAGATGACAGTACACTTATCTCTTCATTCACTTTGAACGCTCGGACATCGGCTACTCAGACGAATATCCGCAGACAGCAGGAAGTCATTCAACTTAACAAAGATCTGGAAGAAATTCTATCCTGAGGTGACAGTAACCAAGTGGAATTTAACGCTACAAAAACCCAGGCTGCAGTTTTTTCTAAAAAAGTTAACGTTGCCGAACCCGACATAGTTATGTCGGGGCACTCCATTCCCCTAACATCGTCACTCAAATTGTTGGGCGTTAATTTGGGAGTAAATATGTCCTGGCATGAACATGTTGCAGGCATAGCAAGGAGAGCTTCTCAGACGTTGGGAATATTATTTCGAACCAGAAAGCTTTACACTTCACAACAACTGTTAATTCTTTACAAAGCTCAAATTCGACCAACTATGGAATACTGCTCCCATGTTTGGTGCTCCGCTTCCAAACATACACTGCATTTGTTGGATTCTATTCAGAGAAGTGCTGTTCGTCTGATTGGAGACGCGGAACTGACAGGTGGCCTTGATTCACTGGAAGATCGAAGAACGGTTGGCGACTTGAGCCTATTCTACAAGTATTTTTATGGAAAGTGTTCGAAGGATGTGGCCCGCTTAATTCCTCCCAGAGCGGTGCAAGTACACGTCACGCTAATACTTCACATCCGTATAAGGTTCAGCTTGTTACTCCTCGTACAACGCTTTTCAAGCAGTCTTTTATATGGAGAACATTATCCCTTTGGAATAATTTGCCCAGGACTGTGTTCCCACCGAGTACAATTTACAGCGATTTAAGAACAACGTGAATCGCTTTCTCCGTACACGTGTCGCTCCTGTAAGGACTTCCCTGTAGCACGTGTGCTAGACCCATAAAAAAAAAAAAGAAATCAATACATTTCGACACACCTTTATCTTTTCGTGTTTTTTAGGCGCTATCGAATTATTTGCAATTTTTCAAACTGTACTTTCAGGGATGATTGTTAAAGCTGATGTCTCCATCAATGAAAAGTACTTTTTGTGGCCTCGCTCCACTAACTTTAAATAAACACTTTTATCTGTGACTTTTGCCTCAACTGGCAAGCCTCAAATGGCAAACGTTTGCGGCTTCTGATGGAAAGGGCTTCGGACATTTTAAGACACTATTGAACTTTATAATACACACTATTTCAATATGATACTGCAGATAAAATGAAGAATATTCTTTATATTTATAAACACGAAGTAGCCAATAAAATGTTAGATTGAAAGGAAGGTATTTACATATATCAATTACGACCCTGTTACGGCCAGGTATGTGCGAAGATTCTAACGGTCGTTTAATGTTTTTATTGCATCAATTTGCCAAATCACTTTCTTAGATCTTGAAAAATACTATACATATATAAAAACAGATCAGTTTGTACCAATAATTAACTGGATTTTTCCAAATTTTTAATTAATCGAATAACCCCTCCTCGTAGGAACGACCCAAATAGGATATGCTTATGCCGCACCTAATATTTTTGGTGTCGAGTTTTAGCGACTAGTTGTTCGAATTTCTACGTATGTAAATAAATGTAATTGCATGGCCTTGTATAGGCCGGGCTAACAAAATACAATCAAATCAGCTGTTGTGGTAACAACATACACGAAATGATATACCGCACTATTTTTCGTGTTGCGTAGGTTAGGTGTCTAGACGGAAAGGGCGCTGACCCCCTGGATTATTTTCTAAATAATTATCTGGGCTAGACTAATTTTGGCGAGCCGTTGATATTCCGACATTTTCATGGTTTTATTATGTGGCTTCGATGGGAAATCGATGGAGAGCCGATTTCTTTTTAGACTTATTTTTGTTTGGTATATAAATAGACTTTTAAAAGAGAAGTTCTCGATACGAATGTATGTAATATCGTTGAAATGTCCTAATATTTAGGTGTGTCAACCTCCGCTTCCGGACCAATATTTCAAATTTCGAGAATATACAGTCTTGGTCAAAATTATTTGCCGCACTTCAGTCTGTTATTTCTCACCGCACTTATGTTTCTTTCTCCGAATTGACACATCAAATAAAACAACTAAAACAGTGAATCCCGTTGAAAAAACAAAACGATAAATTCTTGGAAGTCAACAATAACTGAAACGTATGAATATACAGAAAAAATAAATCATCATCATCCATTCTTTATAGCTTTGTACGCCTTTTGGTCCCTTTTCTCCAGACCTCTCTATTTTCCTAGTCTCCGTGGCTTAGATTCCTCGCTGACATACTTCTTTCTATTCCTTCTATCCATGTTGTTTTTGGGCGCCCTCTTTTTCTCTTTTCCCGTGGTGACCAGTTTTTGATCAGCTTCGGGAGTCTTTCGTCGCTCATCCTCTCTACGTGACTATACCATTCTAGTTGTTTCCTTTCAATTCCTTGTATTATATCCTCCTCCACTTCCATTATTTCTAGAATCGTTTTGTTTGGGATTTTGTCACGGCGTGATTTTCCTGTCGATCTGCGCCAGTAGTCCATTTCTAATACTCGTAGTTTCCGCTTTGTAGTTTGACTCATTTGCCATTCTGCACTGCCGTAGAGTATTACGAGGCTGGTTTGAAAAGTCCGTGCAAAGTCCGAGAGATGGCACCACCGGCGCGTATCGAGGTCGTGTTTAGTTAGTAGCATCTCTTGAATGAACGCACACCAAGTTTCAGCCATATTGATCTATTTCTTTGTGTTTGGCATTCGTGTGAATCAAGGAAGTCGAGTGATTTTCAAGAAATGGATGAAAAAGAATTTCGTGTGGTGATTAAACATTACTTTATGAAAGGCAAAACGCCTCAGGAGACTAAAGAGAAGCTTGATAAACATTATGGTGACTCTGCACCTTCGATTAGAACAGTTTATAAGTGGTTTCAAAATTTTCGGACTGGCCATATGGGCACAAGTGACGCTGAACGTTCTGGACGGCCTGTGAAGGTTACGACTCCCGAAATCATTGGTCAAATCCATGATATGGTGATGGATGACAGAAGAGTTAAGGTGCGTGAGATTGCTAGTGCTGTGGGCATCTCGACTGAACGGGTACATAATATTTTGCATAAACATTTGGACATGAGAAAGCTATCCGCAAGATGGGTGCCGCGATTGCTCGTGCTTGACCAAAAACGGAATCGTGTGAAGTGTTGCAAGGATGGTTTGCAACTGTTCCAGAAGAATCCGGAGGACTTTAAGCGTCGTTTCGTCACTGTGTGGATGAAACATGGATACATTACTATACTCCTGAGACCAAACAACAATCTAAACAATAGGTTACCAAGAGGGAATCTGCACCAAAAAAGGCGAAGACCGTTACTTCGGCCGGAAAGCTTATGGCGACTGTCTTTTGGGATTCGCAAGGGATAATCCTCATCGACTATCTGGAAAAGGGTAAAACTATTACAGGTGAATATTATTCATCGTTATTGGACGGTTTGAAAACCGAGCTGCACGAAAAACGTTCGCACCAGCACACACCTCAGCAGTTGTGGTCGCAAAATTAATGGAAATAGGATTCCAACTCGTTTCACATCCCCCCTATTTTCCAGACTTGGCTCCCTCGGACTACTGTTTGTTCCCCAATTTGAAGAAATGGCTGGCGGGACAAAGATTTTATTCAAACGAGGAGGTGATTGCAGACACTAATGGATATTTTGCAGACTTGGACAAATCCTATTATTCGGAAGGGATCAACAAACTAGAACATCGTTGGACGAAGTGTATAAGCGTAAAAGGAGACTATGTCGAAAAATAAAAAAGGTTTACCCCAAACATATAAGTAGTTTTTATTTTTGCAGGGACTTTTCAAACCAGCCTCGTATACTCCTTAGAATAGTGTTATACAAGAGTTTTTTGTTTTGTTTTAATATATGTTTTCCCCACAGAATCGAGTTTAGACACCCAATGACCTTCTTCCCCTGTACAATACGGTGTTCAATTTCTGGTTCAGTCCGTCCATTGCTTGTAATTTTTGTATCCAGATATGTATATTTTGTGCATGGTCCGATTTGAATGTGGTCTTCTATCTGGAGAACCGATTTTTCCTCCTTTCCTACACACAGGTACTTTGTCTTTTCCTGGTTTATTTCAGGCCCCATGTTTCGTATTCTTTTAGCAGTTCCCTTCTCATTAATTCCAGGTCCTCTTTATCTTGTACGAGCACCACCTGATCGTCTGCGAAGTATAGCGTATACAGCGTGATGTCGTCATTAAGCTCGATACCCATTCCATCGCATAATTTCCTTCATTCCTTCAACGCTTTGTCTATGTAGATATTAAATAATGTAGGGGAGAGGCAACATTCTTGTCGTAGTCCTTTGTTAACTGGAAAGCTTTCTGACAACTGGTCTTTTAGTTTTATTTTTGCTCTTTAATCTCTGTATAGCTGCTGGATGGCTTTTATTATTGTAATATTTATTCTAGTACCTTCTAGTACTTGTCATAGTCTATTTAGAGAGATCGTATCATATGCTTTGGATAGATCAACAAAGAGAAGGTGTGATTCCCTATTTGTTGCTACCCTTTTTTTGTGCAGCTGAGTATTTGTGAAAATATGGTCTACACACGATCTGCGCGTCCTAAAACCTGCTTGCTGTTCTAGTTCGTATGGCGCATATTCTTCCTCTATTAGTTGTTTGAGGACTATCCCGTAAATTCGACTCATAATGTTAGTTACGGGTATACGTCGGTAGGTGGTGCATTCGTCTTTCTTCCCTTTTTTGTATATGGGCGTTATCCAGGTCTCTCTCCATGCTTGTGGGATGTCTCCGTTCACCAATCTAGCAATCAACTCAGTTAGAAATGATATTAGCTTAGTAGTGCCATGTTTGAACAGTTCTGCAGGGAGGCCTTCTGGTCCGCTTGCCTTTTCAGTCTTCATTGTCTTTACGGCTTTTTAGACTTTAAAAAAATAATGAAATGTCTACATGATACGGTGGGATATGCTATAAATCGTTTTAAAAATGTAAAAACGCACCGAAACTTAAATAAGAGTAGTCGAAAACACATTAGAAATTAAGGTAATTCACTCGTAAATCCATTTTTCTTAAGAATTTGATGAAATTAAAATAATCTAAATGTTTTTCATTTAATTACAAAAAATTGACTGATTGTGAAGCGAGGTATTCATAATTAAAGCGCACATAATTAACATGCAATAGGCCATTGAAGTATAAAAAAGGCATCGTTTCGTGTATATCTTCTTACGAATTTTTTAAAAAACTAATACAGTCCACACTCTATATAGTGAAAGACCAAAATGTTGACCGAAATTTCACTATAGAGAGTTGTTCACTATATAAAGAAAAAATCCGTATATATTGCTATGTATGTATTTTATATTGGTAATCATTTACTTGTATTTTATAAGGTACAAGCAACAAAAAAAATTGCAAAATTGAATTATTAGAAAGATTTTATTAAACATTTGAAAGTTTAAATAGTACATAGCATGTACAGGGCTAAATATATACATAAAGTCCGTACGTTATATCTTTACCCGTGCGTCATAGTTTTCAGGCCATATAACAGACGACTATTATATTATTTGTCTCTTTTTACCAATAAATCGTAGGTAGTGGTAAAAAAAAGAGACAAAAAATATAATAGTCGTCTGGGATATTGCCTGAAAAACTATGACGCACGTGTAAAGATATAACGTACGGACTTTATGTATGTATGTACTACATACGAAATAAAAAGAATAATACAAAATCTGTTAATACATATGTACATACTACGTACATACAGTCCCTGGCCAAATTATTAGACGCACTGTATTTTTTTTAGTAATTTTATGTTTCTTAAGAGTTTTTATGCAATAATGGTATATTTAAACTACAATATTATTGATTTTTATTTAAAAGAATTGTTGTAGACTACATATTTGTATTTATTTTTAACATATGGCAACACTGTGTTGACAAAGTGACACATGAACGTAAATAAGTACAAACCTGTATCAGTCGCGATCGGAATCGAGTCAGGTACGGACGTGTTTCTGTGGCTTTATGGACTGTGATTGTTTGTTTAACAGTTTTATACTACTCAGTTATTAGTTTATTTTGTATGCAGTGTTTTAAAAAAGTAATTGGACTATTTTCATTATGGGTAGAAAAGGCGATCTTTCACCACGTAAAAAAGCTGAAGTGAAGGCCCTTGTGATTGCGAAAACATTTACAAACCGAGAAATATCACGAAGATTGGAGGTTTCTGAAGCTAGTGTACGACGCATAAAAAAGAAAATTGAGTCAGGGAAGGAATTAAGACCGAAAAGAAAGAAATGATGCGGTAGAAAACCAATTTTCACTCCACGATCAGAGAGATGTTTGAAGAAAATTTGTGTAGAAAACAGATTTGCTACCACAAAGGTAATAAAATCACAACTCCAGGATACTAGCGTAAATGCTTCTGAGCGCACTGTTCGAAGAAAATTGAAAGAATTAGATTTTAAGGCGTGTCGCCCCGCCAGGAAGCCCAAGTTAACAGCTGCAATGAAAACAAAGCGCCTGAAGTGGGCCAAACAATGGCAAGACAAAGATGTGGACTTCTGGAGATCGGTAAAATACAGCAATTTAATCAATAATTGATACATTATTATCATTTTCAGTTAAATAAAGCAAATAAACATGGAAGTTTATATATTTTTCCTATTTTTGACAGGTCTGCTTCAGTGACGAAAGCACATTCGAGATTTTGCAGAATAAAGCTCAGTATGTGCGTCGTCGTCATGGAGAAAAGTTTCATCCTGATTGTGTCGTCCCGACGGTTAAACATCCCACCAAAGTGATGATTTGGTCAGTCATCAGCGGCAAGGGCACTGGACGTCTGTACGTCGTCAAAGGAATAATGAGGCAAGATCAGTACAAAGAAGTATTACAAAATCGGTTGATTCCGCAGCTCAGAGAATGGTTTCCAAATGGGGAACTATTCACTTTCATGCAAGATGGAGCTCCCTGCCACACTGCTCGATCTGTTAAAGCTTTTTTGGCAGAAAAAAATATCCCTCTGTTGGATTGGCCCTGATATGAACCCCACTGAAAATGTGTGGGAGCTGATGAAAAGAGAAGTGGCTAAAGATGTGATTACCAACAAAACCCAGCTCCTAGAAAAGATTATTCATGTGGGGAATCATCATCCTCAAATGCAGGAGACAGTACAATCTTGCATTGATAGCATGCCGCGCAGAATTAAAGCTTTGATAGCGGCTAAAGGTGGCTCAACTAAATATTGACTTTTACTAACATTAATTTCATTTTTCTTTAAAACCTAATAAACTTATGCTTTTCTAAATTAATGCTGTTTTATTTATGTCAAATAAATAGGTAATTGATTGGATAATATAAAAATAAAAGACAAATCAATTTAAAATAATAAAACGGTACAATATCACTCGGTAATTAATATTTTACATGAAATCTTGCAGTGCGTCTAATAATTTGGCCAGGGACTGTACGTACTAGGAAAAATAATCAGTTATTTTCTTTTCAACATTACTTTTGAAAAATAATAGCTGCTCAACAAAATTCTCGCATTTATTCAAATGCATAAGGATTTGATCAGGTACACTTTCTTGACCCCTGAGAGTAGCTCGCATAATGTCAAATGCATTTCATTTTCACTAAATTTAGCAGGACATTCCCCGGTTTCAGTTTCTTCTTCATGATCTTCTATACTTTTTATATCGTCAATTATGTCTTGGTCAGTTGGGAGATCTGTCGTGCCAACATCATTGTCGATTTCTAAGAAATCTTCAAGTAAGAAATCTGCGTCGACGGTAGCAGTTTTTTGTAGAATACCCCATTGCCTTTTTAAGATAGCGAGATCCATTTGGTCTTCTTCTTCCCATTCGTCAATTTTTTCAGTAAAACCTGCTTTAGAAAAGCAGGTTTTGATAGTTTTCTGAGAAACATTTTTACTCCATACTTTAGCGACTTCGGTTATACACTCTTTAAGGGTAATCAATTTTTGGACTGGAAGGTTGTTATCAATCGCATTAACAATTTTGTGAACAATTCTGTTTCGGTAATGATGTTTTATGTTTTTTATAATACCCTGGTCCATAGGTTGCAATTTGGAGGTCATGATTGGTGGAAAAAAAATTAATTCAATATTCCTTAATTTTTTACTTACAGTAACTGGATGTGCAGGACAATTGTCTATAAACATCACAATCTTTCGGTTTTGGCTTTTCATTTTCGTGTCCAGTTCTTTGATCCATCTTTCGAAAATCTCAGAAGTCATCCATGCCTTTTTATTATTGGCGTAATCTAACTCCAGAGATTTAACTCTTTTTAAACAACGGGGATTATCCATGTTTGCTCCAACCATAAGTGTCACCCTTTCTTTAGTTGTTTTAACACCAAAACATTTATCACTTTTAAAAGCAAAAGTTTTATTTGGCAAACATTTGAAAAACAAACCGGTTTCATCACAATTGAAAACGTTTTTTTGGCTCGTACTTTTTCAATGCACTTTTTAAAACAGTTTCAGTCCAAATGTCACAGTCCTCCGCAGTTAAATTCTTTAGCAAATTGTAGAGCCTTTTGCTTTATTAAATTTCCCGATATTGGTACGTTTTGATGCTTACGGGCCACTTGAAACCATCGTAAAACTGCTTCATTTACATCCTCGTAAGTACTCACCCGTACTCGTTTTCGACTGCTTGGAACACTAGGTTTCTTGATGATACTGTCGCGACTTTTTATTATCAGAGAGACGCAACTTGGAGAAACACCAAATTTTGCAGCAACATCAATTTTTTTGCAGCCTTTATCAACTTCCTCCAAAACTTTAATTTTCTCAGCTAAACTTAAACACACTCGCTTGGACATCTTACTTGATTCTTAAACACAAAGAAACTGAACCTGAATTTGCGAATTACTAGGCCTCGACTATAAAATGGGTTTTTCCCCGGGTTTCTATAAAATGGGTTATTCCCCGGGTTTCTCACAGAAATCTACCTGATTTATTGCCAACCATTAGGCGGTATAAACGCGTTAAGAACCTTTTCAAAAGAATGCGTCATAAAAAATGGAATTCGTGCTAATGTTAGATAAAAATGTGAAACTCGAAATGGCCAAGATCTCAATAAATGCATAAAAATTTATACATAAAATTCCGGTAAAAATTTTATTATGTAGAGTGTTACTATTTTACAAATTCACTATATGCAGGGCTTTTTACATGAAATTTCATTAAAATATTCTAGGTCTTGAAAAAATTGCACTATAAAGAGTTTTTCACTATATAGAGTTTCACTATAAACAGTGTCCACTGTATTTAGTAAAAAAAAATTAGAAAAATTTTGAAATAATTTTTTTTTATCGATTTGTTTAAAAAAATAACCGCCTAGTGAGAGACAAATAACAAAAATTTTGTCTAATGTTGGAATTTCCCTGTTGAAAAAAAAGGCATGTACTTTACGTCTTATTCCTTTTACTTCAAATCTCCTTCAGTTTCAAATGTTGGTCGACCTGGAGATTTCATCGGCGATTTTAGCGATCCGTTTCTGTTTCCATGGTTTAAAACATTTAAGAATTATTGTCTTTTCGTTTACTGATAATGATCCTAATTAAGGTTTTTTTTCGAAATTGATTGCAAATTCTCCATCTGATCTCACTTCGTATGCCTGTACTCTGAACAACACCAAACTATGTACTATCAATATTACAATTTATTATAACTGCAAATGCTCCATCCGATCTCGCTTCGTAGGCCTGTAATCTAGACAACACCAAACTATGTACTGTTAATATTACAATTTATTATAAGCCACATCACCCCCAATAGATTAAACGAAATTATCTGACCCCACTCTTAATGCCTATTATTTATGCTTATTTACTATATATTATATATATGATCACAATTTCTTAGAAACCCACATCACCCCCAATAGAATAAATTAAATTACCTAACTCCAGATATATAGTAAGTCTTAATGGCTATTATTTCTACATATTCACTAAATAAAAGCAATAAAGGTAAAAGTAGCAATTGGGTGATTTATTCATCTACGTCTTTTAAAGATAGAGTGTAGAATATTTCTTTTTTTTAGTTTTTGGCCAAATCCCTTGTCAGAAATCTACCCATTTTCAACTATACCTTTTTTCCTATTAAAAATAAGATATACACTCCTGGACAAAATTAACGCAACAATATATTAAATCATACAAATCTCTATAATGAATTAATTTTAATAATTTTTTATGAACATTGGTTACACTAAAAGTTAGAAAAAACTTAGTCGGTTACTTTAAAAGTGAATTAGCTACCAAATTTCTCTATAAGATTCGAATGAAAATTATTCTTAAGACCTAATAACAAAATCGTTGAAATTATGTAATAATGAAAAAAATAAACTGAGACACTAGTAGCAAAATTAATGGTGTAACTGGGACACTAGTAGCGTGTGTTGCCTTCTCTACTTCGGATGACAGCGTTTATGCGCCTAGGCTTACTTCTAATTAAATTTTGGATAAAATCTTGAGGAATTTGCTCCCATTCTGTGGGTGTGCATTTTCAAGTTCCCTCAGGTTTCTAGGTGCAGGTATATGACGTTTCACATTTTTCTTAAGGTGATCCCATACATGTTCTATCGAATTCAGATCTGGGCTTTTTGGTGGCCATTGCATAATCGGCATATCAACTTGATTAAGATAATCGAGTACCTCCCTAGCCACGTGAGCTCGAGCGTTGTCTTGCATAAACAGGAAATTGGACCCCACAAAATGACCGAAAGGCGTCACATGTTCTATTACAATATTCTTAAGATAGTAGTCAGCATTCATGGATCTCATACGGGCAGGAACTAACTCTGTGCGAGCATCAAAGCAGATGTCACCTCAGAACATAACAGAGCCACCGCCGTGGTGGACAACAACCTGAAGGTCCGTACCGAGTTCCAAATTCGCCAACAAATATTGTACTCAGACTTGTGGAAATTTAACGATAGATAATTGGTACACTAGTTATCCTTTAGCAAAGACCCTACTTAGTGATAAAATTACGCTGATAGGAACATTAAAAAAAAAATAAAAAAGAAATTCGGTTGGAATTTTTGCCAAATAAATCCCGTGAAAACAAACCGTCTGTATTTGGATACAGTAATTCTTTTGAGTACTATGCATAACACTGAATATATTGATCAGGATTCACAAAAGCCTGAATTAATTATGGATTATAATGCCACCAAAGGTGGAGTACACAGCGTTGACCAAATGTGTGGATCATATTCCAATATAGCCAGAAGAATATTTCTGAAAAATTTGGCAGTTGCGCTTATGAGACAGTTTCTGGAAGAAAGAGCTAATATAAAATTCCTAAAACAAGACATACGGGTATCTTTGGCGAAATATAGAAAAGTTCAAGATCCCAACCAGGAGAAACCTCAAAGAAAAAAAGTGGGACGCTGCTTATGTGGACGTTCAAAAAATATTAACACAACCGTGCAATGTAGTACATGCAACAATTTTGTTTGTAAAAAATCACTCTGTTAAGCAAATAGTATGTAAAAATTGCAATGAAAATGTAGACATTAGTGAATAGTCAAAATTTTGCACTGTATTTGTATCTAAAAATTCTGTTTAAATAATTTTGTGTTATTAAAATCAATAAATTTCGAAAAATATAACAAAAAATTCTTTAAATATTTTATTAATTTCAATAATAATTCCGTGGAGCATAAAATGCGCCTCGCGCCTTTTCGTGTAAAACTTTGTAGTGCGCCCGCTGAAGGGTTAAATCTCATGCTAAGACCAGTGACTGAATTAAGAAAATTGTGCCTGGTGATTAGCCACTGGTATTTTACTTGCCTGACTGATTAGTTCCTTTACAAGATCCAGCCGCCGTGTTTTCATGATTTCGAGCAAAACGTTACCTGGCAACTCTGTTCTCTCTAGTAAGCAAGGGCGCAGTGGCTGGTCTCTTACTGTTTAATCCAGCTTCATTTAACCGTCTTCCAGCTGTTTTAGGAGAAATTGTGACATTGCAAACAGCTTCGAGTTCGTTTCTTATTATAGAACTAGTGACAGTCTAGGTCGCTAGTGCATCGTTTTCGCCCTTGCCCTAGCCTTCTAGAATAAGTTTCTACTTCATTCAAGCGTCTTAAGATACGACTTATTGTGGAACGATGTTTGCCTAACAAATTGGCAACATAACTCTGACAATATCCCTCGTCCAATAAAACTGAGGCTCGCACCACCTCGTGTTCAGTTAAATTCCTTGTTCGATTCATTTTTCTAATTCTTCGGGGTCAAAAATAAAACAGTCTACCACAAAAACGTATTACTTTGAAAAAGGGAACAATTTATAAGCTTACTTTTAAAGAAAATCTATCGCATTATTACAGAAAATTCTTTATCTTCTAAAAAATTCTTTAAAACTGTAAATCTAAACGAATTGTTTTGATTTCTATCATGAACAACGAAACAAAATATGCATAGCCTACTATTCAAATACTCGATAAACTTTAAAACTGACATAAGAAAAAGATAAATTAATTTTCAGATTGTTGCGTTAATTTTGTCCAGGAGTATATAAAGATATAAACCAAATCAAAATTAAGCAACTTCAAACAAGTGATAAAAGGTTCGAAATAATCTCTTCTCTTAATCTTTAAAAATAACCCGCCAAGATTTTTCCATTTCTTCACGTTATAGGGTCCCTACCATAAATTACGAAAATTCGATTTCGTCGATCTTTTTGTCTGTCAGTCTGTTGATACAACTCTCGAACGAATTGAGATCGATTTCAAATTTGGTATTTAGGTACATGTAATACATACGTGAAAAAAAATCTTTTAGTTTTTAGACATTGTTGCTTCAGGGAAAGGGAGTGAACGAGATGTGAGTCGATACCTTTTGTATCGTTTCAATTTTGAAGATTTTTTCGTTATTTTTGATTCGATACATTTTAGGTATAATTATTGATCGTCACTCATATAAGAGATTATGGTAGTGGCTGAGGAGATGTGTTTTAACAGAAAGTGCTCGAATTAAGTTTTTCTTTAGCGTGGGAATATGAAGGTACTTATTTTAGAACTACGTGTTTGCGAGGGCAGCGTTGGTTTGTCAACCTTACTTACCGATTTGTGTATTAAAATCAGGTAACGATAATTTCCAAATCAAAAAAAGTCTCTATAAATATATTTTGTTTATGGTTCATTGTTGTTTCGATTGAACACGTCCCTTGAAAAGATCGTGTAATTTCATTTATAGTGATAACAGTACAAAACAATAAAACGGTTTCAGTTATTGCTTTATTTATGCAAAAGTGCATTGTTCTTTTGTTTTTGCCATTTCTTATCAGTTAAAAAAAAACAAATGGGCTGACCTGCTGTGTTATTTTTAGTCATTTTGATAAGAAAGACGTTTATGTATGGGCTGTGTTGTTTGTACGGATAGACATGTTCATTTTATGATTTTTTTCAATATTTATTGCAGTCTGTTTACTGTAAAAGTTTTACACACGATTTAAACTAACATTAGGCAAAACAATTTACACTCAAAATTAGTATAAACGAAAAAGTAGGCGAAAAAGCTGAGTAACGATGCGAGTAGAATAAAGAGATTCGACATAACAGTCTGGTTCTGTAACCTTAAGGTTCTGTAACGTAAAACTATACGTAGTTAATGTGCAAAGAACAGCAGAAGAGACGAAGCAAAACTGGGGAAGCTTCGGAATTATACGCAACATATTTTAAGACATACTATAAGAATAACTTTTTAAAAGTGCAATTTCATCAGAAGCGGAAGCTTTTTTAAAGTCTTGTCCGGCAACTATTTTTTTTTCTCTTTCTGCAGAACTTATTACAAAAGCTAACTGCAAAAAAGAGGCTGGAGTGGGCGGTATTTTAGCACCCCATGTCTTTAAATCTGATGATAGGTCCTTATTAAATAACTATCGACCCAGTTCTAAATTTTGTATATTCACCAAGTTTTTTAATACAGTAGAACCCCGGTTATCCGAGGTAACGTGGGGAGGCGCCCTCCTCGGATAACTGAAAACTCAGATAATCCGGATTTGTTTTTTATTCATTCAAAAAATAAACACCAATACTTTAAACTGATGTATTAACGTTTTTAACATATAAATAGGTACATCTATAATATATATAAAATGCAACGTCTCTCTGTCTGTCCGTTAGTGACCTTATCACTGGAGAACCACTTATCCGATTTACGTACTTTTTTTTCCAAACATACATATGTTCTCTGGCCAGGTTATAGGCTATATTTTATTACGATAGGTAGCATAAGGAATGAGCAGTGACGATAATAGTGAATGAAGTCGGAAAAAGTTTATCGCTAGCGCGTTCCCTTGCAATACACAGTCTAAACCATTAAATATGGAACAATATTATGTAGTAGAGAATATCTAGAATCTATAATATATATAAAATGCAATGTCTCTCTGTCTGTCTGTCTGTCCACTGGTGCGTTTATCACGCGAGAACCACTTATCCGATTTACGTCTTTTTTTAAATTCATACATATATTCTTTGGCCAGGTTATATAATAATAATAATAATCTATACCTATAATATAAACAAATTGCAACCTCTCTCTGTCTGTCTGTCTGTCCGTTAGTGCGTTTATCCCTCGAGAAACACTTATCCGATTTACGTGATTGTTTAAATTCGTACATATGTTCTCTGACCAGGTTTTAGATATATATTTTATTACATCTATAATATATATAAAATGCAACGTCTCTCTGTCTGTCTGTCCGTTAGTGCGCCTATCACTGAAAAGCACTTATCCGATTTATATTTTATTACGATAGGTAGCATAAGGAATGAGCAGTGACGTAAAATAGTGAATGATGTCGGAAATAAGTTTGCCGCTAGCGCGTGCCTTTGCAATACACAGCCTAAACCATTAAATATGGAACAATATTATGTAGCAAAGAATATCTGTAATGTATAATCTATATTATATATAAAATGCAATGTCTCTCTGTCTGTCTGTCTGTCCATTAGTGCGTTTATCACGCGGGAACCACTTATCCGATTTACCTGTCTTTTTTTAAATTCATGCATATATTCTTTGGCCAGGTTATATAATAATAATAATAATAATAATCTATATCTATAATATATATAAAATGTAATGTTTGTCTGTCTGTCTGTCCGTTAATGCGCTTATCCCTCGAGAACCAGTTATCCGATTTACGTGATTTTTTAAATTCATACATATGTTCTCTGACCAGGTTATAGGTATATATTTTATTACATCTATAATATATATAAAATGCAACGTATCTCTGTCTGTCTGTCTGTCCGTTAGTGCGCTTATCACTGGAGAACCACTTATCCGATTTTCGTACTTTTTTTTTAAAACATACATAGGTTCTCCGGCCAGGTTATAGGCTATATTTTATTACGATAGGTAGCATAAGGAATGAGCAGTGACAATAATAGTAAATGAAGTCGGACAAAGTTTGCCGCTAGCGCGTTCTCTTGCAATACACAGTCCAAACCATTAAATATGGAACAATATTATGTAGCAGAGACTATCTATAATATATATAAAATGCAGTGTCTTTCTTTCCGTCTGTCTGTCTGGCCGTCCGTTAGTGTACTTATCTCTGGAGAACCACTTATCCGATTTACGTGCTTTTTTTTAAAACATACGTATGTTCTCTGGCCAGTTTATAGGATATATTTTATTAGGTGACATAAGGAATAAGCAGTGACGATAATAGTGAATCAAGTCGGAGAAAAGTTTGCCGCTAGCGCGTTCTCTTTCAATACACTCCCTAAAGCATTAAATATGGAACAATATCATGTAGCAAAGAATACAATATATATAAAATGCAACGTCTCTCTGTCTGTCTGTCTGTTAGTGCGCTTATCACTCGAGAACCACTTATCCGATTTACGTGTTTTTATAAATTTATACATATGTTCTATATAATTCGATATAAGCCTAGATAATGGGAGATAAGGTGAGATGATGAGAGATAAGGAGAAATAATGGGAGATAAGTCGAGATAAGCCTCGATAATGGGAGATAAGGTGAGATAATAGGAGATAAGTATAAATAATGGGAGATAAGGAGAGATAATGGGAGATAAGTCTAGATAATGGGAGTTATGGTGAGATAATGGGAGATAAGGAGAAATTATGAGAGATAAGTCGAGATAAGCCTAGATAATGGGAATTAAGGTGAGATAATGGGAGATAAGGAGAAATAATGGGAGATAAGGAGAAATAATGGGAAATGAGCAGAGATAAGCCTAGATAATGGAAATTATGTAGAGATAATGGGAGATAAGGAGAAATATTGGGAGATAAGGAGAAATAATGGGAGATATTTTATTACGTTGGTAACATAAGGAATAAGCAGTGACGATAGTAGTGAATCAAGTCCACGCGAGCGGAGCCGCGGGCCCGGCTAGTGTATATATAATACGTACAAATAGCTTCTAGAATCTGTTCAAAATACTGGGAGAAAATGTTTGATGTAGTAATTTTTCTAGGCTGATCATGTCAATAAACATAATTGCCTTACTGGAATCCTATAAATTCAAAATTAAGTCACGTAAAGCCTTTATACTCCTGTGAACTGACTGACCACTTGCACTGCAGTAATCCGTGAAATCATAGGCCCGATTTTATAACATTGTGGGAGTGATGTGTGAAGACGATTAAAAACGTCTTCATGTCAGCTATACAAAACTTTGATAACCAGAGAACCTAGTTTCGGAAAGATGGAGAGATAGCACACACTTCAAATATATTTTTGTCAAAATCTGTTCAAAATACTGGGAGACAATGTTTGATGTAGTAATTGTTCTAGGCTGCGGTCTTTTAAAATCATGTACTATGAGTATAGGCAACTAGTTAGCCTACTAATTTTCAATTTTCTATAATGTTCATGTGTGCAAACTTTTTGTGCGATGAAAATTTTGAAGACTTTTGAGTATACTCGTAGATTAAAGAACTTATATATTAACGTATCTCTTAGAATTGTCGTGACGTGTATGATGCACCCACATTAGAACTTAATACATTCTTAAATTTCATTAGGATTTCTCGGTATTTTATATTCGTTTCGTAATATTCCAAAGAATAGACTTTTATCAGAGTACCATGTCATTGGTTAAAACATCTTCCAATAAAAAATAAGAAACAAGGTTATTTTTCTACCTGCTGAAATTTTGCAATATGGAGGTAAACGGACCCGAAATGTGGGTCCCGGGTGCAAGAACCGATAAAGGTCGAATGTCGGCGTCCGGCCCCAAACGGCGCTGCTGTTTTTTTAAAGGCCTCCTTGGACAATCAAACAAAAATATTAAAGTACATCAACAAACACTTAAAAGTGTAACAAGAATAGCGCGATTAGTGAAAATTGGGACCATTGGAATACGCTCAAGAATTGAAAAAGCACAAATACTCTGTAACTGCCAATTAAACTTAAAAACAAGAACAAGAGTGGTAAGATGCTACATGTTTTCGGATATGGTATACGGTGTAGAAGCTGCAACAATCACAGAGACAACACAACAAAGAATGGAGCTATAGACGAATGGTGCGTGTTCGTTGGACAGGTCATACCACAAACGTGGAAATACTTGATCGGATGGGAAAAGAACGAAAGGTAATTCCAGCTATTAAAGAAAAAAAAAACACTTACTTTGGCGGTATTATGAGAAGCCAAAAATATGAGCTTCTGCAACTTATAATTGAAGGAAAAATAATCGGTAGGCGAGGACTAGTAAGGCGCCGCAATTCCTGGCTGAAAAATTTTAGACAGTGGACAATGACCGGATGTCATAGAGGGGGAAAAAAAATGTCGGAATCTTGTTCGTCTGGACCCCACAAAACGATTCCCCTTTCCAGATATTGAGATAGCCGAAATTTGAGCTCGATTAAACGACGTTAACCCGTGCCGCTCGTCGCTCAAAGTTTGAAAAAATCCAAATTTTTGGCCAAAAAGCTGACATATGAAGCCATAACTCCAGAACGGTAAATAATAGAAACACGCTTAATATCTCAAAAGGAAGCTAATGTTGTTCTTCAAAATTTATATTCTATACATAATTGTTGTTATTTTAAGTCAAACCTAGTTACAACAGCGTTTAGCCCCAAAAACGTGACCTGGTACCACTAGGAGCATACTTCGTATATTTTGTTATTAAGTGATAAATTTTGCTTTTTTTTGGTATATTTTTGAGTTTAAAGTAGAAATATAATAAAAAAAACAAGTAATACTGATAAGTCTAATGACATTTTTTTATTTTAAAATATAAAAATTAGGTATATAATACATACAAAACAGACACAGAAAAGATACAGACGTAGTACCTACATGAGTTGATAATTTTACATAGTTATCTAATCTATTCTAGAGCTTTTGTTAAAGTAGTTTTTGAAACGTCAGGATATAATGCTCGGCATTTACTTACAACTTGCAGGACATATTGCTTTTGGTCTTCATCTTTTGTCAGAAGGTCGTTAAAGTCGATTATTAATTTAACACCACGCTCAGCCATATCATTAACTACTCTTAATGTTTTGACAATTTTCAATCCTTCTTGGAAGTCATTATTTTGAGGCCAGGTGTTTGGATGTTGTCTTAGGAAATCTGTTTTTATATTAAATTGGTCAAAGAATGTAAACGTTTCTTTGGTAAGTAAATTTACCAATCCTCCATCAACTACCTCTTTTAAGTTTTCTTTCCTAACTTTTGGATTTACAACCCTAGCGTGCTGTGATGGTTCATCTGTGCTACTGAGCAATTTATTAGCCATTAGCAACTTTTCATCGTCTGTAATGGTGGGATCAAAAAACGATAATCCCACCAACTTTGCATTCAAATACCACAAAATACCTAAATCTTGCTTTGGTGCAAGTTGAGCTTTTGGAGCATTGAACCAAGCTTTGCAATAAATTTTAACTAGGAAAACAGAAATGGCACGCACAGAACTTTCTTCTTCTTTAGTCATCTTAAATTGACGACGAAAAATGAACATTTTTAAACAGTAAATAGCCTTTGCCATCCACCTAGCGTGATGAATGGCTCCTGGAGTTCTAAAACCCACAACATTGCCGTCTAGTGATCCAACAAATACGAGAACCAACTGCAATAGCTCCTTGTAGTCATCTCTGGGGTGGCTCTCAGTTAATTTGGTCTCGAATTCAGCAGTAACATTTGCAATTACTTCTGGAGTTAGCTGCTTTTGTATTAGATTGTCACTGATACCTGTGTCGTATTTTCCTTTGTCTATCTTGGGCCACGCAGTGCGGAATCTCTTGAAAATGTCTGGATGAGGTCCAGTGGATCCCATTTTTGTGTCGAATACGCCTCTTAACAGAATTTCCAAGATATGGTGACGGCAAGCTAGGTATAACAATTCTCTTCCTAACATTTGCTTCAATATGACGCATGCTCCTTTAAGTCTTCCCGTGTTGGATGCTGTAGTGTCGAAGCACATCGACTTGACGGTGTTGAGAAGACCCCATTCATGTAGGCATTCATATACGGCTACGGCTTGCTCCTCTCCAGAGCTGTTTGCTGTTACAGGAACTCTCAGCAGCTGTTCCTTTTCGCCATATGAAATAGCTATACCTATTCGCTCACATTGTTCATTTTTTAAAACACCCGGTAAAAGTTTACCGTCCCAATGGACAACCACGGGCTCTTTTTTAGGAATGTTTATTTTATCAAAAAAATTTTTATTATATTGTTCTCTGAACATTTGCCTTCTATCATGTAATAAAGTTTTCGAGACTTTGTACTCATGAGGGTCAAGGTTTAGTGCTTCTAGAGTAGCTATTAAAATTCTCGTGGCATTTCTGTCGGATACCTTACATCGATCTAATAAAATGGACAATTTCATGTTTAAAATCTCTTTAACGCCCTTTGCAAATGAAACTTTCATCCTCTTGCTCTCAGATAATCCTGGATCTTCTGCAGCTTCTTCAGGGATGTCCATTTCCTCCAAGCTCTCAAGTTCCTGGTAGATGCTGTCCTCTTCAGTGTCTTCTTCTCCTTCTTCGAACTTGTCTTCATCATCCGTCTCTAAGAAGCAACAAAAGAAAGAGAAAAAAAAAAGACTATAAAAACTTGTCGTTTTAGTAGAATAATAATAATACATAGGTACTAAATTACCTACTTCGCAGAGTTGCTATCGATCTCAAAATGCTTTATAATATTCTCCATAGTAACTACCATTGTCCTTTTCTGCTGGACAAAATTGGTCTGCATGTACCTTCCAGGGTGACCCGTTCGAGGCATACTTTTTTTGTGCCATCCCGCAGGACCAACTACGGATACAATAATTTTGTATCTAGGTCATACCGCCTTGCCAATGAGCGTCCCAGTCTGGACTTTTTCGTTGAAAGATCTGTGTTTTATAGACAGTTGTGTGGGCTTTGATGTTCATTTTGCTACTTATTGTTACAGTCATTATTTCCTTTTCTATTTTTGTTATTATTATTATAATTTTCTTTTTTCTCTTTCCCTCATTCTTATTCTAAAATTTTCTTTTTTACTTTATTGTCGTCTTAAGATATTTTATTGTATTGTTTTAAAATTGGTCATTGCCCATTAATTAAATAAATAAAAATAAAAAATGTAATCGCCAGCGTCCTTAGAAAATACGTTAAACTTTCGCTGAATTTGATCTTATTTCTTTTTATAAGGAGATGAGTGGTTTAAATGTGTTACGATCCTTCTCCCGCCACTTATAATGTCCAATACAGACCTTTACACTTATAGAGAGTTGATTACTTCCAGTTGTTCGGTATACATGATCCATTATTTATTCCTATATCTCGTGGAGCTTTTTAAATGTTAGCTTCACTGTCTCTAATAAATAGGTGGACTCTTGTGTTGCTTCTTGAGCATCTGATTTAAAGCAGTCATGATGTAAGGTTAAGAGTCAGATTACTGACGAAATTAAAAGATATTTCTTAAATTTGACAATATCAGTGCATTCTGCGTTGGGTAGTTTCTCGTTTCATCATCAATTATTTGTTTAACCTTAATTCTTCATTTAATTAATAGGTCATACTTATATTATTTCTCTTCAATATGGCAATACGTCTGGTTTTTAAAAACTCCAAAAAGTTTCAACAACCGTTTTGACCGTTTAGGGAAACCTTTATTTTCTTGCATTCTGGTTATTCTTCTTTCTTATTATTCATGATAGTTATGCAACGGCGTCTAATTCTCACTCTTTCAAGGTAACTTTTGCAGAGATTGTATAATTATAAAGTTTTATGCAAGTAATATTTATGATTAATATGAGCAAGTACACTTTTACGCCTCAAAATACGATGCCACAGCGAGGAAAAGTTTGGGCCTTTGAGGTCTCTCTTCAGATGTTTGAACAAAATGAAGTCGCAGGGCGCTATAAAGTAGATGTTGGTACTCAGTGAATCTGCAGCTTTCGATAATTACTCGCACTGTAGAAACCTTGTGAACACTGCAGTTGTTATTCAACAGCAAGGTTTTTATCTCTGTGAATTCGGACATTTTCCTCCGATGACCTGCTCAGCTCTTGGATCGTAAATCTTTTTTTCCATATATTCAATAAGCAAAATTCCTTTGCGGTCCCAAGAAATGATCGCCTTCAATTTTTTCAGAAGACGACTGAGTTTCTATTCTTCTTTGGAGGAACTAATCTGCAAATCCTGAACAATCCTAATGAATTTTATGGCTTTTAGGTAATTATTAGCTATATCTGCAGGTACATACATATTCCTAACTTACTGCAATGATTTACCACTGCTGCGAAACTATCGGCTCTTCCATTAAGGACTTGACAACTTTTTTTTAAAATAAAACGCAACCCATTTGAGACATTTCGAAAATTTTACTATCGGCTTGAAGTACAATCAAAACATTTATGTATGGAATTCGACTTCACTCATATGTCCACCACGGGCACGTTTGCAGCGGTCGATTCGTTGAACCCAATTTTCGATGACTCGGCCACACATTTCGACGGAAACGGCCGCTATCTCTCTTTCAATATTGGCTCTGAGCTCCTCTAACGACGCAGGCTTGTTAACATAGACCAATGATTTAACGTACCCCCATAAAAAAAAAGTCTAGAGGTGTTAAATCACACGATCTAGGCGGCCATTCGACGGGACCATTTGTCGATATAACACGTTCGCCGAATTTAGATTGCAGTAAGTTGATTGTTACACCCGCTGTGTGGCTTGTGGCGCCGTCTTGTTGAAACCACATGTCATTAATGTCTAGCCCATGCAATTGATCAAAGAAATAATGTTGCAACATGCCTCTGTAGCGATCTCCATTGACTGTAACGTGACGGTTATTTTCATCAACGAAAAAGAACGGCCCAATGACACCACCGGCATGAAAACCGCACCAAACAGTAATTTTTTGTGGATGAAGTGATGTTTCTTCAAGCCCATGAGGGTTTTCACCTGACCAATAACGCATATTCTGTTTGTTGACGAAGCCGTTTATCCAAAAATGCGCTTCATCACTAAAGATGATTTTGCGATGAAATTGGTCATCTTCTTCCAACATTTCTAGAGCCCAATTCGAGAACGTACGTCGCTTCATATGATCGAGTGGCTTTAGTTATTGAGTTAACTTTAACTTATAAGGGTGCAGGCCAAGATCCTTTCGCAAAATTCGCCTTAGTGTGGTCTGAGCGATGCCCAATTCTTGAGAACGCCGTGAAATCGACTGTTTTGGTTCGTTTGAGATGGATGCTTGAACGGCAGCAATATTCTGGCCACTTCGACCAACCCGTTGTCTCACTGGCACGGGAACATCCAGCAGCGAATATGTTAACTCAAATTTTTTCACTAGACTATGAATTGCTTGTCTACTGGGACGAGAGTTACGACCAAAAATTGGCGTTAACGTTCTTAAAGTTGCAGTCACCGACTCCAAATTTTGGTAGTAAATTTTAGTTATTTGTAAACGTTGTTCGTTCGTGTACTCCACCATGATGAAAATGTTGACTTTACTGAATGTTTTGACGTTGACAGTTCGGTGATTGGCTTAAGGGTGCGTTCACAGTGAAATTTCAAAGTTGTCAAGTCCCAAATGGAAGACCCTTTATTATTACCATTATATCAATTAATGTTAAAAATATTGTTGCACTGTCCCTAAAGCGCTCTAGGAGTGGCACGTGTGCGGAAAAAGCAATTCACGTTGTTCTTGAATCGCTGTAAATTGTACTCGGTGGGAATCACGGCGCTGGGCAAATCATTCCAAAGGGAGGATGTTTTCCATATATAAGACTGCTTAAAACGTGTTGTACGCGGAGTAACAAGCTGAACCTCCTACGGATGTGAAGTATTAGCGCGACGTGTATTTCTAACATGCACCGCTTTGGGAGAAGTTAAGCGGGCTACATCCTTCAAACACTTTCCATGAAAATACTTGTAGAACAGACTCAAGTCGCCAACCGTTCTTCGATGTTCCAGCGAATCAAAGCCGCCGGTCAGTTCCGGGAAACAGACGAACAGCTCTTCTCTGGAGAGAATCCAACAAATGCAGTGTATGTTTGGGAGCGGAGCCCCAAACATGGGAACAGTATTCCATAGTTGGTCGAATTTGAGCTTTGTAGAGAATTAACAGTTGTTTTGGAGTATAAAGCCTTCTGGTTCGAAATAATATTCCCAACTTTTGAGAAGCTCTCCTTGCTATGCCTGCAACATGTTCATGCCAGGACATATTTGCTCCCAAACTAACGCCCAACAAATTGAACGACGATGCTAGGGGACTGGAGTGCCCCGTCATAACTATGTCGGGTTCAACAATGTTAACTTTTTTAGAAAAAACTGCCGCCTGGATTTTTGTAGCGTAAAATTCCCCTTGGTTACTGTCTCCCTAAGATAGAATTTCTACCAGATCTTTGTTAAGATGAACGACCTCCTGCTGTCTGCGGATATTCGCCTGAGCAGCCGATGTCCGAGCGTTCAAAGTGAATGAAGAGATAAGCGTACTGTCATTTGATATAAAAAAAGTTTGAATATATGAAAGAATAACGAAAATAACATAATTTTGACATTATTGAAAAACTCTGAGACGCTTTTATCCAATATCGTTTATTGAATAAACTAGGTAGGGCTATTCTCTATAACTACTATTACATGATCTGATCTAACATGAGTGAAATATTGGATCTTAAGATATTTTCAGTGACCTAATTAACTCAGCCTAGGTAAAGATTGTATAAGAAATGAGATAAAATCTTAAATTATTTCATGAATTATCTTCTTCTTCTTTTATTAGGTGTTAGCCCATCTTTTATCCACCGTTTATGGTGTGTCCTCAGACGTTGTTGCCCAACTTTCGATCCACCGTTTTGCTGGTCGTCCTGATGGTCTGGTCGTTGTGGGTTTGTTATCTCTGCATATTTTGGTTAGCCGTTCTCCACTCGTTCTACTTACGTAGTCGGTCCATTCTTTTCTTTTAGTTTTGGCAAATTTTTATATATCTGTTATGTTACATTGTTGCCTCACTTCTTGGTTTGGTATTCTATCCATTCTTGTTTTTCCTATAATGGAACGTAAGATATTCATTTCGGCAGTTCACATCATTTGTTTAGTTTGGGCGATCTCGGCTCGAGATTCTTCTCCATATGTCATAATGGGCCGCATAATTTCATGAATTATTACTAACTTAACACTAATCTTGAGGGAGAAGATCTGATAGTTTCGGTTAACGAGTCCTGCCATTGGGCGGAGGTCTGTAAGCATTTCTGATTGTGGGGTTGGGGTGATGGGTGTTTTTATCTAGGAATTTGAGCTGAACGTCGCTCACGAAATCCCAAATTGCTGGCATCTATTTTAGAGGCTTATTTGGCCTGGAATGTAAGGAATCTGAATAAATAACCGGTCAAGTGCTGAACTCGCGCAATTAGTGTTCCGTACTTTGATTGCTTTTAAAATAAAAAATGTTGTAACGGAAGTATAAAATGATCAGTGACTTCACAAAACACACCCCAAATGAGTTTTCAACAAAGTTTATTTGCAATCGTTACTGAAAATTGATGACTTTGAAATTTCTGTTTTTTTTTATATACCAGATAAATTATTAGAGGTAATGCACTCGTGATAATTTTCATTCAATCTACACCCCGTGGAGAATATTCCAGAGTTTTTTTAAAATTTTTGGATAAGTACTTTTCGAGATAAGGCGGGTGGACAGCGGTTTTTCGCGATTTTTTAAAAATAATACAAAGAAAAGTGCGCGCAAGTATTACATTATATATTTCAACTTTCTGACAAATAGTTTCGGAGAAAATCGGGTATGACAGACGGCCAGACAGATAGACAGACACCGAAGTGATCTTATAAGTAATGGATTAACCCTTATTTTCGTAAGTATTTTTTATAATTTAGTAAGGATTTTCAGATCATATATGAGTTTATTTTTTTGTTAATGGTGCGATTTTTTATGTTTTATGAAACTTTTAAATATGTTTTTCTTTGAATGTTGTATGTTGTTATAATGTTTTAATTTTTTTTTTTTTAAAGACTACATATATATATATATATATATATATATATATATATATATATATATATATATATACATATATACATACATATATATATACACACATATATATATATATATATATATATATATATATATATATATATATATATATACATATATATATATATATATATATATATATATATATATATATATATATATATATATACATATATATATATATATATATATATATATATATATATATATATATATATATATATATATATATACATATATATACATTATACATATATACATATATACATATGTACATATATAGATATACGAGGCATGTTTTTTAAGTAAGTACCGTTTTGGAATTAAAAAAAGACGTGCAAAGATATCGCTATAATTTTATTTTTACATGAAAGCCTGTACCTTAATCTACTTTTCTACATAATTTCCGTGAATATTGAGGCACTTGTCATAACGTGGCACCAGTTTTTGAATACCCTCCTCATAAAATTCTGCCGCCTGACTTGTTAACCACTGTATCACAAATGTCACAATGCGATACAAAACACTACGAGAATATTGAGGAAAGCAGTCGCACAATGATGAAATTGTAAAGCGTCTGTTTTCTCTCACCTTTTCGTCCACTTTCTGCACCAAATCTTCATTAACGACCGAAGGACGCCCACTCCGTTCTTCATCATGCACATTTGTGCGGCCATCTTTAAATGCTCTCACCCCATTTCCTTACCATTCCATCACTCATAATGTTTTGTCCGTAAACTTCACAGATCTCAAGATGAATATCGATCGGTTTTACGCCTTTAGCACTAAGAAATCGTATAACAGCCCGTACTTCACAATCGGCGGGACTCACGATTGTCGGAGGCATCTTAAACACTCAGTAAACAACGTATACAATGAAGAATCAGACTGTAATGGCGTCAGTGCGTAGACATGAGATGTAGGTTACCAGCGCACATGCGCGGAACGCCGACCGTATCGCTGCGGCGGCGGAATCGCAAAACGGTACTTACTTAAAAAACATGCCTCGTATATATATATATATATATATATATATATATATATATATATATATATATATATATATATATATATATATATATATATATATATATATATATATATATATATATATATATATATATATATATATATATATATATATATATATATATATATATATATATATATATATATATATATATATATATATACCTCACATATCTTGACAACACCGCTACGTATCTACAGTCGGTTTTATTAACAGAGCACGTGCGAACGCTAAGATTTTTAGCGAAGCTGTACGGACGCAGGATATGTAATATATTTTCCATAAGACAAAGCTGAACATCTGTCAAATGTTTTCTAATTGTTCTTTCGCATTCATTGAAGTGTCTTATGAATCACCGATTTGGTGGCCAACGATGTTATGAATGATATACTCTGGCGTTTCTTTTTTGGTGTCTAGGATATAATACAAACGATTTAATCGTAACTCTGGAAATTGAAACCTATAACTTTTATATATAAAAGTCATAAATTTATTATTACATCAGTAATGAAAGCGCACGTGATAATGAGCTTAGATTTTTTTGAAAAAGTGGTGGATGATCAACCAATACCTACCTTTCACCTGCATGCCTTGCTCTTTTTAATGAGTTAGAAAAATTAGTTTTATCCACTCTTTTTAAAAATTTTGCCATTATTGCGATGTGTCGAGCAGTGATCAGTAATTTTACCTAACTAGTAAGGTTCATTTTTAGATGAGAAGTAATTTTCTAATAACACTGCGTGACATGATTTTGGTACCCGAAAAACTGATTGCTATTATATGTTAGTTTCCTATTAGTTATAGTATGTAAGCAGAGGATGTCTTTTATTTCTATCACGTCTTGTTTTTAAGGTACACACCGATAACCTTTTCTTAACCTACCCTCATATTGTTTATATTAATAAATGTAATCGCTAGATAATCTATTGAGAGGATATGTTCATTTCTTGTTAGTTTCTTTGAGATTACCTGATTAAGAGTGTAATAATACACTTTTAAAGATGAATACTGAAAAAAGTCATCGCCGTCAGTGCAAAACTTCACCAAACAAGTTTTGTTACGTATGTGGACAGTACATTCTCAAGTCTCAAGGAAAAAAAATATCTGAAAAAGTATGTACTGCGTATTTTCTATATTTTGGACGTACTGTACATCAAGATAAACCCTGGATTCCGCCACTATTTTGTGTATCATGTTATGCTACTCTTCTGTCATGGTTGAACGGAGACAAAACTTCTATGCCATTTGCAGTACCGACTGTGTGGCGCGAACCTAGTAATCATTTTAACGATTGCTACTTCTGCATGACTGATGTACGAGGATTTTCAAAGAAAATTAAGCATAATATCGAGTACCCTTTTGTGAATTCTGTATCAAAACCAATACCATATAGTGAAGACATGACTCCTCCTTTGCCTCCTAAGAAAAGTCAAACTGAAGAGTTAGATATACCAAGCGATGAAAATAACGATGGACAAGACATGGAAGTTGACAACCAAGATCCGGACTTTTTACCCTCTTCAAGTGATCTATGCCAACCGCATTTAATTCAACAACGGGAATTAAATGATTTGATACGGGACTTGAATTTGTCTGTTAGACAAGCCGAATTACTTGGATTAAGACTACAGGAATGGCACTTGTTGGCACCAGATACAAAAATATCTGTACAACGAAAACGAAGTAAAGAAATGGCAACTTTTTAATCTAGTTCAGAAAACATATGTTTTTGTAATGACATTGTATCTTTGATGGGTAAGTTAGAAATTCCCTACGAGACAAATGAATGGCGTCTTTTTATTGATGGTTCGAAAACAAGTCTGAAGGCAGTTTTACTTCATAATGGTAATAAATATCCGTCAATACCAGTGGCTTATTCAACTGTTTTAAAAGAGACATACGAAAATATGAAATCAATATTGGATTTAATTAACTACAAAAATTTTAAGTGGAAAGTGTGCGCTGACCTCAAAGTAATAGCTGTGTTACTTGGTTTGCAAGGTGGATTTATTAAGTACTGCTGCTTTCTTTGCATGTGGGACAGTAGAGCTACTGATAAGCACTATTTGATCAAAGACTGGCCAAAACGAACGGAATTTGTGTGTGGGAAGTCAAATGTAAAATACTTGCCTTTAATCAACCCCGAAGACGTCATTTTACCTCCTCTACCCATAAAACTCGGCTTAATGAAGAATTTTGTGAAAGCAATGGATAAAAATGGCGAAGGATTTTTATATTTAAAATATATTTTTTCAAGATTAAGTGACGCAAAGTTGAAAGAAGGTATTTTTATTGGTCCACAAATACGCCTATTAATGAAAAACAACAAATTTGTTCAAACACTAAATAACGAAGAACTATGCGCATGGACATCATTAAAAGCCGCGATAAAAGGTTTTTTAGGAAATCATAGAGCCGAGAATGTAGAACTCTCAGTGAACGATTTGTTAAGAGCATACAAAAAGATGGGTTGCTGAATGTCATTAAAAATTCATTTCCTCCATTCCCATTTTTCTTTTTTTTTTCATCAAATCTTGGAGCAGTGAACAAGGGGAACGATTTCATCAGGATGTGAAAAGGCTTGAGGAACGGTTTCAAGGTAGTTGGGACGTAGCTATGTTGGGAGATTACTGCTGGCTTTTAAAACGAGAAGATATTTCCCAACATAAGAGAAAACGTTAAATATTTTTAACTTTTAATGTACAAGATAAACTTTTTACCATATATTTTATATTTAGTTGTGTCCAAACGTATTAATAATAAGTTTTTTAGCAGTTTTTATTCGAATTATTGGAAAATTTAATGCAGCTACGTCTACGAGGCAGGTTTGAAAAGTCCGTGCAAAGTCCGAGAGATGGCACCATCGGCGCGTATCGAGGTCATGTTTAGTTAGTAGCATCTCTTGAATGAACGCACGCCAAGTTTCAGCCATATTGGTCTATTTCTTTGTGTTTGGCATTCGTGTGAATCAAGGAAGTCGGGTGATTTTCAAGAAATGGACGAAAAAGAATTTCGTGTGGTGATTAAACATTACTTTATGAAAGGCAAAACGCCTCAGGAGACTAAAGAGAAGCTTGATAAACATTCTGGTGACTCTGCACCTTCGATTAGAACAGTTTATAAGTGGTTTCAAAAATTTTCGGACTGGCCATATGGGACAAGTGACGCTGCACGTTCTGGATGGCCTGTGGAGGTTACGACTCCAAAAATCATTGATCAAATCCATGATATGGTGATGGATGACAGAAGAGTTAAGGTGCGTGAGATTGCTAGTGCTGTGGGCATCTCGACTGAACGGATACATAATATTTTGCATAAACATTTGGACATGAGAAAGCTATCTGCAAGATGGGTGCCGCGATTGCTGACGCTTGACCAAAAACGGAATCGTGTGAAGTGTTGCAAGGATGGTTTGCAGCTGTTCCAGAAGAATACGGAGGACTTTAAGCGTCGTTTCGTCACTGTGGATGAAACATGGATACATTACTATACTCCTGAGACCAAACAACAATCTAAACAATGGGTTACCAAGGGGGAATCTGCACCAAAAAAGGCGAAGACCGTTCCTTCGGCCGGAAAGGTTATGGCGACTGTCTTTTGGGATTTGCAAGGGATAATCCTCATCGACTATCTGGAAAAGGGTAAAACTATTACAGGTGAATATTATTCATCGTTATTGGACCGTTTGAAAACCGAGCTGCAAGAAAAACGCCCGCGATTGGCCCACAAGAAAGTCCTTTTCCATCACGACAACGTACCAGCACACACCTCAGCAGTTGTGGTCGCAAAATTAATGGAAATAGGATTCCAACTCGTTTCACATCCCCCCTATTCTCCAGAATTGGCTCCCTCGGACTACTATTTGTTCCCCAATTTGAAGAAATGGCTGGCGGGACAAAGATTTTTTTCGTTTTTATTCAAACGAGGAGGTGATTGCAGACACTAATGGATATTTTGCAGACTTGGACAAATCCTATTATTCGGAAGGGATCAACAAACTAGGATATCGTTGGACGAAGTGTATAAGCCTGAAAGGAGACTATGTCGAAAAATAAAAAAGGTTTACCCCAAACACATAAGTAGTTTTTATTTTTGCACGGACTTTTCAAACCAGCCTCGTACACTGTACTTTACTCCTTAATTATTTTACTTAAAATTGTTAACTATCGTACCTAAAAAACATTACGTGATAGACAAAAAGTACTTATGTATTCTTAATAAGTGGTGTGTATGAATAAATAAACAGGAAAAAATTTAAGTGGGTACTTAATTTTTTTTTAAATTTGTAACGCAGTGTAATTGTAGTTTGATATACAATTAAGATTTATTTCATTTATCGGTTTATTCCGTTTTTTTACTATAAAATATTTTTGATCGTATACTTTATAAGATTTATTATGCCCTTATAATAAAATATTACGAAAATTCACGTATTCTATATAATATAACAAACTGCTCCGTTGCCTGCGGATTTCAGCAGGCCGCAGGTAAAACGACGTTCCTTTGTTTTGGATCGGGCGAGTTCATAGCCTCCTGCCAACACCACCACAAAACCCGTGCAATTTGCAAATCAGATAGTCAGTTATAGCCACCTGAGATTGAGGTAAGAGGTTAAGCCCTTGTTTCTTTTAGATTGCGTAACCCGGTCTGGGCCACGGCGCGGCGGGCAACCGATGGCGGCGGCGGCACAGGCCAGACGTGCCTCGCAAAAAATGCGCCGGGTGAAGGACCGCGGGTTTCTCAGGGAAAAGGTGTTGCCAAATCTTGTCTTCGATTCTTGTCTTCGATTGTTGCTTTTTTAAGAGCACCCTCCCAGATTTCTGCATTTCTTCGTTTCAGGGTCCATAGATCACAAACTATAATTAAAAAACCTTTGTCAAAGTAACTACATTGAAGTCCGTTTATAACGGACTCAAACAAATCACTAAAAATGGTTCTCTATATCCGAAGTTCGTTACAAACAGTAAACAAAATCTAATATCATTTTTTAATACTTTTTTATTTAGATTAGGCGCTAATGCTTAGAAAAATGAATAATAATAATTATTAAATTAAAAGAAAACGTTCAGAGGAAAATAAAACAAGTCACACTAAAGTTATTATTATGTATGTTGATACATATACGAGTATAAATGAAAACATTAAAATACGTAGTTTATACAATAAAATCAATAATTTTCGTTTGTACAATTTTACTCGAAAAAGAAATAGTGTTTATATAATTGTTAAGGTCACAAAAAACTACTCCATATACACTCCTGGACAAAATTAACGCAACAATATATGAAATCATACAAATCTCTATAATGAATTAATTTTAATAATTTTTTATGAACATTGGTTACACTAAAAGTTAGAAAAAACTTATTCGGATACTTTAAAAGTGAATTAGCTACCAAATTTCTCTATAAGATTCGAATTAAAATTATTCTTAAGACCTAATAACAAAATCGTTGAAATTATGTAATAATGAAAGAAATAAACTGGGACACTAGTAGCAAAATTAATGGTGTAACTGGGACACTAGTAGCTTGTGTTGCCTCCTCTACTTCAGATGACAACGTTTATGCGCCTAGGCATGCTTCTAATTAAATTTTGGATAAAATCTTGAAGAATTTGCTCCCATTCTGTGATAACTGCATTTTCAAGTTCCCTCAGGTTTCTAGATGCAGGTATATGACGTTACACATTTTTCTTAAGGTGATCCATACATGTTCTGTCGGATTCAGATCCGGGCTTTTTGGTGGCCATTGCATAATCGGTATATCAACTTGGTTAAGATAATCGAGTACCTCCCTAGCCACGTGAGGTCGAACGTTGTCTTGCATAAACAGGAAATTGGGCCCGACAAAATGACCGAAAGGCATCACATATTCTATTACAATATTCTCAAGATAGTAGTCAGCATTCATGGATCTCGTACGGACAGGAACTAACTCTGTGCGAGCATCAAAGCAGATGCCACCCCAGAACACCGAATGGATTCCTCGCAGAGATATTGCAAGGAGCAAACCTCTCTCCTGGTCTTCGCCATACTCGCTCACGACCATCTGGATGTTTTAGACTAACCCTAGTTTCATCTGTGAAGAAAACTTGTTTCCAATCATCCACAGACCAGTTTTCGTGATTTCGAGCAAAATGTATCCTGGCAACTCTGTTCTCTCTAGTAAGCAAGGGCGCAGTGGCTGGTCTCCTACTGTTTAATCCAGCTTCATTTAACCGCCTTCTAACTGTTTTAGAAGAAATTGTGACATTGCGAACAGCTTCGAGTTCGTTTCTTATTATAGAACTAGCGACAGTCCTGTTTCTTAAAGCATATTGTCTTATAAAACGTTCATCTAGGTCGGTAGTGCATCGTTTTCGCCCTTGCTCTAGCCTTCTAGAATAAGTTCCTACTTCATTCAAGCGTCTTACCACACGACTTATTGTGGAACGATGTTTGCCTAACAAATTGGCAATATAACTCTGACAATATCCCTCGTCCAATAAAACTGAGGCTCGCACTACCTCGTGTTCAGTTAAATTCCTTGTTCGATTCATTTATCTAATTCTTCGGGGTCAAAAATAAAACAGTCTACCACAAAAACGTATTACTTTGAAAAAGGGAACAATTTATGAGCTTACTTTTAAAGGAAATCTATCGCATTATTACAGAAAATTGTTTGTCTTCTAAAAAATTCTTTAAAACTGTAAATCTAAACGAATTGTTTTGATTTCTGTCATGAACAATGAAACAAAATATGCATAGCCTACTATTCAAATACTCGATAAACTTTAAAACTGACATAAGAAAAAGATAAGTTAATTTTGCAGATTGTTGCGTTAATTTTGTCCAGGAGTTTATGTTCAGAAACTTCACGGGATTCCAAAAAATTGCGAGTTTCATTTTCTTAGTTATTTCTGAATTGGATGGAACATAAATATTATTTTCTTCTCCAAGCTCGTTTTCGTCGCCATTATCGCTTAAAATCTTTCCAGAAGTCACTTATGTCACAATTTAATCATCAGTTAATATTTCTCTCGTCATTAATTCATTATCAGCACATACATATTCTTCAAAATTAAAGTGATTAAACATCTTTGTAATCTCGATTTCCACTGTACTTTGTTGAATGTCAACATCGTAAACAAAGTCTAGACAATCAGTAGGATCTTCTCGATGTTTTTCAGTCCACTAAGTCAACGGTAGCTCATCATCTGAGTCATATCTACATTCCTTCCTTAAAGATCCGCCATGCTTAAAACAGTTTGCAATGGTTTCTCTACTGACTCTGTGCCAACCCGTATGGATAAAGTTCATAACGTCCAAGATAGTTACAGAAAAAATGTTACCTTTATCGATCGTCTCTAACATTTTTATAAGTAAAATCTTTCTATAATGACATTTTAAAGAATGTATCACACCTTGATCCATAGGATGGAGCTTTGCACTTCTGTTTGGAGGCATAAAAACCAATTTTATTTGGTGTAGATCAACTTCAGGGTGCGCTGGACAGTTGTCAATCAAAAAATAATATTTTTCTGATTGTGAATTTTAATTCTTTGTCCCATTCGATCAGTTCGTTTTTAAAAAAATAGCTGACAGAACGCGTGAGGCATATTTTGCACATGAAGAAACTATGTGCTCTATGAATGCCGCACACTCTCATGATTCATCAAGAACAGCAATCTATCCAAGATTCAGAACGCTGTTTCGGTGTATTCCAAAGTTTTTGCGTCATCCAAAGGAGTTTTTGTGTTAATCCATAACAATGAACGAAACATGGATCCACCACTACATGCTTAAGTCCAATAGTCAGTCCGCAGACAAACGCCTTAGTCAAACTCAAAAATGTCGCCGCACCCAAGCTTAAAGAAAACTAAACTTGCGTGCATAGAAATCGGCCCATTGTAAACTTTTGACTTTAACTATATTTTTTAAAAAAAATTATTCATCAAATCAAAAAAAGAAATATGCTGTTTGAAAGACAATTTAATATGCTTTAATGTGAGTATAAATTTACGAAAACTTATTTCGACTTCCTATGTTTAACATAGTGAAATTAATGCATTAAGCAAATTAAGCTTTTTATTATTAACATAAATAGGGTTATTGACAATTTAAAACTTAAAACTTAATTTTTTAATAATGGGTATGACCTCCTCTTGCCCTAATAACATCTCTCATACGATTAGGCAAAGATCTAATCAAGTTTGCTATTGTTTCTTGAGGGATGTTAAACCACTCTTCTTCTACTGCAACAATAAGCTCTGCGATCGAGTTTGGGGTATGAAGTCTAGTTCGAATTCTTCGTTTTAACTCATCCCATAAATGTTCGATCGGATTTAGATCAGGACTGTATGCTGGCCACTCCATAACCCGAAAACCGACTTCTGCAATGTAATCTTGCACGATTCTTGCGGTGTGCGGCCTTGCATTGTCATGCATAAAGGTAAATTCGTCTCCAATGTAGTCGACGTAAGGTACCACATAAATTGCTAAAATCTCCTCGATATATCTAGCAGCCGTTAAACCTCTTCTTCCGTGAACACGGTCGCCCCTACGATTGAACTCAGGGTCGGTTCGTGCTCCTATAGAAATTGCACCCCAGATCATACAGGAACCACCTCCATAAGCACTCCACTCTTCAAAGCAGCAATCTGCAAATCGCTCTCTTGGTCTTCGGTACACTTTCCTTCTTCGGTCGCTACCATGGAGGCATATTCTGGTCTCATCTGAGAACAGAACAGAGCCCCATTGTTCCAACGTCCAATTCAGATGATCCCGTGCAAAACGCAGGCGGGCTTGCCGATGAGCTGGAGTAAGTTTTGGACCAATCGCAGGTGTTTTAGGGGTCAGGTTATTTTCCTGCAGTCTTCGTCTTACTGTCCACTGACTAATAGCCACTCCTCGCACCTCATGGAGCTGTCGTTGCACTTGAACGGCATTAAGGTGACGATTTCTTAATGTTGTTGACACAATAAAGCGGTCATCACGAGCGGTTGTAAATCGCCTTCTGCCTGTTCCAGGTCGCCTATGAAAGGATCCAGTCTCCTCATAACGTTTGCACACTCTTCGAACCGCTGCGCGTGTTATATTCAATTGTCTAGCAACAGCTCGCTGACTAAGTCCATTTTCGATTAAAGCAAAAACTTGGGCGGCTTTTTGTGGTGTAGTATGCATTAAACTAACACGCTTAAACACTACTGAGATTATGAAAAACGAATTAATATGCAAATTTCAGTTGCAAACGCAATAATTTTAATATTTGACAAATTTGTTATTTTCGTTACAATCACCACATAAACACGTTTCATTTGTTTACCGGTTGCTACGCATATAAACGATAAGCCTTCTTGATAAATTTATACTCACATTAAATTGTCTTTCAAACAGCATATTTCTTTTTTTGATCTGATGAATAATTTAAAAAAAAAAATATAGTTAAAGTCAAAAGTTTACAGTGGGCCGATTTCTATGCACGTTAGTGTATATTAACCAGGAAAACGACATATAATTGAATTAAGACAATAATACTAATACATATTTACGAAAAATTGTTTTACTGAAAAACAAAGTTTACATTTTTAACGAATTAACGAAAAAGAACTTATAAATTAAAACTAGTACCTACTATTTTCAGAGATAACTTGAATATACGTTTAAAACAATGAACTAAACTACTACTACTACAATAACATACAAAGTCTAAACTTAAATTAATAAACAAAACTACTACTACTACAGTCCCTGGCCAAATTATTAGACGCACTGTATTTTTTTTAGTAATTTTATGTTTCTTAAGAGTTTTTTATGCAATAATGGTATATCTAAACTACAATATTATTGATTTTTATTTAAAAGAATTGTTGTAGACTACATATTTGTATTTATTTTTAACATATGGTAACACTGTGTTGACAAAGTGATACATGAACGTAAATAAGTACAAACCTGAATCAGTCGCGATCGGAATCGAGTCAGGTACGGACGTGTTTCTGTGGCTTTATGGACTGTGATTGTTTGTTTAACAGTTTTATACTACTCAGTTATTAGTTTATTTTGTATGCAGTGTTTTAAAAAAGTAATTGGACTATTTTCATTATGGGTAGAAAAGGCGATCTTTTACCACGTAAAAAAGCTGAAGTGAAGGCCCTTGTGATTGCGAAAACATTTACAAACCGAGAAATATCACGAAGATTGGAGGTTTCTGAAGCTAGTGTACGACGCATAAAAAAGAAAATTGAGTCAGGGAAGGAATTAAGCCCGAAAAGAAAGAAAAGATGCGGTAGAAAACCAATTTTCACTCCACGGTCAGAGAGATGTTTGAAGAAAAATTTGTGTAGAAAACAGATTTGCTACCACAAAGGTAATAAAATCACAACTCCAGGATGCTAGCGTAAATGCTTCTGAGCGCACTGTTCGACGAAAGTTGAAAGAATTAGATTTTAAGGCCTGTCGCCCCGCCAAGAAGCCCAAGTTAACAGCTGCAATGAAAGCAAAGCGCCTGAAGTGGGCCAAACAACGGCAAGACAAAGATGTGGACTTCTGGAGATCGGTAAGATACAGCAATTTAATCAATAATTGATACATTATTATCATTTTGAGTTAAATAAAGCAAATAAACATGGAAGTTTATATATTTTTCCTATTTTTGACAGGTCTGCTTCAGTGACGAAAGCACATTCGAAATTTTGCAGAATAAAGCTCAGTATGTACGTCGTCGTCATGGAGAAAAGTTTCATCCTGATTGTGTCGTCCCAACGGTTAAACATCCCACCAAAGTGATGATTTGGTCAGTCATCAGCGGCAAGGGCACTGGACGTCTGTACGTCGTCAAAGGAATAATGAGGCAAGATCAGTACAAAGAAGTATTACAAAATCGGTTGATTCCGCAGCTCAGAGAATGGTTTCCAAATGGGGAACCATTCACTTTCATGCAAGATGGAGCTCCCTGCCACACTGCTCGGTCTGTTAAAGCTTTTTTGACAGAAAAAAATATCCCTCTGTTGGATTGGCCCTGATATGAACCCCATTGAAAATGTGTGGGAGCTGATGAAAAGAGAAGTGGCTAAAGATGTGATTACCAAAAAAACCCAGCTCCTAGAAAAGATTATTCATGTGTGGAATCATCATCCTCAAATGCAGGAGACAGTACAATCTTGCATTGATAGCATGCCGCGCAGAATTAAAGCTTTGATAGCGGCTAAAGGTGGCTCAACTAAATATTGACTTTTACTAACATTAATTTCACTTTTCTTTAAAAAACTTAATAAACTTATGCTTTTCTAATTTAATGCTGTTTTATTTATGTCAAATAAATAGGTAATTGATTGGATAATATAAAAATAAAAAACAAATCAATTTAAAATAATAAAACGGTACAATATCACTCGGTAATTAATATTTTACATGAAATATTGCAGTGCGTCTAATAATTTGGCCAGGGACTGTACAATAACATACAAAGTCTAAACTTAAATTAATGAACAAAACTACTACTACTACAATAACATACAAAGTCTAAACTTAAATTAAAACAATTTTTTTCGAAGTTTCATTGCTGCAAAATCTGGAATAATTTCTTTTAGATCTAATTTACTACTCAATTCGTGTTCAATCGCCAACATTGCTAACCCATTAAGATTCTGTGTAGTCATAGTTTTTAAATATATTTTTTTTATTTTTATTTTAGAAAAAGTTTTTTCCCCCCCGGTAGCAACAGTCATGGGCAGCGTTAACAAAATTCTTAGAGCAATGCTCAAATTTGGCCCAATTTTAAGGGAAGTAATGAATTTAAGGACGTCAACTGGGCGTTCTTTCTTAGTTAAAAGAAACAAAGCCTATTTCGTCAGCTAGATCTAAAGCGTTAAGATCGGACGAATCACCATCTATCAAGATGTTTTGGAGATCTTTACAATGTGCCAGTAATTCATTTATACACATGTCTTTAAGTTTATAAACATCATATGAAAATTCAAAAGAATCATTATGACTATTCAGTAGGTTGAATCTCAGCTCCAACGCACTGATCGCCTGATCTGTAGTAAAGAAAAAAATTCTATTTTATATGGTTGTTTTGGATCTTGTGTCGGTTCGTCTAAACCAGGGGTCGGCAACCTTTTAACTAAGGGGTGCCAGTTTTCATTCATACAACATTTTTCGTGCCGACATAGGTACTTACTACAACTAAAATTAACAAAAATTAACTTAAATTAACTTAAAATATTGCTTTTAGAAGGTTTAACTACAAAAAAATTTTAACATTTAACAAATAATTTTATTATACTAGTCCTAGGACCTAGTGTGAACCCTGTGCTTGAAGTTCTTTAGAGAGTTTTCTTATATCCGGTTCATGTCTGATTATTTTCAGTGTTACACATGCTTCCGAGTTGTCTGTTGTCAGCCTGCTTCGGTACGGGTTTAAAATCACTCTCATATGGGAAAAAAAAGTTGTTCACAGATATAGGATGATCCGAAAGCTGTAAGCATGGCAAACGCTACTTTCTTAAGGCCAATAAATTTCTCTGGTAACCTCATCCAACAACTGAGTATCTCGTTTCAATGGTTCTGGCAGTCACCTAATACTCTTCTTAATTCTACAAATTTCGTGTTCCATAACTCGGAGCTTTTAAATTCAATGTATTGAAGATCAAAATCAGTAATGTCTATCCATGAGAAAAGAGATATGTCAAAGCAACTGTTGGAAAAATCCATTAAATTTTGGTTTGATTAAAAAAAGCGAACATAGGACCATGTTTATCAAAATCCTGACCCCTCTCGATAAACTCCTCTTTTAAATTAGTCATATATTTAAGAATTTCGTCTATTAGTGCACCATCGTCGACACTGGACATATAAGTTTTTAAATTTGGAAAATATTTATATGTGTTTGTAGTAATAATCGCTGATAAATAAATCTATTTTTAATTTGGATGATTCCTAGGATTCGTATAAATCCAGAACTGTTTTGCCTGAACCTTGTAACTTTAAGTTGAGTTCACTGAGATGGTTTGTAATATCAGTAAGAAACATTAACATACAGGTGCAGTTCTTATCTTCTAATTCAGGATAAGCATCCACTTGATTTTTTTCCAACAAGAACGATTTAATTTCGCCCAGACATTGCACAAATCTAGAGCACTTTACCACGGCTGAGCCAGCGCACATTATTGTGCAATGGTATATCTGAATATGCACTTTCTAATTTCTGCAGAAACGCCTTAAATTGTCTATGGATCAGTAAAGAACGACCGACAGTGTAGTTACTATTTTAACCACCCTATTCATCACGGATTTTAAACTTCCAGCGGAGATTTTAATAAGAAGGGAAACAAATCCTTTATGTCTCCCAATCATAGCAGGAGCGCCATCTGTCGTTACGCAAAAATTTTTATTTCAATCAATGTTCCTCTTTTCAAAATTTTTAACAAATTCTGAAAATATATCCTCTCCTCTTGTAGTTCCCTGTAATGGGAGCAGACAAATCAGCTCTTCATACACACTGCCATCATCGAAGTATCGCGCAACGATTGCCAGACGGGCAATGTCATTAATATCGACACTTTCATCCAATGCTACACTAAATACAAAACTCCGTTTGATAACATCTCTCTGCTGTTTTTGGACATTTTGTGTCATTTCGGTAATTCGTCTCTCGATGGTCCGCGCTGATGCCGGTCTATCCCTAATCCTGGCCAATATTGTATCCTTACTGGGCAAGTCGTCGAATGAAATCTCGCCAGTACTTAAAAACGTTCGCTTCATAAATTCTCCGTCAGTGAACAGCCTACCCTTTTGTGCCAACGATTGTGCAATTTTGAAACTGCATTCAGTTACCTGATTTTTTTCTTGGAAAACTTTGCTAAAGAATGTTGACTGTTCCTCGTATTGTTTACTTGCTCTTTGTATTGCCTCCCTTTTATCAGCGTTATCATTAAATGACGATTCATGTTTTATCTGGAAATGTCGTTGAACACTAGATGTCCGGAAAACTACGCTTTCCCGACATAGAACACAAATGGCCCGATCGTTTTGCTGTACAAAACCGTAATCTGTTGTCCATGAAATTTGAAATGATCGAACGTCTACCTTCTGTTTCTTCGCGGCCATAATGCAACGTAATTTTAATTTTTAAACTTTTCGACGACTATTGACTGGAACGGATGTTACTTCTATACTAAATGATCCAAACGTGTAGCCGCTCGCTATATACAGAAAAATAATGTTTCCAGAAAATTCCAGTAATTACGTTTATTAAATTTCTTAGAACAAAAATTATTATCTACAACGCGCCCATTGCAATCAAAGGGCCGCCTAGAAGTTAAATCTAACAAAAACTTAAGTTCGGCAATATAAAAAGAGTTGCGGCGCGCGTCGGAACGATTAAAGTCAAGTCAAACAAAAACCGCCTTATAGCGGCTCTTTTGATCTGAATTGAGGACGTTTTTTGGTGTTTTTGCCTAGGCTTATATTTTGAGGCTTGCCGTCTTTAATACTTGCCGAAATTAAAGCCAAACCAATGCATTCAGTAAAATTATAAATTACAAAATATATATTTTGTAGTTTTTGTTAATAATACCTAGTGACCTATATAATATATCGTTTTCGTTTGTATCGTTAAAGTAATACTGTCTTCGATTATTTACTTAATTTCGAAACAAGTCACAGATTTACATAATTAATGTGTAAACTTTGAATAGGTACGCGTGCCATTCAAAATTGCTTGGCGTGCCAGAAATGGCGACCCCTGGTCTAAACTTTCATATAAAAATTTCGTTTTGTAGTCCGAACACGATGACGTGATGTAGTCAATTCAAAGTTTTTTTCTACGTCGGTTTCGCTGGCTAAATTTTCAACTTCTAAGATAATCTTGTCAAAGGATTCATCGAATATTTATAACGAATTTATTAGTACATGTACAAAGTATTATTAGCGTAGAAAACCCTCAAGTACAAAGATTACAATACGAATCTAAAGCTTCTCTTACCTTTTAGCAAAATGAAATCGCTACTTTCCACATCCACTACACTTGTAACTAACTAACTCAAACTGTAACACTACCACAACCGGATGTAAATGCATAAATAAAGCATTGTTTTTAATTTGACTCTCTCTTATACGTGAGTGGAAAAAGTTTGTTGAATCCTGTCTGCGGTACCGGCGCGGGGGCATCTCACAATTTACATATAGTAATACCTAGAACTTCTGGATATTTCTATACGTACGTATGCCCAGAACTTCTGAATATTTCTGTATACAGGAATAGACAGGTTTCTGGTAGAAGCCTGTCTGTTCCTGTTATATTTGATTTTACTACTCATTTATTTTCTAGATTCATGTAATGGAAATATATTTTTGTGAGTTGTATCTATTTTTTTTGCGCCCTGGTAGTTCAGGCGGTTTTGCCGCCCCTAAATTTTGCCACCGTAAGCAGTTGTCTACCTTGCCTACTGCCTAGAGCTGGCCCTGCTACAGAGTGGCTGGAACCACATAAAAGCCGATTAAAGCGTCTAAAAACACCATCATCAGCTGAAAAGGTTCTAGCAGGTACTGTTTGACATACACCTGGAATAATACTGATCGACTATTTTGAGAGGGTGGCGAACAATTACCAGAAACTATTACGTTGGTTTATTGGATTGTTTGAATGATGAAATCACGACAAAAAGACCTCATTTAGTGAGAAAAAAGTATTGTTTCATCAAGATAATTCACAAGTTCATAAAATCGATGGTGAAATTGGGTCAATTGGGCTATGAATTGTTTCCTCATCTGCCCTATTTTCCAGGTTTGGCCCTCAGAGATTATTTATCTTTTTCTAAATTTGAAAACATGGCTTTAGGAAAGGAGATTTGGCTCAAATCAAGCATTCAAATGGGAAAATGAGGTTTATTTTAGAAAGCTCCACAAACCGTACTATATGAAAGGTATCCAAATATTGGAAGATCGTTAAAATAAGTATGTATATATATATATATATATATATATATATATATATATATATATATATATATATATATCAAGGATTTTCTACAGCTAACGCTGTCTTCCTTCTCTCAGCCTTTGATTCCATCCGTTTCTATCTTCCCAGTCTCCATCTGTTAGACCCCTGTCCTCCATAGCCTCGGCCACATCGTCTCTCCACGATCGTCTGGGTCTTCCTCTTTTTCTTCTCCCTATAGGGCTCCACTCCATTATTTTCTTTATCCACCTATTATCTTCGCTCCGTCTTATGTGTCCATACCATTTTAATCGTTTTTCTTCAATGGTGTTTATTGCGTTCTCTTTGATGTTCATTCTGCTTCTTATTTCTTCATTTGTTATTCTCTCCATACGTGTCACTCTACAACATCTTCTCCAATACTCGATCTCTACCGCGTTAATTTTAGATTTATTTCTTTTGTTGATCGTCCATGTTTCTGACCCGTATATCATTATGCTTTGTATTATTGATTTGTATATGCGTGTTTTGTTTCTCTTTGTAATGTTCTTGTCCCACAGGATCGAATTTAATTGTCTTATGCATGTCCGCGTTTGTCCTAATCTAGCTTTAATCTCTTTTTCTGATGTTGCGTTTTTTGAAATGATGGTTCCTAAATATTTAAATCTATCGGTTCCTTTGATTACACAGGGGAACAGCTGTTTTGGTGTCGAGGTTTTTTGAGCTGATTCTATATCAATTTGATGTCCTGAATTCAAATAACGTATTCATTTGTACCTAGGAGCTCAAATTTTTAAGATATACAATTTTAGAGAAATATAAGTTACATTATTGTAACTCAAATCCGTAAGTGTAGTAAACAAAAGTAGATACGAAATTTTTATTTTAATTATACAAAATACAATATTATGTCGTACTTACAAACAAAAAAAAAACATTGAAGAAATGAAATAGTCACTCAACACTTGGAAAGCTTCTTTTCCGCGACATTCTTGAATGTTTTTTTAAACAGTCCCTTTTTAAACTCCAGCAGTAATCTGCCATCATGTGCATGTCCCATCTTCCTTGGTAGCGGTCCTCCATAACTTTAATATCTTGGTGAAATCTTTCACCTTGTTCCTCACTCCTCCTAAATTTTTTGGAAAACGGTCTAAGTGGCTGTGTAAATAGTGTATTTTAATACTCATATTGCACCCTAAGGATTTGAAACTATTAAGCATCTTGTTAACCATTTCAACATAGTTTTGAGTTTTATGTTTGCCTAGAAAATTTTCTACAACTGCAACAAATGATGTCCAAGCTTCTCGTTCAACTTGATTCATTGAATTTATGAAGGCAGGATCCTTAATTAATTGTCTTATTTGTGGGCCGTCAAATATCCCTGCTTTGAGTTTTTCTGTGCTCAACTGATGCATTTTTACCCCTATATATGCAAAACAAGACCCATTCTTATCAAGAGCCTTTACAAATTGCTTCATTAAGCCCAACTTTATATGTAACGGAGGAAGTATGATTTTTTCTCTTTCAACCAAAGCGTCGTTAATGACATTCTTTTCCCCAACGTCCATGTTTTCTCTCTGAGGCCAATCTTTTCTAACCCACTGGTGTGTTTTGTCCCTACTATCCCAGAGGCACAAGAAACACGGATATTTCGTGTAACCACTTTGTTGCCCAAGAAGAAAGTTTACCATTTTTAAGTCTATACAAATCATCCATTGATGTTCGTAATACTTTATCTTCTGCAAGACCAAAGCTATGGTATTATATTCTTCTTTCAGTTTCGTTGAGTGAGCTAGTGGTATTGAACCATATTTATTCCCATTATGTAGAAGGACACATTTTAAACTTCGCTTTGAACTGTCAATAAATAGGCGCCAATCATCTGGAATATATTCAGAAAGTCCCATTTCTTTCATGAGTCCCCTAATTTCGTGACAAAATACAAGATTGTCTTCTTGAGAAAAGAATGGTAGCAGATCTTTTTCTCTTGTACGGTAAAAGGTAATTTTGGTTCCTTGTTCCAGTAAATTTTTGTCGTTCAACCTAGAAGCCAGTACTTCAGAAGCTTTTTTCGATAAATTGAGATCCCTGGTGAGATCATTTAATTCATTTTGATTGAAGCGTTGAGGAACTGATGACGTCCTCTCATAGTCACTGTTAGTTTCATTAGCATCAGAACTTTTATTAGCATCAGAAGAGCGATCAGAGGGAAAATATTCGTCATCAGAGATATGTGGTAGCTGATGAAATGTTGGAATCGGTATTTCATCTGAGTGCGGGATAGGGCGTATTGCCGAGTCTAAATTGGGATAAGTCCACTTACTGCGGTTATTTCGATTGATTCCATTAGTATTTACTAAACAGAAATAACAATCATTGAAGTGGTTTTTTGGTTCTCTCCAAACCATTGGTACGCCGAATTTTAGACATTTTCTTTTCCCGATAGTCCACTGCCGTAAATGCTCTGTACAAGTTTTACATACGAGATGCGGGGCCCACGTTTTGTCCTGATCACCAAGCTTAACTGCAAAGTATCCAAGATACGCTCGCTTTACAAAGTCAGTAATAGTTTGTCTGTTTTGTTGAAACATGTATTCTCCGCATATATAGCAAAACACATCAGGTTGATTTACACAACTTCTTCTTGAACTGGAACCTGAACTCATTTTAATTCTGTTCAATAACACAAAAACACTCTTTTCTTAACATAAAATAACACGCCGAATTCGTTCTACTCTCATTAGTAAGAACGCACAAACTGACGAGACTTACCCGAGTTAGGTGATTAAAAGGGTCAGTTCAGGTACCTGATAGGCAATGGTTCCACTATTTATAGATTTACCTGGAATTTACTCAATTACAGACTGACAATAAAACCATTGTACCTACATTAATGAATATATAATAATTTTAGAACTCTCATAAATGAATATACTGAATAAAAACCACATTGGTAGATAAGTTGATGTATCTAAAAAAGTAGAGCTGATAGAGAAAAACGGATTGCATGTATAGATTTAGCGTCCCAAATATAGTTAAAATCAGCTCTAAAATCCCAGGCACCAAAACAAAAATATTTTTTTGTTGCCCTGTGTTATTGTTTCGTTAAAATAAGTGTATTGCTTTTAAAGGAAATTATATTGAAGAATAAAGTCGACTTTTGGCAAAAACAATATAATATTTTTCAGGCCAGGAATAATAGGGATCAGAATATCAGCGCAATGGATTGATTTTATGCGAAAACTCTTTATAATGAAAACATATCTACCTGTAAAGTGTCGGACATTTGAATTCCTTGTATCTCTATCGTTTTTCTGTGAAACAACTAATTTGTATATTTATAATGGACTGAGAATGCACTTACGTCAGTGAAAATATAAACTTGTAGACGATGTTTTATATTGCCTTTCTAAATATAAGTGCACTATTATTTATTCGTAGTTAATTTTTAAGATTTTTATATTATAAAAAGAATACGCTTATTGAAGTTGCAAGGGAAGGGCATTAACGATCACAGAGGTCCCATTATCTACTATAACCCAAACTAATTTCCCGGCACTTTACCACATATGTATTTTTGTAATAAGAGTTGTATAATCCCGTACTACTCAGTTGATTAACTTAACAAAGACCTGGAAAAAATTCGGTCTTGGGGTGAGAGTAACCAAATACAGTGTTTTTGTTTGGAGTTGATAGCAGAATTTTTTTTTTACTGGATTTTGCTACCTGTTGATTGAATTATTTTTAAGGGTTCACCCTATTTTAGACAGAAAACGTCTGCTATACAATAGAGTCATAAAATGTAAATGAGGGTTCATCGGTAGCATAGCTGTCCGAGAGTAACCTACTCCTAGTGTTTAATAAATAAAATTGTCTTAAAAATAAAGTTATAGAAATATAAGATTTATTACCAAAAATTTTTTAATCTATAGATCTATGTGTATATACAAATTCACAATTCACGATGTATAAGTACTTTAATTACAATCAAAAACAATCATCATCTTCAAAATCTGAAGACTCGACTTGTCTTAAATTGATAATTAAAGGTTCTGTTTCCACAGTTTCTTCGATGTATTCGTCAAGTTTCCACATTTTAATTTTTTCTTTTATAACATGTCGAATGGCGTTTTTTCCAATTATCCTCTTTGACCCTCTCTATTCCGGCGAGTAATAATTGCCTTACGTCTTGAAGTTTGAACATGGTGTTTTCCCTTGCTCGCCATGATATGGAGGTAATCTAAGCACTGTGATATTCCGTTCCTTCGCCATCTCATCGACTGCGTATTTCTTTAACTGTGCCTTATTTTGTTTCTCAATTTTGAGAAGTTTCGCTTTTAACATACCAACCATGTTTGAGATTTTTATCTCCTATCCATTGAAAAATATCCGCTTTCTCCCACGAATTTGTCGGGAGTCGTTCTAATAATTGAGAATGGTATGGGACATTGTCTAATACTATAACTGATTCTGCTGGTATACGTTCAGTCATTTGTTGGAAATACTCCTCAAAAACATCGGCCATCATTTCCTCATGGTAATCTTTAGTTTACTTGGATTCGAATTCCGACAAGCCACCGTCGAGAAATCCGTTCTCACTACCAATATGTGCTATAATTAGCCAGCGACCTTTTCCCGAAGGGGGTTGTAATCCAGTTGACCAACCTTCCGTAAAAGCTTGTTTGGCGCTCTTAATGTTTTTGTCAATCCAGAATTTTTTCACTGGTATTCCTCATTAACCCAAGTCTCATCTAAATAAAAAATATTTCTTTCTTCGGCTCGAAATTTTCTGATTGCTCGTAGATATTCTCTTCTCCAACAAATTATTTCTGTTTTATCGATAAGAACAGATTTTCTATTCTGTTTTTCCCAACGAAAATTCAGGTTATGAAGGATTTTCCATAATTTCCATTTTTTTAAATCTGGTAAGTCCTGGTTTTCTCTGATTTCTTGCAAAATTTTATGTAGTGTAGGTATTTCTTTCTTAATAAAAAAATGGTTTACTTCTCTTCTTATTGCGTTTTTAAAGTCTTCATGAACCTTCAAGGGTTCCTTTCCTTTGTGATTCTGAGGTTCATTGCGAGGACCGAGTTTTCTTTCTTTTAGAAATCTATAAATAGTTGTTGATCCAACTCCCGTCATGTTGGCACAGGTTTCCATAATTTCACAGAGTTGGCTTGTGGGCTGTTGATGCACTAGGGCAGGGGTCGGCAACCTTTTAACTAAGGGGTGCCAGTTTTCATCCATACATTTTGCGTGCCGACATAGGTACTTACTACAACTAAAATTAACAAAAATTAACTTAAATTAACTTAAAATATTGCTTTTAGAAGGTTTAATTACAAAATTTTTTTAACATTTAACAAATAATTTTATTATACTAGTCCTAGGACCTAGTGTGAACCCTGTGCTTGATGTTCTTTAGAGAGTTTTCTTATATCCGGTTCATGTCTGGTTATTTTCAGTGTCACACATGCTTCCGAGTTGTCTGTTGTCAGCCTGCTTCGGTACGGGTTTAAAATCACGCTCATATGGGAAAAAAGTTGTTCACAGATATAGGATGATCCGAAAGCTGTAAGCATGGCAAACGCTACTTTCTTAAGACAAATAAATTTCGCTGGTAAACTCATCCAACAACTGAGCATCTCGTTTGAATGGTTCTGGCAGTCACCTTCTAATACCCTTCTTAATTCTATAAATTTCGTGTTCCATAACTCGGAGCTTTTAAATTCAGTGTATTGTAGATCAAAATCATTAATGTCCATCCATGAGAAAAGACATATGTCAAAGCAACTGCTGGAAAAATCCGTTAAATCTGGTTTGATTAAAAAAGCGAACATAGGACCATGTTTATCAAAATCCTGACCCCTCTCGATAAACTTCTCTTTTAAATTAGTCATATATTTAAGAATTTCGTCTATTAGTGCACCATCGTCGATACTGGATATATAAGTTTTTAAATTTGGAAAATATTTATATGTGTTTGTAGTAATATCGCTGATAAATAAATCTATTTTTAATTTGAATGATTTCCAGGATTCGTATGAATCCAGAACTGTTTTGCCTGAACCTTGTAACTTTAAGTTGAGTTCACTGAGATGGTTTGTAATATCAGTAAGAAACATTAACATACAGATGCGGTTCATATCTTCTAGTTCAGGACAAGCATCCACTTGATTTTTTTCCAACAAGAACGATTTAATTTCGCCCAGACATTGCACAAATCTAGAGAGCATTTTACCACCCTCCTTTTTGACAGCGTTATCTTTAAATGACGATTCATGTTTTATCTGGAAATGTCGTTGAACACTAGATGTCCGGAAAACTACGCTTTCCCGACATAGGACACAAATGGCCTGATCGTTTTGCTGTACAAAACCGTAATCTATTGTCCATGAAGTTTGAAATGATTGAACGTCTACCTTCTGTTTCTTCGCGGCCATAACGTAACGTAATTTTAATTTTTAAACTTTTCGACGACTATTGACTGGAACTGATATTACTTCATAGAAAAATAATGTTTCCAGAAAATTCCAATAATTACGTTTATTAAATTTCTTAGAACAAAAATTATTATCTACAAGACGCCCATTGCAATCAAAGGGCCGCCTAAATCTAACAAAAACTAAAGTTCGGCAATATAAAAAAAGTAGCGGCGGGCGTTGAATCGAGTTGAACAAAAACCGCCTTATAGCTGCTCTTTTGATCTGAATTGAGGACGTTTATTTGTGTGTTTGCCTAGGTTTATATTTTGAGGCTTGCCGTCTTTAATATTTGCCGAAATTGAAGCCAAACCAATGCATTCAGTAAAATTATAAATCACAAAATATATATTTTGTAGTTTTTGGTAATAATACCTAGTGACCTATATAATATATCGTTTTTGTTTGTATCGTTAAAGTAATATTGTGTTCGATTATTTACTTAATTTCGAAACATGTCACAGATTACAAAATTAGTGTGTAAACTTTGAATAGGTACGTGTGCCATTCAAAATTGTTTGGCGTGCCATAGGTTGTCGACCCCTGCACTAGGGCATCGTGGACGTTAAGTATCATTGTTTTTTCTCGCAGGGAAAATCCACATTTAGATACTCTATGAAGTTTGACCGGGGCAAAACTGAAAGTTGAAGCCATCGTTGTTCTGATTTCAACTAAGCATACTTGGGTACTTAGGCACCTACCTACCGATAAGTACTTTGGTTAATTATATTCCAATAACTGCTAAAATCCCAAATAATTGTATTGTAAATTCAGGTTATAAAGGATTTTCCATAATTTTCATTTTTTTAAATCTGGTAAGTCGTGGTCTTCTCTGATTTCTTGCAAAACTTTATGTAGCGTAGGTATTTCTTTCTTAATAAAAAATGGTGTACTTTTCTTCTTATTGCGTTTTTAAACCCTTCATCGACCTCTAAGGGCTCCTTTCCTTTGTGATTTTTTTAAAAAAGTTAACGTTGCTGAAGACGGTTTATGGTTATGTCGGGACATCTCAGTTTTGTACCACCGTCACACAATTTTGTTATGCGTTAAATTTTGTCTCGACATGGAAGCTTCTCAAAACTAGAAATATTATTTGTTACTAGAAAACCTTATTCTCGACAACAACGTGAATCGCTTTTTCTACACACACGTATGCTATGCACATAAAATAGTTTCGGAGGAAATCGGGTGTGGCAGACAGACAGACAGACAAACTAAGTGATCTTATAAGTGTTCCGTACGGAACACTAAACACTGTTTAGTATCAGTGAAATTTTGATTTAAAATTATATGTACACTATGTCGTGGCCAAGAGGCGACCACTCCTAAGGATGTAGAAAATACGCCCCTTAGACACGGAATATATTTTTTGAGGTTCTCTTTTGTGAAAGTTGCTCACCCCCTGCCATCGATTTTTAAATTACATGTAATTTTTAGAGTTGGTAGGATTTCTTTTTTGTGATAAAAAGGAATTTTGCTCCTCGCCAATCGTTTGACGTCCTCTTTTTTTATCGATTGACTCTCCCCGTGTTTTTGGTATTCTCATTTTTTCCTTATTCTTTTTCTCTTGTGTCGATATAACCCCGCGCCCCTGACCACCTGACCACGATAGACACCGTGTGTTATTTTAAAATAACCGGTCAAGTGCAAGTTGAACTTGCACAATTAGTGTTCCGTACGTTGATGGCTTTTTAAAATAAAAAATGTTGTAACGGTGGTATAAAATGATCAGTGACTTCACAAAACACACCCCAAATGAGTTTTCAACAAAGTTTATTTCCAATCTTTACTGAAAATTGATGACCTTATAATTTTTTTTTATATACCAGATAAATTATTACAGGTAATGCACTCGTGATAATTTTCGTTCAATCTACACCCCGTGGAGAATATTCCAGAATTTTTTCAAAAGTACTTTTCGAGATAAGGCGGGTGGACAGCGATTTTTCGCGATTTTTTAAAAATAATACAAAGAAAAGTGCGTGCAAGTATTAGATTATATATATATTTTTTACTCGTGTTTTCACAAGCTTTCATTTGACATCACACTCAATTACCTAGTAAAAAATTTTTTTTTTTCACTTCCGATTTCACCCCCCAAAACTAACCCCTTAAGTCAAAATTTAAATTTCAAAACTATATGGATCTGATGAGGCCATTAATTCCTATATATTATTACCAAATTTCAACTTTCTATGACAAATAGTTTCGGAGAAAATCGGGTGTGACAGACGGACAGACAGACAGACAGATAGACGGACAGATAGACACCGAAGTGATCTTATAAGTGTTCCGTATGGAACACTAAAAATGGTGTACTTTTCTTCTTATTGCGTTTTTAAAGTCTTCATCGACCTCTAAGGGCTTCTTTCTTTTTGATTTTTTTTAAAAAAGTTAACGTTGCTAAACACGGTTTATGGTTATGTCGGGACACCTTAGTATTCTAGCATCGTCACTCAATTTGTTGGGCGTTAAATTTTGAGCAAATTTTGTCTTCGCATGAAAGCTTCTCAAAGCTAGAAATATTATTTGTTACTAGAAAACCTTATTCTCGACAACAACGTGAATCGTTTTTCTGCACACACATATGCTATGCCCATAAAAAACTGTTTTATATCAGTATAATTTTGATTTTAAATATATATGTGTGCTGTGTCGTAGCCAAGAGGCGGCTACCCCCTAAGGATGTAGAAAATACGCGCTTTAGACACGGAACTTATTTTTTGGAGACTCTTTTTTGTAAAAGTTGCTCACCCTCCGCCATTGATTTTTAAATTGCATGTAAATTTTTAGAAGTGGTAGGGTTTCTTTTTAGTGACAAAAAGGGATTTCGCTCCCCGCCAGTTCTTTGCCGTTCCTTTTTAGTGTTCCGTACGGAACACTTATAAGATCTCTTCGGTGTCTGTCTGTAGTGTAGTTTTGAAAGTTAAATTTTGATTTAAGGGGTTAGTTTTGGGGGATGAAATCGGAAGTGAAAAAAATTTTTTTTACTAGCTAATCGAGTGTGGTGTCAAATGAAAGCTTGTGAAAACACGAGTAAAATATATATATATATATATATATATATATATATATATATATATATATATATATATATATATATATATATATAATGTAATACTTGCGCGCACTTTTCTTTGTATTATTTTTAAAAAATCGCGAAAAATCGCTGTCCATCCGCCTTATCTCGAAAAGTACTTATCAAAAAATTTTGAAAAAATTCTGGAATATTCTCCACGTGGTGTAGATTGATCGAAAATTATCACGAGTGCATTACCTGTAATGATTTATCTGGTATATAAAAAAAACACAGAAATTTCAAGGTCATCAATTTTCAGTAAAGATTGGAAATAAACTTTGTAGAAAACTCATTTGGGGTGTGTTTTGTGAAGTCACTGATCATTTTATACAACATACAACATTTTTTATTTTAAAAGCAATCAATCAACACTAATTGCGCAAGTTCAACTTGCACTTGACCGGTTTTATTTTTTAATCGATTGACCCCCTCCCACTGTAAGTTTTTGGTATTCTCATTTTTTCCTTCCTCTTCTTTCCCTTGTATCGATGTAACCCCGCGCCTCTTGCACCTGAACATGATACACACCGTGTGTTCTTTTAAAAAATTTAGACATCCTAGCATTAATTACTCCGTCTGTGTGTGTGTGTGTCTCTGTAGTTACTTGTTTATTTATTTAAATAACTTTTTTGTTTTAGGTGTGTTGCTGTCCATACCCAGCCTGTATAGCTTTTTCCCAAGGGTAAGTTTTTCATAATAAAAATTTATTTTTTTAAAAAATTTCCTGCTTAATTTTATTCACAAATTTTCCATCAATATTGTACCCTAAAACCTTCGTTTTTACCGATTTTATTAAAGTTGCCAATTCTTTTACAGGACTTTTTCGACTTGGCCACGCCCGACCGAGCGATTTTTTTTTCGAACGAATTATTTTTGTACTTTTGACTGGCTTTTTGCGAGGACGAACCCGTAGAACCGAACTTGTGTAAGTTTTTGATCACGGGTTCGATTTTAAGGGTACTTTCTTTCGAAAATTTTACAGGGATCTGGGTCAGCTCTGCGAGATGGTGATGTGATCAGGATCCTGGGAATTCTTCAAGCAGGTATTTTATTATTAATTTAATTAGCTAGCTAGTTAGTTTTAAATTATATTTTTTATAATATCAAGGATGCACGTACAGGCTGAGTGAACGATACAGTAGAGTTCATTATCTCATTTGTTTCGGGAATAATAATATACAGGGTGTGCTATTCAAAAAATTTGAGATTTTTCAATTTAAAATAGTCGAAATACATAAATTTATTTTGAACACCCTGTAGCATCTAACTCAAATTCCTTTACATACAGTAGAACCCCGGTTATCTGAGGTAACGTGGGGGCACCCTCCTCGGATAACTGAAAACTCGGATAATCCGGATTTGTTTTTTATTCATTCAAAAAATAAATACCAATACTTTAAACCGATGTATTAACGTTTTTAACATATAAATAGGTACATACGAGGCTGGTTTGAAAAGTCCGTGCAAAAATAAAAACTACTTATGTGTTTGGGGTAAACCTTTTTTATTTTTCGACATAGTCTCCTTTTAGGCTTATACACTTCGTCCAACGATGTTCTAGTTTGTTGATCCCTTCCGAATAATAGGATTTGTGCAAGTCTGCAAAGACACATTAGTGTCTGCAATCACCTCCTTGTTTGAATAAAATCTTTGTCCCGCCAGCCATTTCTTCAAATTGGGGAACAAATAGTAGTCCGAGGGAGCCAAGTCTGGAGAATAGGGGGATGTGAAACGAGTTGGAATCCTATTTCCATTAATTTTGCGACCACAACTGCTGAGGTGTGTGCTGGTGCGTTGTCGTGATGGAAAAGGACTTATTTGTGGGCCAATCGCGGGCGTTTTTCTTGCAGCTCGGTTTTCAAACGGTCCAATAACGATGAATAATATTCACCTGTAATAGTTTTACCCTTTTCCAGATAGTCGATGAGGATTATCCCTTGCGAATCCCAAAAGACAGTCGCCATAACCTTTCCGGCCGAAGGAACGGTCTTCGCCTTTTTTGATGCAGATTCCCCCTTGGTAACCCATTGTTTAGATTGTTGTTTGGTCTCAGGAGTATAGTAATGTATCCATGTTTCATCCACAGTGACGAAATGACGCTTAAAGTCCTCCGGATTCTTCTGGAAGAGCTGCAAACCATCCTTGCAACACTTCACACGATTCCGTTTTTGGTCAAGCGTGAGCAATCGCGGCACCCATCTTGCGGATAGCTTTCTCATGTCCAAATGTTTATGCAAAATATTATGTACCCGTTCAGTCGATATGCCCACAGCACTAGCAATCTCACGCACCTTAACTCTTCTGTCATCCATCACCATATCATGGATTTGATCAATGAATTCTGGAGTCGTAACCTCCACAGGCCGTCCAGAACTTGTGCCCATATGGCCAATCCGAAAATTTTGAAACCACTTATAAACTGTTCTAATCGAAGATGCAGAGTCACCATAATGTTTATCAAGCTTCTCTTTAGTCTCCTGAGGCGTTTTGCCTTTCATAAAGTAATGTTTAATCACCATACGAAATTCTTTTTCGTCCATTTCTTGAAAATCACTCGACTTCCTTGATTCACACGAATGCCAAACACAAAGAAATAGACCAATATGGCTGAAACTTGGTGTGCGTTCATTCAAGAGATGCTACTAACTAAACATGACCTCGATACGCGCCTGTGGTGCCATCTCTCGGACTTTGCACGGACTTTTCAAACCAGCCTCGTACATTATAAAACAGTGAAATAGGTATCTATGCGCTTCTGTTTCATATTGCATCTTCTTTTTCTCGCTGGAATGTTTCTCCATCTATTAAGAAGAAGCAAATCGGCTGGGGTTGCCTCTGGTTGTTGTTCGATATACCTCAAAGCTTTTTCCAAAGAAGCAAAACCTTCTTACTGAGAGATCTTAGTGGGAGACTGTTCATCCACCGCCGCTTCGTCATCGTCATCTGATTTTTCGGTTTCCTGAAAGGCATTCGTTATTTCTTCAATACTCATTTCTTCTTCTAAATCATCTGCTGTAATCCATTCAGCAACATCTTCTCTTGTCACATTTTCGCAACCTTTTAATTTTTGCATTAATTCAAATAAACTTTTTTCTTTTTCTTCTATCTCGCTGTCAAAATTTGAACAGGACATTTCTCCATGGCTTCTCAATTTCAGAGCTAATTCATTTAATGGAGTATGATCTTCACTATCATTATAGTCCTCAAAATCAATAACTTTTGACCAAGATTTTTGAATAGTGGTAGTACGCACAGAATCCCAAGCTTGACTTACCCAGTAAATAACATTTTTCAGTGTAACCTTTCTCATCCCATTGATAATATCTTCCTTTTCTGTGTATTCTAACAGATGTTCAAGATATAAACGCCTATAGTTTTTTTTAATGTTTTGATCCATTGGTTGCATTATGCTGATTACATTTGGAGGAAAAAATTTTACAACAATTTCGCCCACATGAAGTCCTTCTCCAGGGTGAGAGGTGGCATTATCCATTAACAAAATTGCTTTAATAGGAAGACGGTTTCTGTTCAAAAATTTAGTCTCGGATGGCACGAACTCTTCTTCAACCAGTTAGTAAATAAGGTCGCATCCATCGATGCGCTCTTCTGACTTTTGTAATAGACTGGTAGGGCTTTGAGTGAGATGTCTTTTAAAGCTCTTGGACGTGCAGACTTGCCAATCACCATCAGTGGGATTTTGTGCTTGCCAAATGCATTGGAACATACCATTATAGTTAATATTTCCTTACTTCGTTTGTGCCCAGGAGCTGATTTTTCCTGTCGAGATGCCAATGTTTTTGATGGAAGCATTTTATAATTCAGACCAGTTTCGTCACGGTTGTAAATTTGATCACGTGTGTATCCTCAATTTTCGATTTGCTTTTTAAAGTTCTGCTTAAACTTCTCAATTGATGACACACCAGCAGAAAGTTTTTCACCACATATAGTCAGTTGTACACCGTACCGTTTTTTCCAGCGGTCAAGCCATCCAGAACTGGCGGTAAACTGATCTATCTCTGGGAATTGCCTACTAATCATTATTGCTTTCTGTTGTAAAATTGGACCTGACAGAGGCACACCTTTTGATCTCTGTTGGTTTAACCACATGAATAAAGCTTCGTTAACCTTTTCATAGTAGCCGGTTTTCATTGATTTTCTTCCTGAGGACGAGGAGGCTTGATTTATACACCACTCTTCTATTTTTGTGCGGTTTCTTTTCCAATCTCCAATTGTTACCTCACCTACTTCATAATCTCGTGTAACAATTTTAATTGTCTCTCTCTCCTGCTTCAATTCTTCTGATGGCTTTTAATTTTTCTTTAATAGGAACGACAATTCTTTTACGCTTGTTTTGCTCCATTATAATACGACAAACAAAAATTCAAACGAAGCAGTTCGTATCAATTACACTTAACTACCAGAACTCCAACCAAATAAATTATGTGAGTATACTCGTACTTCTCCGTAGTAAACGCTATAACGCACTGTATTCACGCAAATTTACATGCTGAAAGAGTCCAAAAACATAAATAGGGGAACCCCCCACACGGGCCAGGGGGATTCCCCGAAGGCCCCGACTATTTTTAAATGGAAATATGTACATACATATTTTAGAAGCTCGGTTAATACGCAGCATAGACGCGCATACCTCGGATAATCAGGTCCTTAGATTAGCTCGGTTAATCCAGAGCTCGGATAATCGCGACTCGGTTAATCGGGGTTCTACTGTATATCATTTTTTTTTCATCTCTATAGAACGCCTGTACCAATTATAGGTATTCCACCTTCAGAAACGATGGCGCTACTGTCAATTTTTTACAAAACTGAAAACTAGTATTTTTTTTTAAAAAATGTAATATTAGAAAAACTACTAGGTTTAGGTATATAACATTACACAGGGGAACAGCTGTTTTGGTGTCGAGGTTTTTTGAGCTGATTCTATATCAATTTGATGTCCTGAATTCAAACAACGTATTCATTTGTACCTAGGAGCTCAAATTTTTAAGATATACAATTTTAGAGAAATATAAGTTACATTATTGTAACTCAAATCCGTAAGTGTAGTAAACAAAAGTAGATACGAAATTTTTATTTTAGTTATACAAAATACAATATTATGTCGTACTTACAAACAAAAAAAAACATTGAAGAAATGAAATAGTCACTCAACACTTGGAAAGCTTCTTTTCCGCGACATTCTTGAATGTTTTTTTAAACAGTCCCTTTTTAAACTCCAGCAGTAATCTGCCATCATGTGCATGTCCCATCTTCCTTGGTAGCGGTCCTCCATAACTTTAATATCTTGGTGAAATCTTTCACCTTGTTCCTCACTCATGTCTCCTAAATTTTCTGGAAAACGGTCTAAGTGGCTGTGTAAATAGTGTATTTTAATACTCATATTGCACCCTAAGGATTTGAAACTATTAAGCATCTTGTTAACCATTTCAACATAGTTTTGAGCTTTATGTTTGCCTAGAAAATTTTCTACAACTGCAACAAATGATGTCCAAGCTTCTCGTTCAACTTGATTCATTGAATTTATGAAGGCAGGATCCTTAATTAATTGTCTTATTTGTGGGCCGTCAAATATCCCTGCTTTGAGTTTTTCTGTGCTCAACTGATGCATTTTTACCCCTATATATGCAAAACAAGACCCATTCTTATCAAGAGCCTTTACAAATTGCTTCATTAAGCCCAACTTTATATGTAACGGAGGAAGTATGATTTTTTCTCTTTCAACCAAAGCGTCGTTAATGACATTCTTTTCCCCAACGTCCATGTTTTCTCTCTGAGGCCAATCTTTTCTAACCCAGTGGTGTGTTTTGTCCCTACTATCCCAGAGGCACAAGAAACACGGATATTTCGTGTAACCACTTTGCTGCCCAAGAAGAAAGTTTACCATTTTTAAGTCTACCCCCAAATCATCCATTGATGTTCGTAATACTTTATCTACTGCAAGACCAAAGCTATGGTATTATATTCTTCTTTCAGTTTCGTTGAGTGAGCTAGTGGTATTGAACCATATTTATTCCCATTATGTAGAAGGACACATTTTAAACTTCGCTTTGAACTGTCAATAAATAGGCGCCAATCATCTGGAATATATTCAGAAAGTCCCATTTCTTTCATCAGTCCCCTAATTTCGTGACAAAATACAAGATTGTCTTCTTGAGAAAAGAATGGTAGCAGATCTTTTTCTCTTGTACGGTAAAAGGTAATTTTGGTTCCTTGTTCCAGTAAATTTTTGTCGTTCAACCTAGAAGCCAGTACTTCAGAAGCTTTTTTCGATAAATTGAGATCCCTGGTGAGATCATTTAATTCATTTTGATTGAAGCGTTGAGGAACTGATGACGTCCCCTCATAGTCACTGTTAGTTTCATTAGCATCAGAACTTTTATTAGCATCAGAAGAGCGATCAGAGGGAAAATATTCGTCTTCAGAGATATGTGGTAGCTGATGAAATGTTGGAATCGGTATTTCATCTGAGTGCGGGATAGGGCGTATTGCCGAGTCTAAATTGGGATAAGTCCACTTACTGCGGTTATTTCGATTGATTCCATTAGTATTTACTAAACAGAAATAACAATCATTGAAGTGGTTTTTTGGTTCTCTCCAAACCATTGGTACGCCGAATTTTAGACATTTTCTTTTCCCGGTAGTCCACTGCCGTAAATGCTCTGTACAAGTTTTACATACGAGACGCGGGGCCCACGTTTTGTCCTGATCACCAAGCTTAACTCCAAAGTATCCAAGATACGCTCGCTTTACAAAGTCAGTACCCGTTTGTATGTTTTGTTGACACATGTTTCTCCGAATATATAGCAAAACACATCAGGTTGATTTACACAACTTCTTCTTGAACTGGAACATGAACTCATTTTAATTCTGTTCAATAACACAAAAACACTCTTTTCTTAACATAAAATAACACGCCGAATTCGATCTACTCTCATTAGTAAGAACGCACAAACTGACGAGACTTACCCGAGTTAGGTGATTAAAAGGGTCAGTTCAGGTACCTGATAGGCAATGGTTCCACTATTTATAGATTAACTGGAATTTACTCAATTACAGACTGACAATAAAACCATTGTACCTACATTAATGAATATATAATAATTTTAGAACTCTCATAAATGAATATACTGAATAAAAACCACATTGGTAGATAAGTTGATGTATCTAAAAAAGTAGATCTGATAGAGAAAAACGGATTGCATGTATAGATTTAGCGTCCAAAATATAGTCAAAATCAGCTCTAAAATCCCAGGCACCAAAACAAAAATATTTTTTTGTTGCCCTGTGTTATTAATAAAAAAGTTATAAAATTTTACGCAGAATTTAAAAATAAATTAGAAAATAGAATGTTCCATTTAAAAAAAAAACATGTTATATTGGCCACACTTTTTTGAAGTACCCTGTATACTCAAAAATAATTTTAAATTCTGCACCTTAACATTCCTTAAAACTATTGTATTTAACATTTTTTTGGTCAATCCCGAAACAAATGAGATAATGAACTTTACTCTATAGTTGACTCACCCTGTACAGAATTTATTTTTCCGATTATCGCCATATTTTAAGTAGGAAAAATATTTGAAAGTGATTTCAGGATGTCTCTCCTTCCTGCTTTTTTTTTGATTTTTGACAGATATAGTATATGGGGTGAAAAGTCGCGAGACTTTGAAGAAAAACGAATGTTTTTGCCAAAAATCGATTTTATTTTTCAATATAGTTTCCTTCAAGAGCGACGACCACATTTAAGTTCACTAAACCATCGACCTATAGTTATTTTCGACGGAGCAGATCTGGCAATACACTTCTCAACCCATTTTCGGGTCTTGGTTGTCTTTTTCTCATCAAAAAACCATGTTTAATCAGCACACGAAATTCTTTTTGTTCCATCGTTTTGCAAAAATTAAAAGGAGCGTTACTCAAACAGCTATAAATCGCAAACTAATAGACAAAATGACATGAAAATTTTACACGAATCTTTTGAGAGTTAACACTAACTGAAAATATTGTGTTTTTTTTGTTGCCATCTCTTGGAAAGTCTCGGGACTTTGCCCCCATCTAGTATATATGACCTTGCAATATTATGAGGAGTGTTTAATTGAGAAAAGAATACCATGCGAGTCACCAACCAAAATAAGAAATTGAGACCTTCTTCTGAAAGAAATTTACTAGAAGATGAATACTGTATATGTTGATGCATCCTCGCACCACCAAGTCAAATTGCTATGTGTGTATTTGCCTTGTTGGATTAATTACAGCCCTACTAATAAAATCACTACAGTCCCTGGCCAAATTATTAGACGCACTGCAAGATTTCATGTAAAATATTAATTACCGAGTGATATTGTACCGTTTTATTATTTTAAATTGATTTGTTTTTTATTTTTATATTATCCAATCAATTACCTATTTATTTGACATAAATAAAACAGCATTAATTTAGAAAAGCATAAGTTTATTAAGTTTTAAAGAAAAGTGAAATTAATGTTAGTAAAAGTCAATATTTAGTTGAGCCACCTTTAGCCGCTATCAAAGCTTTAATTCTGCGCGGCATGCTATCAATGCAAGATTGTACTGTCTCCTGCATTTGAGGATGATGATTCCACACATGAATAATCTTTTCTAGGAGCTGGGTTTTGTTGGTAATCACATCTTTAGCCACTTCTCTTTTCATCAGCTCCCACACATTTTCAATGGGGTTCATATCAGGGCCAATCCAACACAGCGATATTTTTTTCTGCCAAAAAAGCTTTAACAGACCGAGCAGTGTGGCAGGGAGCTCCATCTTGCATGAAAGTGGAAAGTTGGAAACCATTCTCGGAGCTGCGGAATCAACCGATTTTGTAATACTTCTTTGTACTGATCTTGCCTCATTATTCCTTTGACGACGTCCAGTGCCCTTGCCGCTGATGACTGACCAAATCATCACTTTGGTGGGATGTTTAACCCTCGGGACGACACAATCAGGATGAAACTTTTCTCCATGACGACGACGCACATACTGAGCTTTATTCTGCAAAATTTCGAATGTGCTTTCGTCACTGAAGCAGACCTGTCAAAAATAGGAAAAATATATAAACTTCCATGTTTATTTACTTTATTTAACTGAAAATGATAATAATGTATCAATTATTGATTAAATTGCTGTATCTTACCGATCTCCAGAAGTCCACATCTTTGTCTTGCCATTGTTTGGCCCACTTCAGGCGCTTTGCTTTCATTGCAGCTGTTAACTTGGGCTTCCTGGCGGGGCGACAGGCCTTAAAATCTAATTCTTTCAATTTTCTTCGAACAGTGCGCTCAGAAGCATTTACGCTAGCATCCTGGAGTTGTGATTTTATTACCTTTGTGGTAGCAAATCTGTTTTCTACACAAATTTTCTTCAAACATCTCTCTGACCGTGGAGTGAAAATTGGTTTTCTACCGCATCTTTTCTTTCTTTCCGGGCTTAATTCCTTCCCTGACTCAATTTTCTTTTTTATGCGTCGTACACTAGCTTCAGAAACCTCCAATCTTCGTGATATTTCTCGGTTTGTAAATGTTTTCGCAATCACAAGGGCCTTCACTTCAGCTTTTTTACGTGGTGAAAGATCGCCTTTTCTACCCATAATGAAAATAGTCCAATTACTTTTTTAAAACACTGCATACAAAATAAACTAATAACTGAGTAGTATAAAACTGTTAAACAAACAATCACAGTCCATAAAGCCACAGAAACACGTCCGTACCTGACTCGATTCCGATCGCGACTGATACAGGTTTGTACTTGTTTACGTTCACGTATCACTTTGTTAACACAGTGTTGCCATATGTTAAAAATAAATACAAATATGTAGTCTACAACAATTCTTTTAAATAAAAATCAATAATATTGTAGTTTAAATATACCATTATTGCATAAAAACTCTTAAGAAACATAAAATTACTAAAAAATACAGTGCGTCTAATAATTTGGCCAGGGACTGTAGGTAATCCAGATATGCATGAGAAGGAAATGAGATTTACAGAAAATAATGGCTCCTTTGTTATCGAAAAAAGAGATATTAAGATTTATCTGTTATATTCTTGGTAGTGGAGTAATTTTCCCCAGGTACATCCCGTATTAATGTTTATTACTAAATAGCGGAAATAAGGCGATTTAAAAAAGAACTATTAAAATACTGTTTATTACTGCTTCGATTTACGTCCGTAAAATATGTGACGACACCTTTAATTTTTTAGCAATTTCTTTTGAGTAGAGAAATATAATTATTATATTTTTGTAAATTAATTTAAAATGATATTTTGGTTTACGAATTATATTTTATTACTACAGTGATGTCCGTTTGTAACGAACTCCAAAAAATTACGAAAAGTGGTTCGCTATATCCGAAGTTCGTTACAAACAGTAAACAAAATCTAATATCATTTTTCACTACTTTTTTATTTAGATTAGAAAACCTTCAAAGGAAAAAAACCGGTCAAGTGCAAGTTGCACTTGAGCAATTAGTGTTCCGTACGTTGATTGCTTTTAAAGTAAAAAAAATTTTTACAGAGGTATAAAATGATCAGTGACTTCACAAAACACACCCTAAATGAGTTCTCAACAAAGGTTGTTACTAATCTTTACTGAAAGTTGATGACCTTGAAATTTTTTTTTATATACCAGATAAATTATTAAAGGTAATGCACTCGTGATAATTTTCGTTCAATCTACACCCCGTGGAGAATATTCCAGAATTTTTTCAAAATTATTCGATAAGTACTTTTCGAGATAAGGTGGGTGGACAGCGATTTTTCGCGATTTTTTCAAAATATTACAAAGAAAAGTGTGCGTAATTATTACATTATATATATTTTTTACTCGTATTTTCACAAGCTTTCATTTGACGCCACACTCGATGACCTACTAAAAAAATTTTTTTTTCACTTCCGATTTCACTCCCCAAAACTAACTCCTTAAGTCAAAATTTAACTTTCAAAACTACACGGCTATGATGAGGCCATCAATTCCTATATTATTACCAAATTTCAACTTTCTATAACAAATAGTTTCGGAGAAAATCGAGTGTGACTGACAGACAGACACCGAAGTTATCTTATAAGTGTTCCGTACGGAACACTAAAAAATTCTTCTGGTATACAAGAAAAACTGTTGATGTGTGAATAAAAATTCACTTTTTTATGATTAATACTTCGCTTATTAATTTTCAAGTTTATTTTTAGTTGTTATGAATTTAGGCGGGAAGGTAAAGCAATGGTAAATGTTGTACTATTGTCTGGTTGTTAACGTCATTTACCAGTTGTTAACGTCTAGATAAGCAGCGTAATCTGAATTGTGATTAATAAAGTCTTCACGTTTCAAGATTAATAGTAGACCCAACTGGAAACGATGAGTTACGATTTGGTTGACATCACGCCAGCGACCGACCAACGTCATGTTAACGAAAACTATAAGCATTTTACCGCCTTATTTATAATTTCTACAAGAATTTTTCCCATAGCCGTGGAATGTTTTTAGAATAAACGAACATATGTAATAAGGATTTCAGCTTTGGAGGAGTTGTTTGGGTGTCAGTTGAGGTAGTAGGTTGTATAGTACGTAAAAAAAATTTGAGCAGTTACTGTGCAGCCTGCTAACTTTCCTGATCTCATTCCTATGCATCGAATACCGCCGGTCAACGTGGGAATAAGACTAGCATTAATATTTACTATAAAATAAAAACTTTTTTTATAATAATAATTATAATATATGTTAATATAAATAACACTAATATTGTATTGTATTTATTATAGCCCAGTCGCCAGGGGTTTTGAAGTTTCATTAAATGTTAACAGGCTACATTTTGGGCGTAAAATACGAAGAAAAGTTTGCTAAAATTTGATGTACGCTAAACCCACAATATCCAAAATAAAATTAAAAATTCCTAAAAAACCTGAACTAACCTAAAAGAGGTTACTTTCAGCTTTCCGATGATACTTCGTCTTCTTCTTCACGTGCCTTTTCCGTTGCGAACGTTGGCTATTAACATGATTATTCGGATTTTATTTGCGGCAGATCTGAATAGTTGGGCAGATGACAGTCCGAACCAATGGAGCCAGGAGTGTCTTCTTTTACCGGGTCCCCTCCTGCTGTTTATCTTTCCTTGGATTATTAACTGAAGTATCCGATATTTACTGTGCCTCATAAGATGTCCGAGGTATTCCAGCTTTCTTCTCTTAATAGTTATTCCCACTTCTCTTTCCTTACCGATCCGACGCAGTACTTCCTCGTTAGGGATGTGGTTCGTCCAAGATATTTATTTATTTAGCCCAACAAAATAATTAATTATTAGGGCCGATCATACAATCATTAAACAATTCTAATACTTATCACAAAATGCTTAATTATACAAACAATAAACAAACTACAATTTCACATACGCTTACAGCTATTAAAATAATTTAGACAGATACAGAAGAGTTCTCTCTGAGACATGGACAGATCACATGCTCTAGATACCTTATTATAAGCAGCGCATATCTTATAAACGGGTGAAGTATACAATACATTTGTGTGAGCAGTAGGAAGATAGAGGAAGTTTAGAGTTCGATGAGCTAATCTGGGCCCGACAAAATTCAGTTCCTCCAGCAACGGTGGACATTGGATCACACCATTTACAAGTTTATACAGAAACATCACCATACCCATATTTCTACGTTTCTCTAAAGTCATATAATTAAATCTCTCTAACAAAATATCATTCTCTATACCTACCGGTGGATCCACTCCATCAACTTTCCTAGCCAAAAACTTTAAAAACCTCCTCTGAACCCTTTCCAAAGCCACAACTCACCTATTATACAATGGTGCCCAGATAATAGACCCATACTCAAGCCTACTTCTGACCAACGTATTGAATAATGTTGAAAAGGTTTCAACATTCTGAAAAGACCCATCATTTCTAATTATGAACCCCATCATTTTCATCGCTTCTAAAACCACCTTGCCAATGTGCTGATTGAAGGTCAACCTAGAATCCAGAATAATGCCCAGGTCTTTGGCTGTCTCCACTCTCTGCACCTCTATATTACCTATACTGTAATTATTGTTCACTGGAGATACTTTACGGCTCACTCTCATTACAGAACATTTGTTTGCATTTAGCAATATCCCATTGCTGTCACACCACGCCTGCACTGCCTCAACACTACTCTGCAGTCGTTCACAGTCGCCACCAGACTCAACTGACACATACAATTTCAGGTCATCCGCAAACATCTGGTATTCCACATCAATGACCTCCTGAATGTCATTTATGAACATAAGGAACAATAGCGGTCCCAAGTTTGACCCCTGTGGAACACCAGGCTCTACAGGAAACGAATGCGACCTAAAACCATTATACTGAACGTACTGGAATCTTTCCACCAGGTATTCCTGCAGAAACTAACAAAATTCATCGCGAAGCCGAAATCAACCATCTTTCCCAGAAGCATGATCTATCCTGTGAAACGCCTTCGAGAAGTCAGTAAACAACACATCAACACCACATCAACCACATCATATTTCAAAGGCCTCAACCTTTTTCATGAGCGTTTCGGTCATTGTGCACGCTTCTACTCCGTACAACAGTATCGGAAATATATAACATTGGAGTAGTCTGATTTTAAGAGATAATTATGCTCTTCATAATATTAAACGATGCTCTCGGTCTTTCTATTCTCACACGTATTTCTGTTGCCTGGTCCCATCCTGAGTTAATTCTCGTTCCCAAATAAGTGTAATATTGTACGTGTTTAATTCTCTGGTTGTTTAGTATTAACTGTCTTCCTGGTTGTTGGGTTTTACTTATACCATAAGCATACATTTGGTTTTCGCGAGGTTGAGGCTTAGCCCATAATCTGGGGAACTTTAATGCACGAGTAGAGAACATGATAAACAACATAAATATACATTACAAAATACGAGAGGAGATAGATCAATCATACATTACATTCTAACAAATAGAGAAATACATTACACAGGGCAACAAAAAAATATTTTTGTTTTGGTGCCTGGGATTTTAGAGCTGATTTTAACTATATTTGGGACGCTAAATCTTTACATGCAATCCGTGATGTGTTTTGCTATATATGCGGAGAATACATGTTTCAACAAAACAGACAAACTATTACTGACTTTGTAAAGCGAGCGTATCTTGGATACTTTAGAGTTAAGCTTGGTGATCAGGACAAAACGTGGGCCCAGCATCTCGTATGTAAAACTTGTACAGAGCATTTACGGCAGTGGACTACCGGGAAAAGAAAATGTCTAAAATTCGGCGTACCTATGGTTTGGAGAGAACCAAAAAACCACTTCAATGATTGTTATTTCCGTTTAGTAAATACTAATGGAATCAATCGAAATAACCGCAGTAAGTGGACTTATCCCAATTTAGACTCGGCAATACGCCCTATCCCGCACTCAGATGAAATACCGATTCCAACATTTCATCAGCTACCACATATCTCTGATGACGAATATTTTCCCTCTGATCGCTCTTCTGATGCTAATAAAAGTTCTGATGCTAATGAAACTAACAGTGACTATGAGGGGACGTCATCAGTTCCTCAACGCTTCAATCAAAATGAATTAAATGATCTCACCAGGGATCTCAATTTATCGAAAAAAGCTTCTGAAGTACTGGCTTCTAGGTTGAACGACAAAAATTTACTGGAACAAGGAACCAAAATTACCTTTTACCGTACAAGAGAAAAAGATCTGCTACCATTCTTTTCTCAAGAAGACAATCTTGTATTTTATCACGAAATTAGGGGACTCATGAAAGAAATGGGACTTTCTGAATATATTCCAGATGATTGGCGCCTATTTATTGACAGTTCAAAGCGAAGTTTAAAAATGTGTCCTTCTACATAATGGGAATAAATATGGTTCAATACCACTAGCTCACTCAACGAAACTGAAAGAAGAATATAATACCATAGCTTTGGTCTTGCAGAAGATAAAGTATTACGAACATCAATGGATGATTTGTGTAGACTTAAAAATGATAAACTTTCTTCTTGGGCAGCAAAGTGGTTACACGAAATATCCGTGTTTCTTGTGCCTCTGGGATAGTAGGGACAAAAATACACCACTGGGTTAGAAAAGATTGGCCTCAGAGAGAAAACATGGACGTTGGGGAAAAGAATGTCATTAACGACGCTTTGGTTGAAAGAGAAAAAATCATACTTCCTCCGTTACATATAAAGTTGGGCTTAATGAAGCAATTTGTAAAGGCTCTTGATAAGAATGGGTCTTGTTTTGCATATATAGGGGTAAAAATGCATCAGTTGAGCACAGAAAAACTCAAAGCAGGGATATTTGACGGCTCACAAATAAGACAATTAATTAAGGATCCTGCCTTCATAAATCAATGAATCAAGTTGAACGAGAAGCTTGGACATCATTTGTTGCAGTTGTAGAAAATTTTCTAGGCAAACATAAAGCTCAAAACTATGTTGAAATGGTTAACAAGATGCTTAATAGTTTCAAATCCTTAGGGTGCAATATGAGTATTAAAATACACTATTTACACAGCCACTTAGACCGTTTTCCAGAAAATTTAGGAGACATGAGTGAGGAACAAGGTGAAAGATTTCACCAAGATATTAAAGTTATGGAGGACCGCTACCAAGGAAGGAATCATGCACATGATGGCAGATTACTGCTGGAGTTTAAAAAGGGACTGTTTAAAAAAACATTCAAGAATGTCGCGGAAAAGAAGCTTTCCAAGTGTTGAGTGACTATTTCATTTCTTCAATGTTTTTTTTTTGTTTTTTTGTAAGTACGACATAATATTGTATTTTGTATAACTAAAATAAAAATTTCGTATCTACTTTTGTTTACTACACTTACGGATTTGAGTTACAATAATGTAACTTATATTTCTCTAAAATTGTATATCTTAAAAATTTGAGCTCCTAGGTACAAATGAATACGTTATTTGAATTCAGGACATCAAATTGATATAGAATCAGCTCAAAAAACCTCGACACCAAAACAGCTGTTCCCCTGTGCTATATACAAATATTAGACATAAGATATTCTGCAGATGTAGGAAGTGATCACAGTCCTGTGTTTGATAGAGTATAGCTGCAAGACGTATTGCACACACTTTCTGACAAGAATATTTCATTGGATATAATAAAACTAATTGAGAACATTTACCAAAGAAATAAAACTGAAGCGAGAGTAAATTCGGAGTTAATTGAACCCATAGAGGTAACAACTGGTATTAGACAAGGAGACTCGCTGAGTCCCCTAATGTTAAACATTATATTAGATAAAATAATTAAACAGGTAGAAAAAAAAACGCTATAAAATAGGCAGGAAAGAGATACAAATATTGTGTTACGCCGATGATACTGTCCTAGTCGCTGAGAACAAAGATGACTTGCAGAGATTATTACCTCGATTTAATACAGCAAAGACATTTAATATGAAAATATCAGCTGAAAAAACCAAATCAGTAGTAGAAAGTAGTAGAAGAAATAAAACAAATAGTAAAAGTCAATAGAATAGCAGGATGCTTGAATGACACTATTTGGAAAAATAAATACTTGAGAACAGAAGTAAAATCTCGTAAATATATAATAAAAGACTGTTTTTAGTCAATTTCCACTGGTTTATTTAAATTGCGATGACGCGTTCCGCTGTCGATGCAGCTTCTTCAGATCTACATTTTACACTGTCAAGTTAGGTTTAATATTCACAGTTTTATATAATTTCTTAATTATAATATTACACCTAATTAAATTACACTCATAGTATTGGGAAATCCACACAGATTTGGAGTTAGGAGAATAAATTCAATAATGGTGAATTGCTTAAATCTACCTGGTCGTTGAGTAAAGTACCTGTAGTCCTTAATCGATTTATTGGCATTGTCTCTAAAAGGTTTAGTTTTAAACCTTTTTGTTGGGTGTGTAAAATTTTGAAATTCTTGTTAAATGTGTGATGTTGTGTTAAAAGATGATTAGCATATGTTGAATTAGATTTTCTATGGATGAAACTTTTTTCGTGTTCTGTAATTCTTTGTCTAAATGTACGTCCAGTTTGTCCGATGTATGTTTTAGGACATGACCCACATGTTAATTGATAAATCCCTGATTTATTGTCTTTATTGATTTGTGGTTTGTAGTTTTTAAGATATTTCCCTATAGTATTGTTAGTCTTGTAAGCTATGTTGATATTTTTTTGATTTAAAAATTTCCCCAGTTTTTCCGTTGGTTTGCCGAAATAGGTTAAGCATTTAAAGGTGGTATTTCTGTCCTTAAAACGTGGGTATATTTCTAAGTTTATTCCTGACGATACTATTGATTAAAGTAACCGAATAACCGTTGTTAACGGCTACTTGTTTTATGTAGTTTAATTCTTTAGTAAAATTTTCTTCTGATAAGGGGATATTAGTTAGTCTATGTATAAAACTATGATAAGCTGCAAGTTTATGATGGTTAGGGTGGTGAGAACTATTGTGAATTGTGGTTTCTGTATGACAAGGTTTGTGATATATTGCAAATTCATGTTTTTTCATGCCTTTACTGATTGTTAAGTCTAGGAAATTGATTTTCCCTTCGACTTCTTCTTCCATTGTAAAACTGATATTTCTATGTAAAGAATTAATATATTGTAAAAAGTGAGTTAATTGTCTGTCCGTACCTGTAAAGCATACAATTATATCGTCTACGTATCGATACAATTATTACTATTGTTATTATGGTTGTTAAATATCATTGTTTCATTAGTGTCCATGAAAATTTCGGCAAGTAATGGACTTAATGGACTCCCCATAATTAACCCTTCCTTACTATTGTAGAATGTATTATTAAATGAAAAATAATTTTGTCTTAGGCAAGTTCTTAATAAATAAATTATGTCCATTTTTATAACTTCATTTACTTTGTTTTTTGTTAATAGGTTCTCTATTAAAATTACTGTTTCGTCTGGGGGAACACTTGCAAAAAGGTTTTTGACATCGAAAGAGACTGACTAATTTAGAATTATCTGGTATTGTTATATTCTTAACTTTATTCACGAATTCGTATGAGTTTTTGATACTATATTTAGGTTCAAATTTGGTATGATATTTGATTAAATCAATTAAAAAAGATGACGTCTTATATGCTGGAGCAGACATGTAGGAAACAACTGGTCTGATTGGGTGGTCAAGTTTGTGTAGTTTTATGAGTGAATAAAGTTGTGGGATTTGGGGATTCATATTTATCAATTTAATTTTATCTTTATCGTGAATGATACTTTTAGCCTGTTCAATTTGTTGTTTTATTTCTTTTTGAAAAATATTGTTGGATCTTTATTTAAAATTTCGTATTTTCCTGTTTTGAAAAAATCTAACGTTTTATTAATATAGTTAATTTTGTCTATTGCTATTACTGTGTTACCTTTTTCTGCTTTGGTAAAGATTACATCATTTTGTTTTGCTTTACTCTGAATTGTTTTTATTCGCCTTAAGTCTTGGTTGATGTTGTTAGTGTTAGATATGAATTCTTTTTTAATAATTTCGGCTGTTTGAAATTTTGATAATATGTTGTTAGGACTATCTTTCAAGGTAATCTCAGATAAAATTAAATTGATAAATATGAATCCCCAAATCCCACAACTTTATTCACTCATAAAACTACATAAACTTGACCACTCAATCAGACCAGTTGTTTCCTACATATCTGTTTCAGCATATAAGACGTCATCCTTTTTAATTGATTTAATTAAATATCATACCAAATTTGAACCTAAATATAGTATCAAAAACTCATACGAATTCGTGAATAAAGTTAAGAATATAACAATACCAGATAATTCTAAATTAGTCTCTTTCGATGTCAAAAACTTATTTCCAAGTGTTCCCCCAGACGAAACAATAATTTTAATAGAGAACCTATTAACAAAAAACCAAGTAAATGAAATTATAAAAAATGGACATAATTAATTTATTAAGAACTTGCCTAAGACAAAATCATTTTTCATTTAATAATACATTCTACAATAGTAAGGAAGGGTTAATTATGGGGAATCCATTAAGTCCATTACTTGCCGAAATTTTCATGGACAGTACTATCAGAAGAAAATTTTACTAAAGAATTAAACTACATAAAACAAGTAGCCGTTAACAACGGTTATTCGGTTACTTTAATCAATAGTATAGTTAGGAAAAAAAACTTAGAAACAAGGCAATTTCAGAAATATACCCACGTTTTAAGGACAGAAATACCACCTTTAAACGCTTAACCTATTTCGGCAAACCAACGGAAAAACTGGGGAAATTTTTAAATCAAAAAAATATCAACATAGCTTACAAGACTAACAATACTATAGGGAAATATCTTAAAAACTACAAACCACAAATCAATAAAGACAATAAATCAGGGGTTTATCAATTAACATATGGGTTATGTCCTAAAACATACATCGGACAAACTGGACGTACATTTAGACAAAGGATTACAGAACACGAAAAAAGTTTCATCCATAAAAAATCTAATTCAACATATGCTAATCATCTTTTAACAGAAAATCACACATTTAACAAGAATTTTAAAATTTTACACAGCCAACAAAAAGGTACAGGTACTTTACTCAACGACGAGGTAGATTTAAACAATTCACCATTATTGAATTTATTCTCCTAACTCCAAATCTGTGTGGATTTCCCAATACTATCAATGTAATTTAATTAGGTGTAATATTATAATTAAGAAATTATATAAAACTGTGAATATTAAACCTAACTTGACAGTGTAAAATGTAGATCTGAAGAAGCTGCATCGACAGCGAAACGCGTCATCGCAATTCAAATAAACCAGTGGAAATTGACTAAAAACAGTCTTTTATTATATATTTATAATGAATTTCCATCAAGTAGAAGCTACAACCATCCAAAATTTAAAATCTTGTATATATAAATCTGTAGTTCGACCAGTTATGACCTACACGGCATAGACAAGACCAGAAACACGCAAAACTCAGAGATACATACAAACAGGTGAAATGAAAACATTAAAAAGAATTGCAGGAAGAACACTTTGGGATAGAGAAACAAATGACAACATAAGACACATATGTGAAATAGAGGACATTAACACGTCGATAAGAAACAGAAAACAAGATTGGAACCAACACATACATAGAATGTCCGAACGACGATTAGTGAAAATAGCTCAAAATAAATCACCGATGTGCCGAAGGAGTACAGAACACCCACGAAAAAGACGGAACGGCGACCTGTAGCGACGATTCTTAAAGAAAAATAGGCAGGAATGCCTAATATAAAGAAGTAGAAGAAGTATTTCATTTAAATATCCAGGTACAAAGCAAACAGTTATTGAAAACATAAAATTTCTAAATTATTCGAAGTAATTAAATGAATGATGAACCATTTTATTTTAAATAATTTTTTTAAATTACGATAAAACTAAAAAAGATCTAAATACTATTCTTTTGTTAAATTTTCCATTCTTTCACGTGGTGCTAGTTTTTTGATATCTTTTTTGTTTTTACAGATATTTTCGAAAAACCGAATTTTTGATTTTATTTTCGATTTTGTAGGCTTAGCCTACACTTTAAAGCAGCACACTTTTTTTTTTATCGTATTCTATACCTCCAAAAAACTACCTGTATGCCAAAATGCAGCCTGTTAACATTTAATCAGACCTTTTCGTCAAAATTTGCCTATGACGACTCTGGGTTATTATAACTTTAAGATGTACAAATTCAGAATTCTGCTAATAAAAATTTTAAAAAATATATATCATGATTGGTATAACTTAAGAAATTGTTTAAAACATGACTAGATACTGGGTATTGGCTGAACAGACAAATTTCCTAATACAAAATTTTGTATTTCATCCTTTAAATGCAAAAAATGTACTACTTATAATCAGTATAGAAATAATGTATGTTAATATATTATAAACTTGTGTGTGTTTTATTTTTATAATCTGTTAATGGTTGATCAAAAATTATGCTGAACTTAACAAATAAGTTTATGTTGTGCACATATTGATATTTTTTAAATAATTTTACCTCTTAGTGGAGTGCCACAAGCGGATAAAATTCAAAAATCCCGGAATCCGATTACTTTAATTGAATTGATCCTTTTGGTTTGTATTGCTCATAAGATATATTAAAAACATATACGAGGCTGGTTTGAAAAGTCCGTGCAAAGTCCGAGAGATGGCACCACCGGCGCGTATCGAGGTCATGTTTAGTTAGTAGCATCTCTTGAATGAACGCACACCAAGTTTCAGCCATATTGGTCTATTTCTTTGTGTTTGGCATTCGTGTGAATCAAGGAAGTCGAGTGATTTTCAAGAAATGGACGAAAAAGAATTTCGTGTGGTGATTAAACATTACTTTATGAAAGGCAAAACGCCTCAGGAGACTAAAGAGAAGCTTGATAAACATTATGGTGACTCTGCACCTTCGATTAGAACAGTTTATAAGTGGTTTCGAAATTTTCGGACTGGCCATATGGGCACAAGTGACGCTGAACGTTCTGGACGGCCTGTGGAGGTTACGACTCCAGAAATCATTGATCAAATCCATGATATGGTGATGGATGACAGAAGAGTTAAGGTGCGTGAGATTGCTAGTGCTGTGGGCATCTCGACTGAACGGGTACATAATATTTTACATAAACATTTGATCGCATCCACTCAGTCACTCCAACTATCTCGCCAACTCTCATTGTTAAAATTTTACTCAACTTCCCTACATCGACCTCATACCAGATCCTCACTCAACCTGGTCAATGTCCACAGACCAAACATTACATTCCCCACTGATTCTATTCCCCACAGAATCAACAAATTACTCATCCAGCACAATATCTCCCCCCCTTATTACAACTACCCCCTCCAAACCACCTTTCCTCCCTGGCTCTCCCCTCTCCCCAACATTGACCTAACTTTGCATTCCTATAAAAAATCAGAACATTCAAACATATTCTTTAACAAGCTCTTTCTTGACAGACTATCCAATATCTATCCCAATCATTTACTTTTCTTCACAGATGGATCAAAGACAGAAAAGGGAGTTGGGGCTGCCTTCTTTTTTGATAATATCATTCAAATGTTTAAATTACCTAAACATATTTCTATTTTCTCCGCAGAATTGTTGGCAATAAAGGAGGCTATCAGATATTCCCTCCAAGCAAACATCCAACAACCAACTCTCATAATTTCTGATTCCCTAAGCGCTCTCAAAGCCATCAATTCTAGAAATCTCAATTTCAACTATATCAGGCAAATTCTGGATTTGATGTACACGGCCACCTTGAAGAAACGTACCATATCCTTGCTTTGGTTGCCCAGTCACATAGGCAACCCTCATAACGACAGAGCGGATTATCTTGCTAAACTTGCCATAGAAAGGGGCAGTATGAACATGGGAGAGAATCACTACTCTGATTTTAACATCTTCATAAAACACCTACACAGCTCTCTCTTCCAACTCAAATGGGACTTGGAAGAACCCAACAACAAATTATGGTCCATCAAAACCAATGTATTTCCTCCCCTTAACTCCACAGAATTGAACCGAAGACATAATGTAATAATGAGAAGACTGGCATTGGGACACACCTACTCCACACATGTACACCTATTAAAGAGAGATCCCCCTCCACTCTGTCCTAAATGTGACTCCCCCTTATCAGTGTTACATCTAATCGAATCCATTCAACATCAAAACTTGAGAAACACCCACGGCATCCCATCCAACATCACCATCCTCATAAAATCTTTTGTCCCACTTAAAGAAAAGATAACCAATTACTTAAAAGAATTCAACTTCATAGTCTAATCTATTTATACCAAACTAACTCTAGTGGGCGCTAAATGATCTTAGCTGTCGATGCGCCCTGCCCAACAGAAACAAACAAACAAACATAAACATTTGGACATGAGAAAGCTATCCGCAAGATGGGTGCCGCGATTGCTCACGCTTCACCAAAAACGGAATCGTGTGAAGTGTTGCAAGGATGGTTTGCAGCTGTTCCAGAAGAATCCGGAGGACTTTAAGCGTCGTTTCGTCACTGTGGATGAAACATGGATACATTACTATACTCCTGAGACCAAACAACAATCTAAACAATGGGTTACCAAGGGGGAATCTGCGCCAAAAAAGGCGAAGACCGTTCCTTCGACCGGAAAGGTTATGGCGACTGTCTTTTGGGATTCGCAAGGGATAATCCTCATCGGCTATCTGGAAAAGGGTAAAACTATTACAGGTGAATATTATTCATCGTTAATGAACCGTTTGAAAACCGAGCTGCAAGAAAAACGCCCGCGATTGGCCCACAAGAAAGTCCTTTTCCATCACGACAACGCACCAGCACACACCTCAGCAGTTGTGGTCGCAAAATTAATGGAAATAGGATTCCAACTCGTTTCACATCCCCCCTATTCTCCAGACTTGGCTCCCTCGGACTACTATTTGTTCCCCAATTTGAAGAAATGGCTGGCAGGACAAAGATTTTATTCAAACGAGGAGGTGATTGCAGACACTAATGGATATTTTGCAGACTTCGACAAATCCTATTATTCGGAAGGGATCAACAAACTAGAACATCGTTGGACGAAGTGTATAAGCCTAAAAGGAGACTATGTCGAAAAATAAAAAAGGTTTACCCCACATACATAAGTAGTTTTTATTTTTGCACGGACTTTTCAAACCAGCCTCGTATGTTGCTTTATATTTAATAATAAAATAAATAAATAAAATCGAAAATATACATAATCTAACACAATGTAGGCTTAATAAAGTAGTTCTGCGCAGAATCTATGTTACCAATATATTTCTGTAGGGATAATATTGAAAATTACTACGTATTAGAAATATACCTCCACTCCCAATTTTCAGTAGAAATATCATTACCTAACCATATTTGTACTTGTAGGTATACTCTTTTTAGATGTACAAACGCTGCAGATGTTTTTGGCTGTGCTTTTCATAAAAGAATTGAATCTCAACGTATTTAAATCTTTGCTTTTTTTAGGCGCACCCTGTAAAGCCAGAATGCATGCTACACCAGCTCGAAAAATGTTGTCAGGATCTTCATTAGCATTTTTAAATACTTCAGCAGCATCATGTAAATCGTTGCATTTTTCAACATTTTTAGTAAACTTGTTTTTACCTTTGTTGGAAAAAGCAGAGGTGGTGTCACAACCAGTGAGAGCGTGTAAAAAAAAAGATACTCTTTGCCTTTCGGTAGTGATTTCTCCTAGCCTTTGGACGAAAAAAAAAATCTGAGCAATTTTTCCTCGAGGTTGCTTTTGAAAATAAATTTCACGTTCTATTGGAGTTAGCGCCGTTAATAGAACTAATATATCAATATCTTCAGAAACTATAGCAACATTTGTCGACTGTAAATTAGTTTCTGTTTCAACAATCAATCTGGCTGCATCACTGTCTGTTTGACGCATAAAGATAATTTCTTCTTCAATAGTTCTAGGAGTCGACTTCTATTTTTTTTATTTGTAAGAGAAAACTGGATATCTGAGCTACGATTTCTTGCGGCTGATTTTTTTTATCGTTTTTTTTATAACCGTCAAATACTCTGTATATACAGGGTGGCCCAAAATTACCGAAGGGGTTTGAATTCCTTAGAACTTTTTTATCATAATTTTGTTTTTTATTTCTTTTCAGTATTTTGTAAAGAAGACTTGGGGAATTTAAAATGGAACAGTACACAACGGTCCATTGTTTTGACTCAGCGTGCATATCGTCGTTATTTTAATGTGCGGGTTGGACCCTCAGAGTCAACAATAAACCGTCTGGTTGCAAATTTTCGACAACAAGGAACCTTCCTGGTGCCGGCAGACGACGAACGGTGCAGACGGATGACAATATTGAACGGGAACAGGAGAGTATTCGGGAAGATGGAGAAACATCAACCAGGAGACGTTCGACACAACTTGGCCTCTCACGAGGGTCGCTGCAGAGAATTTTGCATACAATAAGAATGTTTCCATACAAAATTCAGCTTGTCCAAGAATTGAAACCGACAGATTTTTCAGCAACGACTTGATTATGCAATTTATTTCCGGCAAAAAGCAGAAGAAAATCATGATTTTATTCATAATTTAATTATGAGTCACGAAGCCCATTTCCAATTAAATGGGTTCGTTAATAGGCAAAACTGCAGGATATAGGCTACAAGTAGTTCAACAGCGACAATTACACCCACTTAAGTGTACTGTTTGGTGCGGTGTTTCGTCGGAAAGGATAATTGGCCCATATTTTTTTGAAGATGAACACGGTGTCGCCGTTTCCATCACTGGTGTTCGATATCGGACAATGTTGGAAAATTTTTTAAGGCCAGCCGTGGAAAACCACCCGCAAGTATGGTTCTAACAGGATGGAGCCACAGCGCACACTGCGAGGGACAGAATGGCTCTTTTACGCGACATCTTTGGTGAAGGAATTATTTCGCGTACAAGCGATTTTAATTGGCCTCCGCGTTCACCGGATTTAACCGCTCCAGACTTTTTCCTTTGGGGTTATTTGAAAGGAAAAGTCTATATTAATAAGCCTAGAACCATCCAGCAATTTAAAAACAATATACGCGACGAAATCAACAACATAACACCTGAACTTTTGCGAAAGGATATGGAAAATGTTTTGGAAAGAGCACGAATATGCGAAGCAGAAAATGGCCACCACTTGCGAGATATAATTTTTCATAATTAAATTAAAAATATTCTCCATTAATATACTGTATTTAAAAAAAAAATTATAATTATGTCTTAAATAAAAAATTATAATGAACTCAAACTCCTTCGGCAATTTTGGGCCACCCTGTATTTTTGCAATTGTTCTTTAAATATCTTGCAAAATGATTACATATTGTTCTTATATTTTCTTCTAATTGTAATTTACATCGGTGTAGTAACATACCTCCATCGATTACGCAATAAAAATTTTCTACATCATGAATAGTTAGAGATTTCGGGAAATAGTTCGTATAACGTTGATTTTTTCGTTTTCCAAATGTGACCATTTTCAAAGAGAGCGAGAGAATAACGCGCTAATTCATAATTCATGTTAAGTTCTAAGCTCTTCATTGGATTTTTTAAAACGTGAATATGTTGACATAGTAACAGCGGATCAACTGGAACAAAATCATCATTACCTCACCACCTTGAGATTTTAAAAAAATCAAATTATTTTTTTTTTTTTTTGGCTAGATAAATTGTTTATACTTTTAAGAATATTTTAAACGTTTAACCATTTCAAAATTCAAATTATTTTCGAAGGTATAGCAATTAGAAGTGAGCTCGGCAGAGAGTCGGCCCGAAACTCAGGTAGCGATCGGACCGGCACGAGCGGTCAAAGCCTTGACAAAGGGGGACAAAGTTCTTTTAGTCAGTTCTTTTATAACAATATTTCCCTTGGGGGCATTTTGGAGGCTAGAAATAACGCAGGTACACAAAATTGGACCTAGTTTAGACTCGCTGAACATTCAACGTCACAGAATCAGTTTGCTTTGTGACGCAGTAGTGTAAATATCGCCACGTGTATTACAAAATTGTTTTTTTTTATTATTTTTTAATAGAAAACTATTATTGAAATGTCGAAACAAGTATATGTTGATAAAAAAGGTAGCCGACAAGCTGTTGGACGTCCTTGTCGGAGCAGTAAGAAACGACATCAGCCGATACATCGTTATTTAATAGAAAGAGAGGAAGCTAGCACCAGTACATCAGCTAAAAAATTAAAGAGCGGTGAAATCGTTGATTTTGATGTGGATGCATCTTTCAGGTACCGATTAATTAATTTTGTATTATATAAAAATTTACGAAACTTCTCTTCGTAGTTTCTTGGTTTTAAACTAAACGTGAATTGTGCTGTATGTGAATCAGTTCTAATAAACTTATGCCCTCTTATCAGTGGTAGAGCATATGATGTCAGTAGACGATTATTTTTTGCATTCAGACTTTCTGGTATTGGTTTAGTACAGTGATTCCCAAAGTGGTTCAGGTGGACCCCCAGGGGTCCACGGGAGACTCGACGGAGTCTACGTTGGCGTGAAAAAAAAAATGGGGGTTCACAACTTGTAAGTGGGGGCCCACGAAAATTTATCTGGTTTCGATAGTAAAGAACAAAAATGTTGGCTTGGCTTTACCTATCAATGTAGGCAGATAATACACTACTCAAAAAAATTAAGGAAGCAAAAAAAAATTCCAAATTTTTCGGTGATTTTTGACAGGCTGTATTTCGGTGAAAAATGGTCGTATTGAGACTTAAAAAAAAAAAGCATTTTGAAACTTTAAGATTCTAATTTTCAGATTTTTTGGCTAAAATTTTTTAGGAGCTACGGTTCTCATGCAATCCTAACAGATAGCGCGAAAAAATAATATTGCAAATATTATGCTTTTTTTGGTCCAAGGGCTTGAAAAAAATTTTTTCAGTTAGGCCGGCATATGGATCAGATAGCCTGTTTATTTAGCATTAATTTCCTTGTTTTAAAACCTCCCTTAATTTTTTTTTGAGTAGTGTATTTTAAGAAGGTCAGCGACTGTTGCTTGTAAAAACTTGCATATTCGATATTCAGTACAACGCGCGTCGAGACTTGCAAAGCGCCGCCCGCCCGCAACGCAACCCGTTCAGACGTACAAAGGGCCGAAATACGACTTGTGCTGTGCTTGCAATGTTGCATGAACTTGTTTGATTCTTCACCAATATAAATACGAATGCCAAGGACAAACGTTACTCATTTGTTTCCGAGATTTTGAAAAGAAAAGTGTGAGTGAATCGATGTCAGTGTTTGCCAGTGCCGGAAAAAGTAAGTACCTGCCTATTTGTTATTCATACTTTTATTTTATATTGTAATAATATTATATTTGTTATGTTTACGAGTAGTAGGTGCGTAATAAAAATTAAATACTGAACGGGGCTAAAATATGAAAAGAGACCCACCGTGCACAGTATGTTCGCTTCAACGTCTCAAAGTAACGGGGCATCTTACAATATCTCATTGCTTATAGCGAAATCTGGAAAACCGCACACCATCGGAGAACAGTTAATTTTACCCGCTGTTGAAGAGGTTTTAAAAACTGTTCTGCACAAACCTCCATTTGATGTACTCAAAAGAATTCCTTTGAGTAACAACACTGTACAAAGAGGTATTGATGAAATGAGCTCTGATATTGAAAGCTTCTTGTGTAATTATCTGCAAACAACTCATTTTTCTATTCATCTGTTCATCTGGACGAGTCAACTTTACCTGGTAATGAAGCATTATTATTGGCATATGTTCGATTTGTTATGGACGAAGAAATCCATGAAGAGCTGCTATTCGCGAAAACTCTGGAGACGGACACTAAAGGCGAATCAATATTTAATGTCCTGAGTGATTTTTTTAAGGAAAAATTGATTCCATTTACAAACATTATTTCGGTGGCAGCAGATGGAGCTCCTGCCATCTTCGGGCGATATCGTGGGTTTATAAGCCATCTTAAAAGAATTATACCAGGAGTAACTGCAATTCACTGTGTCATCCACCGACAGCACCTGGTAGCGAAAAATTTGAGTGATAGATTGCACCAATCGCTTCAATTTGTGATTAAAGTAGTTAACAAAATAAGAAGCAATGCGTTGAATACCTGATTATTTGCACACAATTGTGCGACGAAAATGATGAAGACTTCCAACGATTGCTCTTACATACTGAAGTACGCTGGTTGTCGAAAGGTGCATGTTTAACAAGATTTTACTCACTTTTTGAATCAGTTTTAGAGTTTCTGGAAAGTAAAGATCCAGATTTAAAAGAAAACCTGATCAAATTGAAAGCAGACATCGTGTATTTGACAAATTTGTTCAAAAAATTTAATGACATTAACTTGCAGTTACAAGAGGACAGCCTAAATTTAATAAAAACAAAGGGTGTAATTTCGGCTTTTCTTGGAAAATTGAAATTTATGAAGCAAAATATTAGTCGGCGCGAATTCTCCCAGTTTCCAAACTTGTCACAGGCAGAATGTCTTGATGGATATATTCAGACATACGTTCAACATTTAAATGCCCTGCATGGTGACTTCAAAAATAGATTTGAAGATATTCTGACGATGGAAATACCACCATGGATCATAAATCCATTTGATGAAACGGAAGTGACGAATGTGGTATTACAAGAGGAGCTACTCGAGCTTAGCACCAATGAGGAACTGAAGGTGAAATTTAAAAAAAGGCTATCAAACATTTTGGCTGCAGGCAGAAATACCCGAAAAATATCCTGGGCTGTGGGAAATTGCGAGAAAACTTTTGATAGCGTTTCCCTCGTTATACCTTGTCGACAAAAGTTTTAGTGTCGTTACAAACCTATTAACAAAAAAAAGAAGCAGATTGAATATCACAGAACGGGGAGATTTGCGGTTATTCCTTACAAAACTGAAGCCAAATATTGATAATTTGCTGTCAATCCATCAAGTACATCCCTCCCATTAAAATTTTGACTATTTTTTTTTAATTGTTGATTTGCTTTGTTGAAGTTACGGTACGTTATTAATGTTTAATTTTAATTCTGTTAAGTCTGTAATCATATTATTTTAATAAATAGAACACAAGAAAATATTTTATTTTTCCTTTTATTTTTACCACTCCGAATTTAGGTTTGGAACTCAACCACGACGCAAATTTCCATCGTTAGATCTAATCTTCACATTTTTTGACGAGTTTTGGGAATATGGTAGAAATGTAGCAGCAGTGGAATCATGGACTTACCTAAACCAATTTTCCAATCGTTCTACGGTAAAGTTGTGAATGACGTTAACACAATTCACAAAAAACTATTTGTGAATTGTCCATGAAAACTGCAAGAGGCAAAAGAATTGAATAACGCAGTAGAACTCACCGTTTCAGGGGATGGAACTTGGATGAAACGTGATTTCTCATCCCTTTTAGGCGTTTCTACTCTTATATCATTTTACTCAGGAAGTTCTTGATCTTATAATAAAAAGTTCATACTGTAAAGCTGTGTGTGCGAATTTTGGAAAAATTTTGAAGGTACTGAGGAGTATGATAAGTGGAGCAATGAACACCAAGGTAAATGTTCTGCCAATCACGAAGGTCAGCTGGCAAAATGGAAGTGGATAATATTGTAGAAATGTTCAAAAGATCCGAAAAACTTTATAATGTACGATATGGTAATTACGTAGGCGATGGAGACAGTAAGACTTACAAAGGAATTGTTGACTCAAATCCATATGAAAATTTAGTTGTTAAAAAAAGGAATGTATAGGTCACGTGCAAAAGCAAATGGGTACGCAATTACGCAAAGTAATCCTGGTATAGGTCGCCCAGGGATGTTGATAGCCAAGCTTATTGATGAGCTAACAGTGCACTATGGTCTTGCAATTAGAAGGAGTATAAGTACATCAGTTGAAACCATGAACGATGTCATGTGGGCAACTTATTACCATAAAATATCCACTTATGAAAAGCCACAGCATGACAAGTACCCGTCCGGCGAAGATACCTGGTGTTCGTATCAGAAAGCTAAAGCCTCTGGAACTTTGGATTCTTATAAGCATAAAAACTCTATTCCTGTAGTTGTCCAAAAAGTAATTGAACCGGTATACGATAGATTAACTGATACCGATTTGTTAGAATGCTGTTTAGAAGGATATGCTCAGAATAACAACGAAAGTCTAAACGGTGTCATTTGGTCTATGGCTCCAAAAGTGCATTACGGTGGCATAAAAATTATTGAGATTGCATCTTATATTGCAGTTAGTATATTTAATGATGGATATACTAGTGTATTAGAAATGATGGAATTATTAAACCTTGTGATTGGTCCAAGCACGCTGCGATTTACCGAGAACTTGGATTCTCAACGAATATCTATAGTCAACATGAGAGCCCAACAGGAGACTAAAGAGGTTAATAAATTGAAAAGAGCTGCTCAAAAGGAGTCGGAGGACATTGCGGCAACCATGGAAGACCTCATGATTGAAGGTAATTTAAAAAAATATTTGCTTTTAAGACGCTGACGTCGTATTGTTTTTCTTTTGTGTTTTTTTTCAAAAACTACTTTGGTGTACTGGTGTACAAGATCTATTTAACCGATTTTGTTAAAATTTATAACACATATTCTTCATAATATCATCTAAGATGTAGCATAGGATTTTTTCGATTGGGTGCCACGCTCATAAGTTAATACATTTTTTAAACTCAAAATTTCGATAAAAATCAGAGTGTTTTTTTTTCAAGCAGCTGTCATTTCTACAAAAAAATATTTTAAAATTTTTTTCCTATGCTACATCTTAGCTATTACCTTTCTAAATAAAAAAAAAATATTTTTTATTTTTCAGACGATGCCCGACAGAGAAAATAAGTATACCATCAGCAAGAATTTTCAAAAAAGGGTCCTACTTGATGGCTCATATCTCCGTCATTTTTTTTTTTTTTTTTTATTCGTTATTATTTCAAATTATTCATAAAACTACTATAAATACAGTCGACACTCTATATAGTGAAAGACCAAAATGTTGACCGAAATTTCACTATAGAAAGTTTTTCACTATATAAAGAAAAAATCCGTATATATTGCTATGTATGTATTTTATATTGGTAATCATTTACTTGTATTTTATAAGGTACAAGCAACAAAAAAAATTGCAAAATTGAATTATTAGAACAAATTTTATTAAACATTTGAAAGTTTAAATAGTACATAGCATGTACAGGGCTAAATACATATATAAAGTCCGTACGTTATATCTTTACCCGTGCGTCACAGTTTTCAGGCCATATAACAGACGACTATTATATTATTTGTCTCTTTTCACCAATAAATCGTAGGTATTGGTAAAAAGAGACAAAAAATATAATAGTCGTCTGGGATATTGCCTGAAAACTATGACGCACGTGTAAAGATATAACGTACGGACTTTATGTATGTATGTACTACATACGAAATAAAAAGAATAATACAAAATCTGTTAATACATATGTACATACTACGTACATACGTACTAGGAAAAATAATCAGTTATTTTCTTTTGAACATTACTTTTGAAAAATAATTGTTGCTCAACAAAATTCTCGCATTTATTCAAATGCATAAAGATTTGATCAGGTACACTTTCCTGGCTCCTGAGAGTAGTTCGCACAATGTCAAATGCATTTCTTATTTCATTTTCACTAAATTTAGCAGGACATTCCCCGGTTTCAGTTTCTTCTTCATGATCTATACTTTTTATATCGTCAATTATGTCCTCCTGACTAACGCTTGCACTCTCACCAGACACCGTCTTGAAAACAATTGAATTGCGAGTCTTCCAGGCACTCAACCACCCTTCACTAGCTTGAAAATTAACGCAGTTAAATTCTTTAGCAAATTGTAGAGTCTTTTGCTTGATTAAATTTCCCGATATTGGTACGTTTTGATGCGTACGGGCCACTTGAAACCATCGTAAAACTGCTTCATTTACATCCTTGTAAGTACTCACCCGTACTCGTTTTCGACTGTTTGGAACACTAGGTTTCTTGATGATACTGTCGCGACTTTTTATTATCAGAGAGACGCAACTTGGAGAAACACCAAATTTTGCAGCAACATCAATTTTTTTCAGCCTTTATCAACTTCCGCCAAAACTTTAATTTTCTCAGCTAAACTTAAACACACTCGCTTGGACATCTTACTTGATTCTTAAACAAAAAGAAACTAAACCTGAATTTGCGAATTACTAGGCCTCGACTATAAAAAGGGTTTTTCCCCGGGTTTCTATAAAATGGGTTATTCCCCGGTTTCTCACAGAAATCTACCTGATTTATTGCCAACCATTAGGCGTTATAAACGCGTTAAGAACCTTTTCAAAAGAATGCGTCATAAAAATGGAATTCGTGCTAATGTTCGATAAAAATGGGAAACCCGAAATGGCCAAGATCTCAATAAATGCATAAAAATTTATACATAAAATTCCGGTAAAAATTTTATTATATAGAGTGTTACTATTTTACAGATTCACTATATGCAGGGCTTTTTACATGAAATTTCATTAAAATATTCTAGGTCTTGAAAAAATTGCACTGTAAAGAGTTTTTCACTATATAGAGTTTCACTGTAAACAGTGTCGACTGTATGTGTAAAATTATTTTATTTGTTTATATATTTTATATATTTAATAACCCCATAATCTTATTATTTTTTGTCAATAAAGCATTGACTATTTTTTTTCGATAATTCAAGACGTTTTAAATTTTGCCCCTCCGTTCTTTTTCACTATCTTCATGCCTTCTTTGAAACCGTTAAGGCAATTTATTTTTTCATCACCAGTTAGTCCTGTTGCAATTGACAAAATGGCATTCCCTCCACTTTGTCCCACGGACTCCTTGCTTCTACTACCCTTTTCGAACACTCGGCATCTTTAAAAGATGTTTTCTCGTTAGAAAACAAAACTGGACATTTCCAGTGTTGTTAAGTGGCAGTTATACTATTAAAATTTCAATGAAAATTATTTTCGTAAAATGGAAGAATTGCAATTACTAAAAAATAAATAGCAACAAAAAAAAATTGTAAATTTTTTAATATTTTGTCTAAAAAACATATAATTCAAGAGGTCTTGCACTCTAAGGCACTGCACGGTCTTGTAGTAGACCAAAATATTAATTTGTCTTCCAAAAAATTAAAAAAACAATAAAAGTATTATGACTCACAATTGATCATATTTTATTTTTAATACTATTATTTTTTTAAATTACTATTTAGCAACAAAAAACCCTTCTGTTAATAAGAAAATCACGCATAAATTTATTTAAAAACCTACCTCTAAATTACAGGCTGTAATAAAAATTTCGCGGATTGTTTTGACAGCAATCTTACGTCAATTGTGCCTAGTGTCTTACTTTCCCTTTCACTTCAAAATTATCGATTTTCTCACCCTAACCCACAGGCACACTCACCCCACGAAGAAAATCGTTATTTGAGATGAGCTATATTTTCGCGATTAACAAAACGCACAAAAAATATTGCTCATTTTATCTGTTGTAGTAGAAGTAAGAAATTATTTATATATTTTTTATTGGACACCGCACACGTGCTACAGAGAAATGCAAAAATCGCTACAATCGCGGTATGTGCGTGGAAGTAGCGATTCCCGTTAACGTAAAGAAAGAAAGTAGAAGACGGTACGGAGTCGTAGGATAATCCAAGAGTTTGTTTTTCCTATTTCATTATTTTTTTTTTATCAATATCTTAAGTATATCTTTCATATTTTCTTTGTTTGCCTCAGCTGATCATGAATAGTTTTTTTTTTCTCTCCATTCGGAAACGTTTTTTGTTCAAATTATGACGTAGTCAAGTAGTTTTGTTCTTATTCGAAAACGAACGTTAAAAATAAGGCTTCCGCTGACATTCTGTAGTTAACTAGAGATCCTTATTAATATCAAATTGAGCCATCAGAGATCAAGATACTTTCTTTTAATATTGTAAATTGCAGTTTCTTATTGCGGAACGTTAAGGATTATATTGTTATTATTTATAATAAATTTACTACTATTTACCCATTAATTTGCATGAGAAATGTTGCTACATTTAAATTACCAAGCGACTCTGGCTTTAAAAGCAACTAAGGCCGTTTTGCTTGTTTGTTTACATTTGAGGTTAGTTTTTGGACATATATGAATTTCTGTGGTATTTTTATTAATTTTCTTAGAGTTTTAATGCATACAAACTTAAATAGATGCAAAACTACAAGAAATTGTACCGCAGTAATTATCATATTATTGCAATTTTACAGTTTCTTAGCTTCTAAATATGTAGAATTATGGTGAACTCGCTGTTATTTTATTACGATTTAACCATACTGTCTTAACATTTACCATATATGTAATACTCCTATATATCTAGCGCCCTCTCTTCGCCTGTAAGCGAAGCGAGGCCATGAAAGAGAGAAACAAGAAGAGAGCAGATTGCTAACGCGCATGAACATCTTGCTAACTCGCATGTACGCCTCTCATATACACTATATAATTTTCGGGAACTCGCACACAATTAACATGTTCTTATATAACTCATGCGCAGTTCGTGCGAAGTTCTGAGCTAGGGTGCGAGAGAGAAACGATCGTCTATACGCTGTCCTTTGTTTGTCCAAAGTTTGCTTTGGTCTATGTGGTTTTACCAAGTGCTTTTCTGGTCGATAAATTTTCCAGAATAGGCTCATGAGGTTTTTTTTATATAGTAGGCGTTACAACTTAGATTACTAGAGAACGAGCAAGATTGGCAAGGTGAACTTGAAGAGGGGTGCTTCTCTTTTGTTGGTTCAACAGGTCCTAAGTATTTCTTGTAAAGGATCGGCAGTCAAATTTGTTATTTTTCTATGAATTTTTTGCATATTTTTGCTGATTTTTCTATACGGTTCCATTTTCTTATTAAAGGTTTAAAACAGGGCTGTCAAGGTCGAGCCAATTTCGGATGTAACGCCTCCCGCTGCCCCCACCACTGCTAGACGTTAAGCGGCCGAGCCGCCGATCGCGGCTCGGCCGCTTACCAAACACAATGCGCTCCTCCTATGTCTCTCATAGCCGCTCTTGAGACTGCGCGAATGGCGGCAGCAGCAGTGGTGGGGGCAGCGAAATTGGCTCGAACTGTGCATGACCTTGACAGGCCTGGTTTAAAATAAACATTAGAGATAAATATTCCCTTTACTTTACCTTCAGACTTCTTTTCAATTCAAATCTTCCAAATTACATAATAATTGTTATGTCCAGTAGCGACTTGGGAGGACGGGAGGCGAGGTTCGGCGATTTCCCAGGGCGTCAGGAAGGAAAAGGCTGTGTTTTTCTTTATATATGAACAATTTTTCTGATTAAAACAGAACAGACAGCAGGTCAGAAAGCGTATTGCATTTTCTCTGTTTAAAAGTAAGACAAGAGGAAGTATAAATACGGGATATTCTTACTAAAGAGACTAGAGCCCCCTAAAGAACTAAGGCAGAAAATCTTTTCTCTGTAGAAAATGGTGTTTTGCTTATAATGTTTTCATTGCTAAACATCAATGCTAAAACAAAACGTGTTCGTTTACGAATAACACCGATTTAATAACAATCAAATAAGCCTCATATACCTGCTCTTTATGAAACCAAGGTCAGTTCATCGACCAGTACAGTCAACTGTCTCTATCCTGGGTACGACTTCTATTCCAGGTTTAAATCTAATATTGGAATCTACCTTTTTGTCAGAAGTAATCTCTCTTGCCAACGACAGGAGGCGACGACTCAACAAATCACAAGATTTATCTACGGTCTCTATAGTCCACCAAGTGATACTAACTTTAGAACACTTTTCCGCTTCTCTTGCAGACACCATCGATCATTTAGAGAATAATTATCCCATTGCCGAAATGGCCCACCTGGGCGACTTTAAAGGCCACAATATCAACTGGTTTAAGTATTCAAATACGACCGACGAACGAGGTCGTGAAGCTAAATCATACTCAATCAGTTGTGGTTTTACTTAGCTTATCAATGAACCAACACGAATCCTTGATCGAGACGAATCGTTCGCCATTCTCCTTCATCGGTTTTTATCCACCCATCCAGAGATTTGCACTGACATTGTAAATCCGCCGTTAGAGTATACAACCGATTGGTGCCAGAGAGGCACCTAAACGGCGCACTACTGAATACTGAATGGGAAGAATTCACGGAATATTTTCGGACTTTCCCTTGGTTAGGCGTTTGTTTTTAGATCCGACGATCCATCTGACGATCTTTCTGAACACATTTGGGTTGGTATGGAAGCTTACAGCCTTTTTTCAAGAAAATACCCTTCCACACAATCAACGAATTAAAAACAAACTTTTTGTCTTCCCAACAATTCCAGGTCCTTATGATCGGTCGCTAAGGTCATTAGTGAGAATTTCACCAAATCCACTATACCACCATTCACACGATCAGAGAATACTTTTGCAATAATACCTTTTGAGAAAGCCTACTTGTTGGCTAAACTCTTTGCGTCAGATTCTATCGTCGGTTTCCAAGAAAAATCACCACCAACTATTCTCATAATGCAGTCAAGGAGGCCCGATATGGTCTTCAAACAGCGTATCATAAAATATATTTTAATCATCAGAAAATCTAACCAACTAACTCCAGTTTTCTGTAGACTTTTCAACCTATCCTACAGAAAGGGAATATTTCCTTCGTGTTGGAAATGGGCTACAGTTCAATCGATAGCCAAAAAAGCCAAGCTTTACAGATGAAAGTAGGCTTATTTTCTTCATTTCTTTTTAACGCTCGAACATGCCGATGTTCGAGCGTTAAAAAGAAATGAAGAAATAAGCCTACTTTCATCTGTAAAATCAGTAGCCGTACTGATGTAAATAACCACAGACAGCAGAAAATCGCTCAACTGAATAAAGACCTGGAAGAAATTCTATCTTGCGGTGACAGTAACCAAGTAGAATTTAACGCCAGAAAAACTCAAGCGACATTCCTCTAACATTGTTACTCGAGTTACTGGGCGTTAACTACCCAGAAACTTTCATCGGACATCGAGGAACGGTTGGCCAATAGAGTCTATTCTACAAATATTTTCATGGAAAGTGTTCTATAGATGCCTAATTCTTCCTAGAGCGGTGCATGTTAATAATACAAGTATCTCTAATATTTCACATCCGTATGAGAATAAGCTCCTCGTCCAACTCTTTTCAAGCAGTCTTTTATATGGAGAACCTCATCCCCTTGAAATGATTTGCCCAGGACTGTGTTTTCCACCCAGTACAATTTACAGCCGTTCAATATCAACATGACTCGCTTTTTCGCATACGCGTCGCTCTTGTACTGGTTTAAGGATTTGTTTGCAGTACTTGTGCTACGCCTATAAGAAAAATGATGGCAAGTATGCAATAAAATGTCGGATGAGGACTGTCGATAAGTTTTACTCATTAAAAATGGATTAGGTCCAAAATAATAGATCATCCGGGTGTGCCGTTTAACAGTTACCAAACTAATATATTACATTGTAGCTCGTCAGCTAGTTATTGACGAAAGTGATAATCATCGACTCTTACAGCATAATCTTAGCGTCAACAGTTTAAGAAGAAATTCAAAGGATATGGGTAACCAAGAGATTTGAACCTTATTGGACGTGTACTCCAAGAGCAAGCCCAAGGATGGAGTTTATTCGGGATGAATACCCACCGAGTGAGTAATAATAAAAAAAAAAACCTTTTGTAGATTACTGGCTGATTGCACTGGCAGTTTAGATACTCTCATATATGGTAAGCTCTGTAGGGAATCAACAGCAGTAACGTACCCAGTTTCTGGAGATGGAGGAACTAGAAAACATTGAACATTAGGGTGGTGGCGTTTTTTTCTAAATCGATATAGGCGGGGACCAAATGGCTTCTGCTCCTCCTGGCTACGCCACTTCATTTCATTCATTTATTCTTAAAATTAAGTTATTACTAAATTTTATTTCTTTTCTGTTCGCAGGTATTCCAGGGTGGTTGGAGCATTTTAACCACCGACTCCCTGAGACCCTAGCTTGTGACGTCATTTGTACACTCACAAGTTTGATTCTCGGGATTGGGTGTTTAAAAAAACGACGGGAAGCGACGAAAACAGCCGAAAATTGACATCATTTACTGTTGTATGCGAATCAATTCAACTAGCTACGAACAGACGATTAATCGACAAGCTCTCAAAACGCCAATCAGTAATGCAAATTATGACTTTTACCTTACCGTTAATGTATGTTTGTCGTTAGTTGAATCTTTCTATATAATTCTTGTTATTATAATTTATAAAATTTGTTTGTGCTAAGTAATATTTTAATATGTTGATGTTTCTTCCGTTAAAAACTGATCATACCCTCTTACGAAGTCCTCTGCGTCATATTTTATTTATTCATTAATAAAATTAAAATCTTGTATGGTACTTACATATCGTAAACATCGTAAAGAAATGTGAATTCAGGTATATGTCTTATAATATATTTTCGACAGAGAAAGAAGACCTAATCTTATAGAAAGGTTTCCGATAAAAAAGTTTTTAATAATCAAAAAATCTGTTTTAAAACAGATGATGTTCGTAGTTTTTAGGTTGAAATATAAAACGATGAAATAGTGTAGGTACGGACTAGGTTTTTATAGTGGATCGTCATGATTCTCTAAAGCGGAGTGAAAGCGACGTGTAAAAAGATGTATAAACTCCAGAGTTGTGTCCAATTCAAAACTAGACCGAGATAGAGAACTTCCTATGAAAATCCTTTATATATATATATATATATATATATATATATATATATATATATATATATATATATATATATATATATATATATATATATATATATATATATATATATATATATATATATATATATATATATATATATATATATATATACATATATATATATATATACATATATATATATATATATATATAATATATATATATATATATATATATATATATATATAACACATGGGCTGAAAAGTCCCGGGCCTAACAAAGAAAACACGGTTTTTTTGGTTCAAAATTAGCTTTATTCATCAACGTAATCTCCATCAAGAGCAACGCAATCATTCCAGCGCCGCTCTAACAATGGCCAAACACTGCTCAGAATCATCAACACGTTCTTGTTTTTGATAAACAGTGAGCAAACGCGGCACCCACTTTGAACAGAGCTTTCTCATAGTCAAATGCTCATGCAATATAAAGCCAACACGTTCTTTTGATATCTTTACGATGTCAGCTAACTCACGCAACTTCACTTTTCGATCATTCAAAACGATTTTATGGATTTTTTTGATGTTTTCGGGTGTTACCGCCTCATTTGGACGTCCACTGCGTTCTGCATCATCGGTGTCTCTACGACCACGTTTGAAGTCAGCAAACCGACGTTTTATTGTTGTTTCTGATGGAGCGGAGTCCCCATAACACTTTTCAAGCCATTGCTTCGCTTGAACGGTATTTTTTCCCACCAAGAAGCAGTGTAAAATTAAAACACGAAATTGTTTTTGATCCATTGTTTTGAAAATAACAAAAGTAGCGTCACTCTTAGCACAATAACTCACAAACTAATGAATAGAATATCATGAAATTTTAACAGCTGTCTTTTGAAGGTTAGTATTAACTGAAAAAAAGGTGACTGCAATAAAACTAGCGCCATCTATGTGTTAGGCCCGGGACTTTTCAGCCCATGTGTTATATATATATATATATATATAAATATAAATTTGTCCAATTAAAATTCCTGATTTTTACGTATATATTTTATGTTTCATGTAGACCCACCATTACTGTTCCAAAACCTAAAAATGTAATTTAATTTACCAATACATAGACCTAGAAGATGCACTGACCGTTCCGTATCCCGCTGTGAAGTAAATATGGACGCAAAAGTGTGAAAGAGACAAAGCGAATGAGCTGCCAGTAGCTGTCTCTTTCTAGAATGTCGCTAACCTACGGCGCTTTTGAAAATAATATTTCTATTTGAACTAAAATCGGGTGGGGGCTTTCCTCGCCTTGAATTTCGTCTCGGAGTACTGCGCCTTGTTTAGTTATTACAGGCCTACAGAAAAAAAAGACAGGTATTGGCCGCACACTCGCGTTATCTCTTTCTAGAAGGTGGTCAATCTTGTGAGGTTAATGCTCAGTCCATCCTCTATGTCTATGTTACCAATACATCAATAAAAAGAAATTAGAACTCTTGTTACTATTTTTGTCGCATAACTATAAAAAAATGGCGATCAATTGCCCTTTTTCCCATGAATAATGTTTGTACAAATATTCACGAGTAAAATTTGTTTATATTTTAAACAAAAACTCAGTTTGGGAAAAGATATTCGCTAAAAATCACGTTGTGAAATATGTATAATTCTCTCCTGCTGAAATGACAAGGCGTCGAATTCTTGAACTGGTTCTCTTCTTTGTTATGTTAATTTCAACTTTAATAAATATGTTGGCTTGTATGCTTGGTTCCTAAAGCCAAATAAAATAAAAGAAAAAGAACTTTTAGGTTAGGACTGGTTCAATTTCGTCCAGTTTGTATTTTTCAGTAAATAATAAGTTGATTTAATAAGTTTTCCTGTTTTAAAATGTTTAAATTGATACCAAAACATTTATTAAAAGAATATGAATATGTACCATTCGTTGGACGTTTTGCTAAAGTATCCTTTGGTTAAACGAAAAAATACAGAAGCTGAGAATGTCGTTATTTTTGAGGGGCAACTTTTTGTTAGCGTAAGTATGAAATTATTATCTTATCCCTGTCTACTGCCAATAAGTAACCATATGTAAGACCTCAATATGCTTACAACTACTGTTTAAGTAAAATTGAAGGAAAACTGGCTTAGTATCTTAGTCATCAAGTATAATACAGTGGTAATTATAATATTGTAGAAGAAGAACCTGCCATTTTGAATTATAAGAACAGAACTAAACCCGAAAATTTCAATTCTGTCTCATGGAAGGGCATAGAATGGAGTTGTATTGTTAAAAAATTTCAAATCTGACATATATACAAGGTTGTAATCAACTACTTAAAAAAATTTGATTCTTCCAGTCCAGATAACGGCATCCACTAGGATTTCCGTGTAGAATTGGAAACATATTCCTCTAGCTTTAGTGGTTGGGGACAACTGAAATTTAGGTTTTTATGTTCACTTGTTAGAAGTTATACTACTTTTGAAGGTCATAAAGTCTTTGTGAGACATACAAAAAAATAGTCACCTGGAACTGAATTTTAAAGATATATTAAAACTCTAAAACTAAATTTCAGATTTTTTTACTCCTGTGCTATTTTTAAATCCCACTCTTACCAAAAATATATTTTTTTCTAATTTATAGAATCAAATCTATAGTATTGAACTGGAGCAAACTACAACCATAGATGATCAGTACAAATACAAATTAAAGAAATTACATTCGGAAAAAAAACAAGAAATTCCCCAAGATCAAATACAGGAAACTTTAATAAATAACAATTTACAAAATGTAGTGGAAGTTCTGGACATTATCACACAATTTTTAGAATCAACGAATTCAACTCGAGCACTGGAAAATCATTGTGAAATTTACAGAAAAGTTTTGAATGAATACACAGAGTTTACAAAGTTTTTTTTGAATTTGAAAAGTTGTAAATTGAAGGAAGATCTTACAAAAATCTTTGCATCGTTTTCAGGTAAACATAACCTTTTTTATTAGATTATATGTTCTAATAGGTATTAGGACAATTTTTGTACCCCCACATTAAGAAACATAGATTAAGAGAGAACTCTACCTGCTTTAAGAAATGTTATAATATGCAGTTAGCCAGATTATGAAGTATAAAAATATCTGACACTATTTTTTGCACATGCATATGCTAGTGAAGTTTAGAATTCAGGTAGACACCTCAAAACCCCACTTTGTCCAATTGTTTCTAAATCAACTATAGACACCTAAAAACCTCACTCTACTCCATTTTTCCCAAAATCAACAGTGAACTTTCTCTTTTTCAATCTCATAGGTGGGTTTTACAAATAGTAATATAATTTACAAATAGGCCTGAAGATCACTTAGAACCGAGTCATTACTACAAACTAAAAATAAAGTTTTCTTGAACACATATCTGTTAAACATACTTGCAAAACTTCTAAAAAAAAGTCTCTATATGTTGTGTCTCTAGACATTTATAATTTATTTGTGTTTTATTTAGAAAATACATATTTATTTTTTTTAATTTTTTTAGATGACAAGCACAGAGAACATTTTTTAGAGATCTCCGTGGATTACACCAAAAATTCTCCAGATATATTTTGGATATCGGTTTTTGACCTCCCTCAAAAAGAGCAAGGTTAGTAGTAAGTTCATCAGTATATTCTTTTGAGTTTTTTATAGCTGCAAAATACATTGTTTTTGTTGTAAATTCCATAATTTTTTAAGAGTTGATGTTTATTAGGCTAGATCAAATTTTACCCAAGAAATTTTAGAATATTTTGAACACGACAATTTATTGATTATAATTTTACACTAATAAACTTTTTTTTCAATTTTTCAAATATATATGTATACAGTGAAGTCCGTTTATAATAAAATCTAAAAAATCACTAAAAATGGTTCGTTAGGTCCGAAGTTTGTTACAAACAGTAAACAAAATCTAATATCATTTTTCACTACTTTTTTATTTAGAATAGGCACTAATGCGTAGAAAAATGAATAATAATAATTATTAAATTAAAAGGAAACATTCAAAGGAAAATAAAACAAGTCACACTGAAGTTATTATTATGTATGTTGGTACATATACGAGTATAATGAAAACATTAAAATACATAGTTTATACAATAAAATTAGTAATTTTCTTTGTACAGTTTTGCTTGAAAAAGAAATGGTGTTTATATAATTGTCGAGGTCACAAAAACTACTCCATATATGTTCAGGAACTTATGAGATTCCAAAAATTTGCGAGTTTCAGTCATTTTCTGAGTCATTTCTGAAATGGATGCAACATAAATATTATCTCCTTCTCCAAGCTCGTCTTCATCATCATTATTGCTGAAAATCTTTCCAGAAGTCACTGAGGTCACAATTTGATCATCAGTTAATATTTCTCTCATCATTAATTCATTATCAGCACATACATATTCTTCAAAATTAATGTGACTAAACATCTTTTTAATTTCGATTTCCACTGTATTTTGTTGAATGTCAGCAGCGTAAACAAATTCTAGACAATCAGTAGGATCTTCTCGATGTTTTTGAATCCACTGAGTCAACGGTAGCTCATCATCTGAGTCATATCTACATTCCTTCCTTAAAAATCCGCTATGCTTAAAACAGTTTGCAACGGTTTCTCTACTGACTCTGCCAAGCCATATGAATAAAGTTTATAATGTCCAAGAGAGTTACAGAAAAAATGTTACCTTTATTGATCGTCTCTAACAATTTCATAAGTAAAATCTTTCTATAATGACATTTTAAAAAATGTATCACACCTTGATTCACAGGCTGGAGCTTTGCACTTGTGTTTGGAGGCATAAAACCAATTTTATTTGCTGTAGATCAACTTCAGGGTGTGCTGGACAGTTGTCAATCAAAAGTAATATTTTTCTGTTTGTGAATTTTAATTCTTTGTCCCATTCCATCAGTTGGTTTTTAAAAATTTGTGATATCATCTAGGCTTTACTGTTTGATTTGTATTTTACTGGTAAATGTTTGTTTTTAAAACACTTGGGATTGGCGGATTTTCATATCACCAACAATTTTCTTTTCTCTATTCCAGACATATTTGCAGTTACCAACACAGTAAGCCTTACTTTTGATAATTTTCCACCAGCGCAATTCTCTCCAACAAACTTTAATGTGTTGTCAGGCGTCATCTTGTAAAAAAAACTCGTTTCATCCACATTAAAAATGTCCACATATTCATAACTTTCTCGAATTTCCAGCCATACATTGGCCAACCACTGATCAACAACAGTCATATCGACTCCTGCAGTTTCTCCTACTATCTTACCCCCATTAATATTATGTCGCTTTTTATATCGTTGTTTAATCCAACTTCCAGAACAGTTAAACTGGGTGTTCTCTATTTTCCTTCCTATTTTACTAGCTTTCTCTTGTAAAGTATAGCAGGTAATAGGAACATGTTCATGTCGTTTTTGACTAAACCATTTAAGGAATCCTTTATCGACTTGGTCATGTGTAGATTTTCTTACTCTTTTACAACTAAAGGTTCTTTTATCATAGATTGATAAGATTTCTTGCCTCTTCTTCCATATGGTAGAAACCGTAGATTTAGTTAAATTTAAGTGTTTGCAAACATCACTTTATTTAACTCCGTTTTCTATTTTCCTTATAATATTGTGTTTGTTTTTTCAAGTAAACGCTTTACGTTTTTGTGCAAAATCGGTCTATGAAGTTTTTTCTGTTCTTAAATAATATTTTATTACAAAAGCACAAATGGAAATACATTTTTTTATTATCATTAACTAGGAATGTTTTAACTTGATAAATAAAGAAGAGTACGAAATTGTGGTTCTTGAGATTAGATCAAGTCAATTTATAGTATTTTTCCGACGTTTTGCTTAAGATTGCATTAGGCATCAGGGATCTTTACAGTTTGAATTTAGAATTTGACTTAGAAGAGCATAAGAAAAGTATTTGTACCTGACCTAGGGTTCGTCAAAGTGTGGTCCTGTGTAATGATTATTTTCCATATGTGATGCAAACTGTAACTTGAGTTCCCTATTAATATTGGGCTGTTTGTAAATTTTGATAGATTCCCCCCTTTGGTTTACAGAAATTGGAAACAGAAGTAAGAATTTTTGTTACATCTTCATGCTGTTTCTGCACTTTGTCTTGTCTGTTTTCAGAACAGTGGAGTGGCTTGTGTGTATCAAGGATGCTGAAGGCATTTTTTAAAGCATAGTCACTGTGTTTTCTGTGGTCATCACAAGCTAAGATAACCAGACTAAGACAGATATCCACACACATATGCGAGGCATGCTTACCTATGCCCACTCATACACGCCTGGACTGGTTCTAAGGGCATAATCAGACATTACATTTTCATAAGGACAACATACATACTTCACACACGCAGACGCACTTATACGGACCAGGAATAAATCATTACACCATACTTTATATAGTGCTGAGAAGATGAATGATGCTGAGCCTGTCATTGGATATTATGGGATAACAGGTAACTTCCCAAAGTAATTAGCCTTCCATCTGTACAGGAGGTACTGCAGATGTCGACTTTTTATTTTCTCCTTACTCAAGGGAATTTTATGGATGAAAATGACATAAAAGCCTCCTTTGGTGCCAGTAAATCTGGCATAACTTTGATACCTGAAACCAAGGAGATTGATGTGCAGGGGACCAACAAGATACTGAAGCTTGATAAACTCTTCAGTCCTAAACCTGAATGTCATATGTAAACCGAAGCAAAGACATATCGACCCTTTTATTTTTTCTGTTAAAAACGGTGGAAAAATTGATAGACAGGCATATAAGAGAGGGGCACTTCTAGAAAACCCTCTACATAAACATTAACATATCTGTCAACCAGGGAAATAATGTGAGAGAGCTTTGCACGATCTCATAGTGAGGGTCGAATCATCGCTGTACCATAAGGATGTTGCCTTGCATACTCTCACTGACATGGAGGCTTATGACAATGCATCTTTTGTCTCAATGATTACTGCCTTAGAGACAGGAAGCGACCATACTACAAACAGGTGGATAAACAACATGCTTTTATATTTGCAAATAAAAGCCAAGCTCCATAGAATCACCTTGGTGGCCCCCCAGGGTGGAGTACTATGATCACTTCTCTGAAACTTAGTGATGTATGAGCTGCTGATTTGGCTAAAGTCACAGGGCTTTCACGCCGAGGAATATGCTGATGATCTAGTTATATTTATTCAAGGGAAGCATACCAACACTGTGGCAGAGCTCTTGCAAAGAGTACTGGAACTATGTACATCACTGGTGTGAGGGAGTAAACCTGAAAGTCAACGTCGCAAAGACTGCCGTTATACCGTTTACACAAGGAAGAATCCAAGGTAATTACAACAACCTGAGTATCTTCGAAGAACAAATAAAGAGCATTAATGAGTAGAAATATTTGGGCTTGATACTAGACATGAAATTAATGTAGAACAAATAAATTACAAAAAAAATTCGGTAACCTCAAACAAGCTCCTGAGATGCAGAAGCTTCTTTGGGAAAACCTGGAGCCTGAAATCAAAGATAGTGCTCTAAATACCAGAGAGTTGATAACAGTCTTTGGGAAGGATGATGGTGTGAATTAACATTCAGATATCTATTGGTATGAGTTGGCTTTCTGTAGACCGAGTGTCCCACAATGATATTACTTTTCCTTTGAACCAGTACATTTTAGTATTATATAAGGGGTTACATACACCTCGAATTTTCAAAAATTAGTTTTTGTTATTTTTTACCAATTTTTATTCTCTATATTTCTGGGACTTACATACTTACTTATTCCTAAGTCTTTCTACCATGAGGTGTAAGGCTGTGGAGTTGCGTTGATCAGCCTCTTCCACTCCTCTCTATTCTGTGTCAGGTTTTTAATTTCACTCCACTGAATATTTCTCTCCTGGACAGTCCTCCTTGCCTCCTCTCGCCATGTTCTCCTAGGTCTTCCTCTTTTATTTGCTCCCTGGACTCGTTCCTCATATATTCTTTTAGTTAGTCTTTCTTCCATCATCCTGCATATATGTCCCAACCATTCCAGTTGTCTGCCCTGAATTTTTGTCACTCTTGGTTTTATTTTGAATTTGTTTCTGTATACTTCGTTCCTGATTTTGTCCCTTCTTGATTTTCCATCCTTTTTGCTCAAGAAGTCGTCCGCAAAAAAGTAGTTTTGATATTTTGATTTTTGCATTCTCCAGTATTTCAGCATCATTGGTCTCCTTTTCTGCTTGGCTCTCTTCACTGCCTCATTTAGCATTATTGTGAATAATAAAGGGCTCAGCACACATCCTTGTTTTAGGCCGCTTGTTATTTAGAAATCTATTGACTCTTCATTATTTGTTCTTATCCTATTTTTTGTTGTATCGTACATACTTTTTATCACTTCTGTTATTTCTCTGTCTACTCCACATCTTTGTAGCCTTTCCCATACATCCTTTCATCTTACTCTATCGAATGCCTTTTCTAAGGTGATGAAAGCTATATGTAATTCTTTATTTTTACTTATGCACTTCTCTATACTCTGCCTTAATATAAATATGGGGTCCTGTGTACTCCTGCCTATTCTAAAGCCATTTTGGGTTTCTTCTAGAGAGTTTTCTAACTGGTCTTTTATTCTTGTTTCTATTATTCTAGCGAGTACTTTGGCTGGTAGACTCATTAATGTTATGCCTCTATAGTTTTGGCACTCTCTTATGTCTTCTTTTTTATGAATTGGCAGGATAATACCAGTGTTCCATTCCCTGGGTACTCTCTTTTCTTTTACGATCTTATTCCATAACTTGGTGAAATCTGTTCTTCCCTCTTTCTCCAGGCTTTTCAGCATGTCCGGTGTGATTTCGTCAATTCCAGCTGCTTTACCTGTCTTCAATTTCGATATGGCTTCATTGACTTCATCTTTGGAAATAGTCAATTCTACCGGCCCTCTTTCTTCTCTCATTTCGGTTACCTGTATCTTTGTGATATCTGATTCTATTATTTCCTGAAAGTGTTCTCTCCATCTGTCCATTATCTTGGCTTCATCTATTATTATGATTCCATATTTGTCCTTCATATTTCTCATGCTATAGTCTTTCTTCTTTCTTAGTTGTTTGAGGGTTCTGTGAAATAGCTTCTAGTTGCCTTTGAAATTTTCTTTCATATTTTGCCCGAATTTTCTCCAAGACTCTTGCTTGGCTTCTTTTACTGTGGTTTTGACTAGTTTTCTTTCGTAGTCCGCTGTTGTATTTGTACTAACATATTTTTTCCATAGCCTTTTCTTTTCTGATGGATGGAATCACTTGGGTGTCTGTCTGTCACAGCTGATTTTTCTCCGAAACTATTTGACATAGAAAGTTGAAATTTTGTACTCATATAGGAATTGATGTTCTCATCTGAGCCGTGTACTTTTGAAAGTTAAATTTTGACTTAAGGGGTTAGTTTTGAGGGGGGGGGGGTGAAAATTGGAAGTTAAAAAAATTTCAAGGTCATCGAGTGGGGTGTCAAGTAAAAGCTTGTGAAAACATGAGTTTGAAAATATCTCGTGGGCTGAAAAGTTTTTGGTCTGACACATAGATGTCGTCCTTTTCAAAAAATCCATATGATTTTTAGGAAGTACCAACCTTCAAACGATACGTGTCAAAATTTTATGACATTTCGACGATTATTTTACAAGTTACGGTGGTTTTAATGACGCTACTTTTGATATTTTCAAAACAATAGAATAATCGAATTTCGTGTGATGATTAAACATTGTTTTTTGATGGAAAAAATACCACTCAGTATATATCACCACTACACCAAACACTTTATTTTTGCACTCGACGCGCGTTTCGCTAACCATGTTAGCTTCATCACGAGCTAAACTACAAATCTACCCTATTTATACTCAGCCTAACCCTTGAATTACTCAAGCGGAACTAATGACATAGGCAAGGCCATCAGTTCCGGTCAAGTAACCAGTAGAGGGGACTATAAGGAATAGGCCCTCTGTCTTTATTTAAACTACTTTTACATTTTATGATTTCCATACTTTCGTATGCGTTCAACAATCTCCTATCAGATACATTTTTTATTAATCTTAGATTATCTAATGTTACAGTATGATCAGCTTCAAGGGCATGTTCGGCAATGCTAGACTTTTCTGTTCTATTGTATTTTAAGTGTGCTAAGTGTTCTTTAAATCTTGTTTTAATTGACCTTTTAGTTTGCCCAACATACTTTTTGTCACAATCATTACAACTAATTTCATAAATTCCACTTTTCTCACAATTAGGAATCCTATCTTTGGGATTTCCTAAGATATTCCTCAAGTTGTTTGATGACTTATAGACTAAGGTGAGGCCTACCTTATTAAATACCTTATTGAGTCCCTTGCTATATTTCGGATTATATGGTATGGAGACATACTTGATGTTATTTTCTTCGCGTGTAAAAAAGGTGGAATTCTGAATATTAAACCTAAACTTATGTCTATTTATTAGCTTATTTACTAAGTCATCGTCATAACCATTAACTCTAGTTATATTTCTAATACGATTCCTTTCTTTAGTAAAGTTTACTTTATTCAGAGGGAAAGTGACCAAACGATGAACAAAAAAATGTAATGAGGCTAATTTATGTTGTTTGCAATGAAATGAATCATTAGGAATATATCTATCTGTTACTGTGTCCTTCTTATAGATATTAAATTCTAATCTATTATTATTTTTAATAATTAAAATATCTAGAAAAGGTCGCAATCAAATATCGAAAAACATGGTTAACAACACAAATTCCAATTCACGAAAAGACATAAAAGTAGTTAAAGGATTGAAAAAGAAAGATGTCTTCTACTTAAAAGCGGATAAAGGAAATAAGGTTGTTATACTGGATAAGAAAGATTACTTTGAACGCGTAGATAATCTTATCGAATCTGGACCTTATGAATAGGTAATAAGAAATCCATTACCATTTTGCAATTTTTAACGTGTTGTGTTAAAGTTTAACGTGTACCACGCCATCCGCAAAAAAAAGTGTCTCTTCGGGGGTAGCTGATTATCCTGGAACATTTACATACGACGGAAATGTTTTATATTGTCGAGTTTGCGAGAAGAATGTTTCGTGCACAAAAAAGTTTCAAATTGACAAGCATGTCAAGACAAGTCTTCATATCGCAGGATTGCAAAAAAAGGCCCACGACAACAATTTATAACAGCAGCAAGTAGCAGTGATTCCACTTCTATAGGCAAACAAAAAAACCACTTTATCATGGATTTATGTGAAGCATTGCTTGCAAGTAATATTCCTCTCCACAAACTTACAAATCCTACATTCAAAGATTTTCTGCGAAAATATTGCTTGAATCAAAAAATACCAGACGAATCAACACTGCGTAAAAATTACATATCAACAATTTACCAACATATTCTGGAAGAAATACGTAATAAACTTAAGGTTGACATTATTTGGATTTCAGCTGATGAAACTACCGACAGTTGTGGTCGCTATATTGCGAATTTAATTGTCGGTGCATTCAGATTAGAGCCTTCTTCTTCTTATTTGGTGGCCTGCAAAGAACTTGACAAGACGAATCATTCTACGATGGCCAGATTTGTGAATGAGAGTATTAAAAAAATATTTCCTGAATCTTCTGCAGATGAAAGAGTGTTTATATTACTCTCAGATTCTGCTCCCTATATGATCAAGGCAGCCAAAGTCCTCCAAGTATTTTATACAAAATTTAATTCATGTGACGTGCTTTGCTCATGAAGTCCATCGACTCGCTGAAGAAGTACGATCCACGTTTGGAAATGTAAATAAACTGATTTCATCAGCAAAGGAAGTGTTTCTTAAGGCACCTGCTCGCAATAACGCCTATAAATAAAAACTGCCAAATGTGCCTTTACCTCCCGAACCAGTGGTAACTCGGTGGGGAACATGGATTGAAGCTATACTCTTTTACAATGAACATTTCGAGTTCATCAAAGGTGTAGTAAATGACTTCGATAGTGTAGAAGCTATGGCAGTTCTTCAATCCAAGGAAGCATTTAACGATTCTGATATTAAAAAAACATAGCTTTGATTAGCACTCACTTTTCCCACATACCTGCGGGTATTAAAAAGCTTGAAACTCGAGGTTTGGCGTTGACCGAATCAATTCAGTTAATGAATAAAATCCGTCAAATAAACTCCACATTGCCAGATGTATTCCCGCGTAGAGTTAAAGAAAAGTTTGAAAATATTTTGTGCAATAACCGAGGCTTTGAACCTTTGTGTCAAATTGATAGTTTTATTAATGGGACGGGGTGTGTGAACTTTTGCCAGAAACAATAAGTGCTAACATAACACCCAAATTCAGATATTGCCCAGTTACCTCAGTGGACATGGAACGGTCTTTTTCCACTTAATAAAAATATTTTAAGTGATCGAAGACACAATCTTACTACCCAACATTTGGAACAATACCTTATTGTTTACGTGTACAAGAATACAAATGTTAAATAATTTTAAAAAATGTTAAATACTTGTTAATTAAATTTAAACATCGTCGATAACTTGTTAATTTTATGCTGATTTTGAAATAAAAAACTAAAAATTACTACTTTTATTATTATTTAATATTGCATATTTTGACCCTTTTCATGCATATTTTAAGCATTTTTCATGCTATTGAAGAATAAAGTTGAATTTTGCAATAAAAATGTGTTTTAAGTAGCTATACCAAAAACTTTTCATCCTTCTTTATATCATTTTTTGAAAATTCTGGAACATTCTCCATAAAATGTAAATTGAATAAAAATTATCATATCTTTGATAATTTCTATGCTACATAAAAGCGAAGCTTGGAAACAAACCTTGTTTGATATATGTTTCTTACTCGTATACAAGTCCTCAACCTGTTTAATAAAAAATGTTATTCACTGTACAGATAAAAGTATAAAAATATATGCACAGCAATGATCTAAGATAATTATTGTGAGAGACTTTCGAGTGTGTTAAAGTAGTCTCTCTACCCATTTGAATAGCATTGGGTTTATACAAATGATAAAAGATACTGGTTCTACCAGAAACAGAACCTTCACAGACAATGTATTTTGCAATTCTCCTGGTGGTATAGACGTTCACGTTGTAGAAAGTTTTTTAGTCGTCACAAACAAGTTTGTGTCCAGATCCTAGATATTGACTTTGAAAACTCATCGGGGGTGTGTTTTGTGAAGTCACTGATCATTTTTATTTTAAAAGCAATCACGGTACGGAACACTAATTGCGCAAGTCCGACTTGCACTTGACAGTTTTTTTAGTGTCCCGTACGGAACTCTTATAAAATCACATCGGTGTCTGTCCGGTTATCTGTCTGTCACTCTGTCTGTTCGTCTGTCACACCCGATTTTCTCCGAAACTATTTCACATAGAAAGTTAAAATTTGGCCCTAAGATAGGAATTAATGGCCTCATCAGAGCTGTGTAGTTTTGAAGGTCAAATTTTGACTTAAAGGGTTAGTTTTAGAGAGTGAAATCGGAAGTGAAAAAAAAAATTACCACCTGGTGTGTGGTGTCAAATGAAAGCTTGTAAAAATACGAGTTTAAACATATACACAGGGTGCCCCATATGTATGGAATAATGATTCCACAGCGTTTATTAACCAGTGTATCAAAAAATGTTTAAATACAAGTTATAGGCTGTTATACGGCGCACATGCTGACGTTGACAATAAAATTTTTTGAACTGTCAATTCGAAGAAATTACGCCTTCTTAAATTTTTTTAAATGGAAAGCCCTGTATGTTATTTTATTTTTGAGTCCTACTAAAAATTCTAGATATTATTTGTCTAACATCCATATGTCTAAATTGAACTGTTTTGGAATTATTGTCATCTGAAATTAAGGAAATCAAATTAATTTTTTTTTTAAGCTGGCTTGTGTCAAACATTTTCTGTCAGGTAACGACTTAACGCGTCAAAAAAATGATTGTTGTCGAAAACGTTTATTGCTGCATTTTGTGAAACTGCAATTTGAGCGTAATGTCATAATGGTACATTTAACAGAAACTGAAAGAATCTCATTAATGATGGTTGGTTCCGGAGACCCTGTGATCTTTGTAATGCAGAATATCCGAATCGAGAACCTATTACCCAGTCTGTAGTTAGCAAAACATTAAAACGATTTAAACAATCAAGTGATGTTAAGAATCGTTTTAAATCTGGATCTCCAAAAGTTAAAACGTTTTATTGGAAATTACAGAAAATCCCAAGGTCATGATGGAAAGAATCAGTAATGATCCTAACCTAATTCATAGTATTGTTTTTTCTGACGAAGCCACATTTTGTTTTAACGGAAGAGTTAACAGGCATAACTGCTGGTACTGGTCTACTGAGAAGCTCGACTGGATAATCGACAGTTATTCTTAAAGACCACAAAAGATAAACGTGTGGGCAGGGGATTTATGGATGTCATATCATTGGTCCCTTTTTTATCGATGGAAATCTTACAGGACAGCAGTATTTACAGTTACTCCAAGAGCAAGTTATTCCAACTTGTGCAGGTCTTTTTCCCGATGAAAATAATTTGGATATCCCTAACAGGAATCTGTGGTTTTAACAGGACGGAGTACCTCCTTACTATGAAATCAGCGTTCGTAGATATTTGGAGGTGATTTTTCCTAATCGATGGGTAGGCAGAAGAGGTGCTATAGAATGGCCTGCAAGGAGTCCCGACCTTACGCCACTCGATTTTGAACACCAAAATTTATCGAAGTCGACCTGAAATTATAGAAAATTTACAACAAAGAATTCAATATGAAGTGGCACAGATCACCCTGGATTCTCTGCAAAACTCTGTTCAGGCTGTTTATGACAAACTGGGTCATTGCCTCGCTGTTAACGGGAGACATTTTGAGCAATTGTTACCTTAAAAATAAACCTAGAGTATTTATTAATAGTGTTTTTGTCTTTTTGTTATTTGAAATTTCAAATGACCATAATTCAAAAATAGTTCAATTTAGAGATATGGTTTGTTAGACAAATAATGTCTAGAATTTTTAGAAGGACTCAAAAATAAAATAATACGAGGCTGGTTTGAAAAGTCCGTGCAAAGTCCGAGAGATGGCACCACCGGCGCGTATCGAGGTCATGTTTAGTTAGTAGCATCTCTTGAATGAACGCACACCAAGTTTCAGCCATATTGGTCTATTTCTTTGTGTTTGGCATTCGTGTGAATCAAGGAAGTCGAGTGATTTTCAAGAAATGGACGAAAAAGAATTTCGTGTGGTGATTAAACATTACTTTATGAAAGGCAAAACGCCTCAGGAGACTAAAGAGAAGCTTGATAAACATTATGGTGACTCTGCACCTTCGATTAGAACAGTTTATAAGTGGTTTAAAAATCTTCGGACTGGCCATATGGGCACAAGTGACGCTGAACGTTCTGGACGGCCTGTGGAGGTTACGACTCCAGAAATCATTGATCAAATCCATGATATGGTGACGGATGACAGAAGAGTTAAGGTGCGTGAGATTGCTAGTGCTGTGGGCATCTCGACTGAACGGGTACATAATATTTTGCATAAACATTTGGACATGAGAAAGCTATCCGCAAGATGGGTACCGCGATTGCTCACGCTTGACCAAAAACGGAATCGTGTGAAGTGTTGCAAGGATGGTTTGCAGCTGTTCCAGAAGAATCCGGAGGACTTTAAGCGTCGTTTCGTCACTGTGGATGAAACATGGATACATTATTATACTCCTGAGACCAGACAACAATCTAAACAATGGGTTACCAAGGGGGAATCTGCACCAAAAAAGGCGAAGACCGTTCCTTCGACCGGAAAGGTTATGGCGACTGTCTTTTGGGATTCGCAAGGGATAATCCTCATCGACTATCTGGAAAAGGGTAAAAAACTATTACAGGTGAATATTATTCATCGTTATTGGATCGTTTGAAAACCGAGCTGCAAGAAAAACGCCCGCGATTGGCCCACAAGAAAGTCCTTTTCCATCACGACAACGCACCAGTACACAGCTCAGCAGTTGTGGTCGCAAAATTAATGGACATAGGATTCCAACTCGTTTCACATCCCCCCTATTCTCCAGACTTGGCTCCCTCGGACTACTATTTGTTCCCCAATTTGAAGAAATGGCTGGCGGGACAAAGATTTTATTCAAACGAGGAGGTGATTGCAGACACTAATAGATATTTTGTAGACTTGGACAAATCCTATTATTCGGAAGGGATCAACAAACTAGAACATCGTTGGACGAAGTATATAAGCCTAAAAGGAGACTATGTCGAAAAATAAAAAAGGTTTACCCCAAACACATAAGTAGTTTTTATTTTTGCACGGATTTTTCAAACCAGCCTCGTATATAGGGCTTTCCATTTAAAAAAATCAAGATGGCGTAATTTCTTCGAATTGACAGTTCAAAACATTTTATTGTCAACATCAACGTTGGGCCGTATAACACCCTATAACTTTTATTTAAACCTTTTTTTGATACACTGATTAATAATTGCTGTGAAATCATTATTCTATACATATGGGACACTCTGTATAATGTAATACTTTCATACACTTTCCTTTATATTATTAAAAATTGTGAAAAATTGCTGTCCACCCCTTACGTCGAAAAGTACTGAAATTCTGGAATATTCTCCACGGGGTGTAGATTGAACGAAAATTGTCACGAGGGCACTACCTTAGTATTTCATCAGGTATAAAAAAATTAAAAATTTCAATTGATCCACATACGAAACACTAATTACGCAAGTTTGACTTGCACTTGGCCAGTTATTTTTATTGTATTCGTCTTTCATTGCTTTTTATAAAACTTTGTTAATTTCATTCTAGATCGTTTCAAACCAAATGACAGCCTCAATGCCATTTTCGATCAGTTTGTAGCACGGGTGGAACTGTTGCAGCCTTATTTTGACATCATGGAAGATTTTGACAGGAATTGCAGTATATTAGATCCGGAACAACCTAGAAGGAAAGATGCGTACAGGAGAATATGGTTAGGTGAGTCAGTTGTACATGTTTGTTCTGTTAAACCTTTTACAAATAATAATTTTGTGTCTTAGATTTTGTTTGAAAAAAATACTTTTTGTTTATGGTCGTGCAATTCTGGGCAGTTCACTCTAAAGGGATGCGGTGCTCCATATAAAAGACTGCTTGAAAAGAATTAAAGTAGGAGTGACAAACTGATCTACATATGGATGTGAAGTATTAGCCTGACGTGTATTAATAGCATGCACTGCTTTGGGAGGAACTAAGTGGGCTACACCCATCGAACACTTTCCGTAAAAATACTTGTAGAATATACTCAAGTCAACAACCATTCTGCGATGTTCCAAGGTTTCGAGGTTGCTGGTCAGTGTTCGGTTTCCAATTAGGCCAACAGCTTTCTTCTGAATAGAATCCAACAAATAAAGTGTATGTTTTTGAGCAGAACCTCAACCATGAGAGTAATATTCCATCATTAGTCGATTTTGAGTTTTGAACAGAATTAACACTTGTTGTGTATACAACTACAGTAAACATAAAACAGAGTAGCGACAGTCCGACTCGGTACCTTTGATCTCAAGGGGTTCAAGTTTGTAATGATCACGACTTGTCGCCATATTGCTGGTATGATGCTCGCAAGTTTTGGGTATATGCAAATTCCTTCTTTCAAGAAAAATCCTATTCTGTAGAATAAAAGTTTATTTTGCTGATTGAAAGGAAGAAAAAAAACGAGATTTTTTTTTACGAACATTCTTTTATCAAATTCTTAATAAAACAAATACAAAAGACAAAAAATACAAGCAAAAAATTAATTTGGCATTTTATGCATTGTATTCATTTAAATATCACATTGTTGAATTTATATTTTTCAACTATTGTTTGGGGGGAAATGATCATTTTGACAATATATCTCTGCACATCTTCAGATTCGCGCGTATCATGTCGACAGTCATGCTCCTTATATTTCTGTGAATCTCAGTAATGTGGAGAGATTGAAAAAAATTATAATTATCATTTTAAAATGCTATCGCCCACTTTTTTCTCCATTTTATCATTAGTTAAATCTAATATAATAATTTTCATACAACTAATGACTTTTTGCGCTTATATACTACTTATATAAAAAAAATAAATCTAGGCCTGATTTATTCAAACTCATTCGTCCTAGAGAATTACTACTTTTGCATGCCTAGATTGAGTTTTGAGAGTTTGGTTAGCGAATTTAGCAGATAATTTAACTTAACCCTAGTAAACATTCTGCCCTGAAAAAAGTAAGGGTAAAATAGCAGAAACCAATACTGAACAATAATAAAACATCAACCCCTTTACAAATGAAATGTATCTCTGATATGAAAACACAACTATCATAATCTTTATATAATATAATTGCATAATGGAAATAAAGAATTATGAATAAATTACCTTTTAGGATTTTTGGTAAATATAAAAAAAACTCTTTGGAGATTTCACATATATTTTTACAAGCACTAACGACACGACAAAAACTTCCTCTTGACATATTTTTTATAATTATTTTCTATTGTAACGTCAAACGAATCATTTACTTGTTAAAAAATTATTAATAATGAATTTCGGAGCACGTTATAAAAACATTCTCCTTGAAATCCAGATGTAAACACAACCTGCGACCGCGCTGGCAGCCATGTTGTTGTTATGATAGGGGACGCATGCGTGATAAAAAACAGGAACTAAAAATTTTCTTGAACGTCGCTACTGCGTGTTTTATGTTTACTGTGGTAAAACTGTAAAGATATACGAAGACGGATTGGTTAATTTCTTTTTCTTGGTTTACGATTCAGTCTTGAACAAGATTTATTACTTCATTTGAATGAAATTTGTGACCTTTCAAATGTTTTTCAATTTTGACGACGCTGAATCAGGGGAATATGGTGCATAATCGATCAGTTCAAAGCCTCCTTCGTTCATTTTTTGCAAAACTAATAGCAATTTGGGACCAGGCGCATTTTCTTTGAAAACCAGCGCCTCTGTGGCTACTTTTTCTCGGCGCTTTTCTACAATTTCTTTACGAGTTTTAGTTAAAGGGTTACGCCACCTTGGCGCTCGAAAAAATAGACATTGCATATACCAGGTATAAAAGTATCAAATGCTGATTTTTTTCTAAAAAAACATATTATATTCGAAAGAATGATAAAGAGTGCTTTATTCAAAGTATGCTCCATCGCTTGTTATACATTTTTTCCATCTTTCGGGCAATTTGTGAATACCACGCCAGTAAAAATCTTCCCCTTTTGCTGCGAATCATTCATCGAGCCATGTGATGTGAAACATCTTCGTACGAACCAAAGCGCTGCTCAGCAAATGCGTGACCCATCGATGCAAACAAGTGGTAATCGGAAGGAGCTAAGTCTGGTGAGTAAGCCGCATGGGGTAGAAGAACTTCCCAGCTGAGTGCTTCCAACGTGTCACGAACTGGTTTTGCCGTATGTGATGGAGCATTGTCATGAAGAAAAATGACTTTGTGTTGCCTCTTTCGGTATTCTTGCCTTTTTTCAAGCACCGAACAGTTCAAATCGGTCAATTGTTGTTGGTAACGTTTAGTATTAACCGTTTCCCCGTCCCAGGTTTTAACAGCTCATAATAGACCACGCCCCTCTGGTCCCACCAAACACAGAGCATCATCTTTTTGCCAAAGCGATTCGGTCTTGCGGTCGACGTGGATGGTACCCATGATTTTTTGCGCTTAGGATTCTCAAAATAAATCCACTTTTCATCCCCTGTAACTATACTGTCACACGTGTTTTTGCGCTTTTCCATTTGCCTGTCGTTCAACTCATGTGGTACCCATCTACCGGTCTTCTGAATCTTTCCCATCTCTCGTAGCCGATTGGAAACAGCTTCTTGACTAACGCCCAATTGCTCGGCGAGTTGTTTTTGTGTTTGCGAATCACCTTCGTCCAACAATGCTTGCAATTCCACATCTTCGCATTTTTTTGGCGGTTTTCCACGTTCCTTGTCTGCAACATCGAACTCACCACTTTTGAAACGCCGAAACCAGCGTTCACACGTGTCTTGCGGTGAAGCCTGTTCACCATAAGCTTCTCGAAGTATTCCGTATGATTCAATAGCAGTTTGCTTCAAATGAAAACAAAAAATTAATGCTGTCCGCGAATGCTCTTTGTTCGGTATAAATTTTCGACATACTGAACACACACTTTCCAATTTATCACTCTTGCGCGTCTGACACTTATTGATGACACAACAAAATGGCGCAGTGTCAAATCTTTATAGCACAAACTGCATTGGTGCACCATCTGTTCTCCGCATTTCATACTTGTACACCTAGTAAGTCCCACATTTTATATAGTAATATTTATCACAAATTTAAGAAGTAGTTTATGTCTAAAGAAAATCGTGTTATGGTTGTTGTATACATTTCGGAAGCATATTATGAATGTTGTGTTTTTTAGGTGAAAACATCTCGACAATTATCTCTGTAGATCCATTCAACATTTTCCTAAGACCAGATATCAAGTTTTTGGGCCCGATAGACTTACAGAGCCTTACAGTACACGTTTGAATGAAAACCTCGGCAATTGGGAGTGCACAAGTGATGTTTT